>JARQSW010000172.1:310000-377853 GCA_030142375.1 Calameuta pallipes
ACACACACACACACACACACACACACACACACACACACACACACACACACACACACACACACACACACACACACATACATGTATTTACAATCTACACATCTATCCAACTTTTATACCCGTGACAGTGCATGCTACTGTTGCCAACACTGCCCACTAAGTGAATCCCCTGAATTAAACAAATATTGATGCTGCGAGGCTATATATTTCATGGACCATTTTACGAAATGTATCTCGAACTCCCCCGCGTTAGAGCCTGTCACTCAGCCCTGCCGCAGCCATCGCGCTTGAATGCGCCCGGCTAAAAGCCAGACCCCCCCCACCTCCCACACGGACCCCACCTCCACCTCATCCTCTGTTCATCCAAGCGTTTATCCAAACCAACCCTCCCCCTCCCCAACTCTCTCTACCAGTCCCGTACACCCTATTCGTGACAGCACAATAGATTCCTCGAACTACTCATATCAGCAGTGCAAATCATATCTGTTTATACATACGAGTGTAAGCGTTACTGGCTGGACACGGATTATCAATGTGATAAGGTCGGTAACCACGATTCCTATCTACTGTGCTCTGGTATAGTCTATGCCCAATACTCTGTATAGGCGATTGCTGTAGGTGCTGTGGACGACCTTTGAATGTGGAATTGAAGCTGGGACGGCGTCAAAGGTGGTTTTATCTCGTTTTACTTTGGAAAGGTGAAAAAGGGTGAAAGGGCTACGAGGTGGATACAAAAAGCGTAGTAAAATAGAAATTTGTCCTTGAAAACCCATTTTAATCGTGACGTCACGTTTGAATAATTTTTTTGTTTATTTCGAATAAATCCGAAATTTTGGGGTTACGAGAAAGGGTCGCAGGTCAAGGGAGTAGGGTGGGGGTAGGTTAGTGTATCATGGAGTAATGATCAATACATTCTAACCAATCAAGCTAACGTGTTAATTAGCGTGACAACCGGGGAGTCGCGTTAATTTGCAAGTCGCAGAAATCCATATTTAAATGATAATGCGATAAGGCAATTAGGTCGACTGGCTGCGGGACCGAGTGGCTCGGTTATCAATTAGAGCGATTACAGTAATGCCAACGTCGGCTTAAACTGTAATTCAATTATGCGAAACAGGCGGCGAAAGTGGGTTGCGTTTTCCGCCATTTTACATAATCGAGTCATTAAATCATTCCAGCCCCCTTGCTTTGGACCCCCCAGACTCTCTTGAAGACTCCGACAGCCATTGCCCCCCCCCCCCTTACTCCCCCTCGTCTCCTTGGTACACAGGAACACCAATATTATCCTGTATGGCATATATAGAAAAATCTCGGTAGCCATTTTGCTACGCAACTCGGTTTGCAAGTTTACCCATTTTATTTTACTCTTCTCGTTTTCCCTACCTATTTACTTCTTCGCCCTCCCACCCGCTTTCCTCCCACCGCCAACCACCTTCGTACCTCTTTTCTTTTTCTTACTCCTTTTTCTTCGTTTACGCTTATTAAAATTTTTGCCATGCAATTACGAACTGCTCGCGGAATGGAACTGGCCGCACAAAAGTCAGAAAATCACGCGAACGTATCGGACTCACCAATAATGTACCGGGTGTTCCCCTTTTTTCCCCCGTCTCTTGCCATTTACTCGGTAGTACATGACAATTACATACCAGGTTATTCAGCCAAAACTTTTTACCACCCCAACATGGTTTTACCATAAGACTCAAATGGGCGCCTAACTTCGGGCGGTGCCTTCCTACCGAATAACTCTTTATATTTCTTTCACACAGTGACCACCGGCACAGAAGCCGTCTTGCAATTTACCTGGATGTCTTGTAGACAAATTGACTGACTAATTACCACGTTAATTAGTAACTTTACCTGGAATTCATAATAGAGTTCTGAGCGCCTTAGTCTAAATAAATATCGCAGCCCGATATATACATATATATTTCTTTTAATACATAAGGTCAATTACCCATAATCTTGGAAACAGACGGGACAGGACTTGGGCCGTTTTCGTATGGACCGGCACCGTGTGGGAGAGCAACGGAGACTGGACTAACAGAGACAGAGAGAGAGAGAGAGAGAGGGAGGAAGATAATAGATATATCTATTGGGGTATATATACGATAATAGAGGACGTTCATTCTCTTTGTCGTGGCGCGTAGCGCTGAAAGGAGCGACTGGGCGTAAGAGCGATGCAGAGGCGCGGAAAATGAAAATAAAATATCGAACCGCCTCGCCGGCTGGCTGACTGACGCTGCTCTCTTCTTCTCTTGGCCGTAGCCCGGACCCTCGATAGAGCGAAGGACGCAAAAGCACGAATAACGGAGGAAATAAAGCTAAGCAAAGGCAGCCCGAAGGGTGGAATAAAAATTAAAGGGAAATGTCCGATAATTACGTATGAGCAGTAAACTGTACAAGCGTAATAATGAAACTTGTTCGTTTTACAATTTTACGACCGAGCCGGGACGCTTATGCATATATATATATATATATTTATATATATATGCATACACACACAATGTACACAAGGCAGACACAGTCCTCTCGTTTAAAGGTGAATTCGATTAACGTAGTACAAAAGTTACACCCCCCCCCCCCCCCCACCCAAACCCACCCTCATCCATTTATCGACTTGCTGACTCTGCCATCTTGTTTTCTCCCTGACTAAATCTTTACTTTCTATAAAAGCTCCAAAGTCTGATCTTCCTTGTCAGATATTTATATACACGAGAATCGTCTATGCTTTTTCAATTGTTATTATTATCATTATTAATGACAATTAAAATTCAATCGACTGTCGAATTCAACGAGCACTTTCGCTCAGCCCCTAGATATTTCGTGCACCCCAGGGCCCAGAAATAGTTTTCCCTTAACGAAATAGATCGTCGAGTTCTTGGTATGGATGGGGTGGGCTTCGCGACTAATTACAAGTGTCAAAGTTCAACCGTAACGAGGACTCGTCTTCGGCCACTCGAATGCAAAGCTTGGCAGCCGCAGTGGGAACGCGAGGGACTTGGAATACAGGATTTGATTTTTATAGAGAAGAGTATAATGATAATCGTCATCATCATCGGGATCGTCATCGTTTATCATTGTCGTGAACGTAGTTTGGTATCGGCCTGAGGGGAGATATTCACTTAAGCGTCAATTCCTCCATCCCTTTCTTTACGGTATTTCGCCCAATGATAAAAGTATGCTTGTTCGGGTGGATTACGTGTATATGAGAAGTACGTACATACGTATGTATACATATGTATGTGCTGAACCCTCTATAGGGAAATATTCATAATGTGCATTTGCAATTTCAATGGGTTGGGCAACCCCTAACTTGCTCGAGCAGATCCACCCCGCAATCTTCTCGGCCGATATACCAATGGGAAGAGCAAATCCATCTAGGACATAGGCGTCATCCTTTAGAAACTTGAAAGCATCCCCTGGTGGTATGCAGGGAGCCCCGAGGACGCTGCGCACAGAACCAACCCCTAATACTCAATCAGCGCCGCTGCCACTTTTCTCTTTCGACGTCTTTCTATTCTTGTATGTCTAATGTAAGTACACGGTGACCCCCAGCGGATCGAATAGATTTACGTTTGGACTTTTGGGTTTTCAAAATTCTATCTACCCCTATATTGGATGCGTGCATCCCTTGCGTTACACAGCGATCGCCACTGCCCATTGTGATACAAGAGACGCCCTACGGAGACTTCAATAAGGAAATGTGACTCATCTCAGGGTTGTTCCATAGGGATAATGGATAAGAGGGGACGTTCTGATAGATGCTTCTATATGTATTACAATTTTTTTTTTAAGCATCAATAACGTAGACAATCCTTATAATCGATCTTTAAAGTGTCTCCGAGGTCATTAAGGTCCTCCGAGATCACTTATCTCAAAACTACCCTTAACGAATTATTAATATTCTAGCTTGATCGTGATAATAATAAAAAAATTGTTTTTCTTTTTTCTCAGCCCTTCGTCCCCCTTTACGTCTTATCCAACGGGTAATTCACTATTTCCCGTAAATATTGGAGGATTGCTCCAGCATCCCGAGTATCCTGTAACAACTTGGAAGCAAAGTGTAAAGTATCGGTCACTGAATGAGAAGATAACTTGGCCCCAAAGTCAATATAATGAACAAGCCGTTAATTATAGGTAGGAGCGGTGGGGGGGGAGGGGTGAATTTCAGTTTGACATTCTGACAGATTACCGAGCTTCACCTGATTGGACGAGGACGTCGCGACGCCCTAGAGCAAACGCAAATGTTGGAGTAGGGGGAGGGGGGGGGGTTCAGGATGAGTTCCCGGATAAAACCAAGGGCGTTGGCATCATGACGTTCTGAAATGAGGGTGAGGGACTGACAATGAGACGGAGGAGGGTCGAGACGTAAGGGATGCTTACCCGCTCGCTTGGTTATCATTTCATTATTTCCGTTAATTTAATATCTGCCGGCGACACTACCTAACCGAGATACCCGGGCGCCGCCACAAGATCCGGCCGCTGCTTGACTTTCCAGCAGGCAGTGGTGCTGGCTGCACCCTTCGCGCCGAGCGTGGGTAGCGAAGAGGGACAGAGAGACGAGGGACATTAAGGGATGGAAGGGGCGGGGGAGGGAGGCTGAGAGAGATTGCTGGTGGGATGGGGGAGAGATCTGACTTGTTAATTTTTCCCGCATAAATTTCTACCGCCCAGCGAGCTTTTAATTGATTTGACTGTCGTCCCAGGGTGAATCCCACCGCTTGACACGACCCTGGACACTGTGATAAACCAAAGGCAACCACTTCTGGGCCGACGTAATTCCGGGATGATTATAAATGACAACATTTTTAATTTTTGAAAGTTACCGATTTCTTATTCAATGGGATTTAGTGATTTTTTTGCGATTAAACATTTTTTTTTTTTCAGAACGCTTTTTTTTCTTCTTCGTACTGGCGTTTGTCGTGCATCTTTGATTGTGACCCGGGTCCAGTCCCCGCCGCTGTTTTTGAAGTTTTTATCATGGAGCTCGTTCGCCGCCATTAAATCCCCATAGGGCACGGCACCCTTAATCCCATTAAACGATCAGGCCCGTACGCGAACCGTGAGATTTTACAAGCTGCACCTTTTCCCCTTTCATACACGAGTTAATTTAAATCCCTGACAAAACAAAGATTTATTTCGATTAAAAACCCCACTCCGACCCTGTTAACAATTTTCTACGTAATACAGAGAACGCGGCAATAGAATTAGCAAAATCTCCCTTTTGCATATGTGTTTCGCTATGACTGAAATCTTTTTTTTTTTTTATTTCGGTCCAGCACAGCATCCAATTTCTCCGTACACATTGATTACACGAGATCAGTATGTCTGTGTCGGATTAACTTTCTCTTCCAATAAAAATAATTCCTACCAATCATCCCTGTAAAAAATTCAAATCCAATCTATTTTGATTTCAAAATTTTCCCCAAAAAATTTTTTTACACAACGTATAAAACTCCTGCAAATCTCGTCCGCTCTCGGAATCCATAATAAAACGGAGATTCGGTAGAGACAAGAACTTTTCTCAAGACCGAAGCAAGAATGGTCGCATCTCATATACAGAGAGTTATATGTATAGGAGAATTTCATTCGTGACGAATATAAAAGAAATAGAACAATATGTAGTACAGAGGGTGGTTGAACGGAGGGGGGCGTCGTAAAAATACTAAAAATAAAAGAGAACAGTAATAAAAGAAGCAGCAAGGCGTATCTCGTGCGTGTCGCAGAATTTCCTTGCATCTCGGCCGACGAGGGGATGTGGGGGGGAGGGGGGGGGTGGAAGTTGAAGTTGTTGCTGGGTGGTAGACGGGACGGGTGGTGGGTTACAGATGCTAGATGGTCGGTACAGTGGCGGAACGGAGGGCGAGGGGGGTGCGAGGGGGGGGGTAGCTAGCTGGATAGCGTAGTGTGTTGGGAGTTGCACAGTCTGGCTGTGGGGCTAAGGGTTGCCGAGGGTGTAAGTGCTATTCCATGTACGGGCGGCCGACTCACTTGGGGGTGATTTGTGGGGGGGGGGGGCAGAGCCAGAAAACATCCCCCCCCCCTTCCCCACAGAACCCATCGCTCCATACCCTCTGGGCTCACGCACGAATTCCCATCCCCTAACATCGCTCCGCGTACGAGCTGTTTGCCAAAGGAGTCATCCCCCTGTACACGAATAATAGGGGTGGGCTGTCATACATGATTTTTTGATGTCTCCGTAAATTGATTGGCAGAACGTTAACGGGGCGCTACGGGACCACCCGGCGTTATCGTGGTATTCCACACGCGAAATAATCACCTTGCAATAGCAGAGGATTTCTGTATCAGAGTAATTTTTGTTAAAACTACCCTAAATCTTCGTCCGATATTACTTTGCGCGACACGTTGACTTTTATCTTCTACTTAAGCGCGCTTAGCCTTTGCTTGTTTTTTATTCCTTTTTTTTTCCTTATCCACCTTCCCCTTTCCTTCCTCTCCTACACCCTACATCATCAACCCTCGCATTCTCGCATCATCCCTCTTTCACTTCCCTCCGTGCCGCAGTTACACTCCACAATTTTCTGCCTGGCTCAGCCTCCAATCGATTCAAGTCAGCAAACCACCCTTACGCAATCCTCCCTCAAACTCGGTCCCTCTTTTCCTGCCAAATTACGTAGCCCCAGCTACAATTATCAGTTAGGACCTAGACATTCCGCGTGACGGAGTAAAATTGCGGTAATTTCGTGAAGGGAATATATGTGTCCGGCATAACGGAGCAGCGGGATACTCTTTCCCAGCTCAGCAACTTTTACTGAGACCTAAGAACAATTAGAGTCGGGGAAACCTAACAAAAAAAAAGACTTGAATCGGATAGCGACGCCATTTCCAATAAGTGAAAAGATCGTAGGTCAAATCTGATCTCTCTCTTTGGTAAATGAAGTTGGAGACCCCACGTGACCCATCCGACCACCGTGCAAAGGTGGCCGATTGGAATTTGACTTGTTTACACGTAGAACCGTCTATATACCTAAGGAGTTTCGCAGGCTGGCGCTCCGAGCTCTTCCCACCCCACTTCCCCTTTCCTCACCTCATCGTGAAACCTCGAACCCGCGGTGAGGTTAGTTTTGGTGATAAGTGATCGCGGTCGCCGCCCGAAACTCTAATTAATACCTCAGCGCTTCGTTTGAGCCTCTGACTTATGACCCTGTCACCCCTGCGCCGAATTACACAAACTACATCGTTACGGCGTGTCCTTCGAGACTCGCTCGGCCATTTGTTATCGAGCAAGTTTACCCCGCCTCGACTTGGGCTTAACGTCTCACGCCACCGTCTGCCGTCGCCACCGTCGCTACCACAACCTGCAGCAGCAACAGCAACAGCAACAGCAACAGCAACAGCAACAGTGTTATTGAACGTTGCAGCCGGCCGCGATTGGCTAGTAGCAGTTATCAGCCACGAACTATGAAGTATCTGTACTGTCAACGTCACAATTTCCGGCACCTGGTTCCTGTATCAAAGCGCAGAAACGTGTGATTGGCCCCGTCAAAAGGATAAATCGATAAATTCTAATTATCGATAGTTCACTGTCTAGTTGTAGATTGTACGTTATATGTGAATGACAGTCATAGACGGAGTGGAATTAGGACGATTGTTAATTTTTATATTTTAAAATTTCTCGTAGATGGCGCTAGTGCGCATTCCTGTTATAAGTATACCTTATTTTGAGGATCAATGAAAAATCCAATATCGTATTTTCTCGTGACTTCAGTCCAAACAGCTTTTCTTTTTTTTCTTTTTATTTCACACGACTCTGTTGCTAGCCAGCTTACGACTGACTGTCCAATAAGAATTGACTGGGAGGTCTTTATCCTACTGCCACGTAAATTCAATAAGAACCCTATAACAGCTGTAATGACTACTAGCATTTGCTTACTGAACGCCAGTTTTCCCTCAGCAGCGCCGTCGTGACGTTCCTAGTAACTCATAATGGTCTAGTGCATGAAACCGAAGGAAATTGTCAAAGTTCCAACGGTCAATATATACAAGCCTATATATTATACCCTAAGAAAATGTCATTTGGATCATTCATCAAGCTGACCGCTCGATCATCAACATACTTATTACGTTATATACGAGGCTCGATGGAGTCGTCAGGCGGGAGATTCAAATCTCAATTTTTATCACAGTGAAGTTGCATGCCACACGCTTTCACACACGATCACCGGGTCACTGAGGAGAAGGGGTGGCGGAAGGCGGTGTGAAGGGAACGAAAGTATAAGAAACCATGTATATTATTCATAAGAATAAAGTTCAGCCAAGAGGTACGTACCTCGAGGTTTTCTCATTTTGCACCAGACACTTCGGTAGAATTCACCTACCTGAAGTAAGCTACATACATATAAAGACACAGCAGCCACCGTAGCCGGTACCCCACGATGGTATTAGGTATTGATTAAACGCAACACTTGTACAGGGGTGGGTGAATGAGCGTTAGGGGGGTGCGAAATCCGTGAGGCAGTAGCGGAGGGTAACGGCGGCAATTAATATTATTTATCGACGTCTTAATCGTCCGACTACATCGAACCGCCCTCATTTCTGTTGACAGTGATCGGAGCAAGATGGTTTGGCCAGACGCGAGGAAGAGGGGTGAGCAACCCTTGGCAGCGTCTGTGTAAACAATTTTTACAACCCTGTCTCCGTATTTTGATCGAAATAAGGAAAATACGTTCAGACACGTATCACTGTCTTTCTGGGTCCGTAAGAGCGTCGTGGTTAACGAAACGGCCGTCAGGTGGCTACAAACTTGGCGCCCTGCGGCCCGTAGACGCGCGAGCTTAATAAAAAGTATATTCGTGGCAGCACCTGTGCTATAGTTACTTCTCGGAGAGACGTGATTAAAGAAGACAGGTTTAACGACGCTCTGCGTCAGACGGTACTACCGAAAGTTTGGTTAGAGGCACGGTGGGTAGTCGTGAGTTCAGGAATACATAGGATTCTGTGGCCACGGAATACCCAACGTCAGCAGAAGGTTCGTAATCTCTTGGGAATCGTAATGGCGCGACGGATTTCCCGGCTGACGGACGGAGGATATTGTTAGTGTTAGCATTAGCGCAGTGATAAGTGTTAACTGAACAGTGAACAATCGAATTCGAATCCAAGGAAAGTCAATCAGTTCGATAAAGCGTGAGTGAGTGTGTGTGTGAGAGAGAAAGAGAGAGAGAGGACAGGACGATGCTGGTGCCAGTGACGGGGTTAGGATTTGCTGCTGACAGTGACGTCAGATCCTGATGTTTTGACTTTGACGCCATTATCGTTAACGGCTATTGACGCTGGCTTCTTCAGAATAATGGAATCTACGTGGTAATCTTTTTATTATTACCATTTTGTGCTATTACCACATATTACCTGAAATCACACAGGACACTTTTATTCATCTTCCTATTGGCCAATGACCATTAACGAGCTCGAGTTCGCTTCAGTAATCGTCGGCCCTACTTCCTTTATGTTCTCTGTATATCTAGTATGCCAGAGAAAAAATGCCTGAAATATCTAATCCGTACCGTATAATTTAACGTGTGTACCCAGAAAAACGAGAGAACTTAAAACTTTATTTATCAAGCAAACGCCGTAACTTAAGTCTCTGCGAAACTCATTAGTCGAGTCGCCGGGCGATCGGCGTCGGTCCAGGCGTAACTTCGTAGCGGACCCTTAATAACGCTCGATACTTCATTTATTTGGCACCGACACCAACGGGAAACTATCGAAACTCTTACAACCCCCCACCTTCACACCCCAACCCCTGATAACCAACCTCGTAAGAACTTTCAATTGAAATATTAATTGGTCCGCGATATTAAGGACCAAACGCACAGTCAATAAAATAACTTGTAAGATAGTAAAGTCATTAATGTTAATATTGAAACTTAGTACCGGGAATATGCTTAATATTCCATTTCGCTTCTGGAAGTATCTGATTGGCTGAATTATTTCATTCCAGTATCCCCTCCACGTGGTCTTCGTTAAGTAGAATCTTTTTTCTTCTCTCCTTTCTACCATACACAAAACTTCACTTAAGGCTACCCCGTGTCTCAGGCTCAGCCATCAACTAAAAGCATTCAGGATGCATTTGATAAGCGGATATACTAATTCAGTAGTTCGTAACGCGAAGTCAAAGAATTTTCAAGGTTAGAATCGAGCAGGTCTCCTACTACAGTTAAGGGTAAAGGTGTCTGCGCTGGCAATTAGGACGCTTAGGTTGAACAGCTTAATTAAGCAGCACCAGGGGTCGATGAATCGTAGATTCGGAGTTAGGAATGGAGCCGTGTAGCGGGCTTGGCCCATCTGTCGAAGCCGTCCTCCCCCCCCCCCCCATCTCTCACATCCATCCCCTATTTCTCGGTGGCAGCTTGGCCCGCCCCTACCGTTAGGACGCGGCCGACGGCTCAAACGATTATTAGAAGCTGAGGTTTACCCGGCTCGCGCCAAACTTCCTAACAACTTCGATGCCGGCAGGTCCTTGTTTCGACGATAATTAATCTTAACGAAAATGAACAGGTTCGCCCCTCTCCAACCCCACACCGCCCCCAGTCTATCCTCCAGGTCTTTTCCTTTACCTCGAGCCCTAGAAGGCCACCCTTACTCAACCTACCTCCCCTCTCCCTCGACCACCCTTCGGAATAACCCCTTCCGTCATCCACTCCCTTGGTCTGACGGCATGACAGCGTGACGGCATGATGGGAGTTAGTTACTTTTTCTCAGCTGAGTTGGCACCACTGGTCCGAACTACCCCTTAGTCCTCTACACGTGTATCCTCAGGTTTAAGCTCCAAAGAGTTGTAACTTCGGTACCCGGGTACGGGCCACGTGCCTGTGACCTAAAAGGAAATCGTACGATGACGGAGTAAAAATATTTATTAAAATTTTTACAGAAATTTCTTTTTAATAATTCATCCCTTAGACAGAATGCAGTCGTACGGTATGACTATTTTCACGTACCGTATTCAGAGATTTGGAAATGATAGTCGTGACCAAGCCAGTCGGTAGAGGACATGTAATTTCCTGTCTGCTAGTGGGCATGCTGTTACTGCTGCTTTATGAATCGGCGAATCGAGCCGAACATTGCCGAGTCGAGCCGAATGACTGTATAACAAGGTATACGGGGTGGGTTGGGGGGGGGTGCAGGAGTTTTTTCCACCTGACCTGGTGGAGGCTCGGAGCTCTATAGGGAAATAGAGAGAGAGAGATAGAGGGTGCAGGCACGAATATATAGTCCACTCAAGTTGACTAGATAGGGGGATGCTTTTGGGGGTGAGTTCCAGGTTCGAGACGTAGCTTCCTACTAATCAACCTAATTCCTAACTTGTAAAACACACAAGCTGGTCGGACAGTCCTAACGAGGTTATCCCTTGTTAGGCATCGAACCCTTCTATATCTCGGCAGGACCCACGTCGCTTTCTGTACCGGCGTTGCGACGCAGCAGGACGGTTCGACTTTTTTTCGAAAACTGCAATAAAAAATTGATTGACTCATCGTGCACCGTTGGTCGCTGCCATTTTTGGATTCTTAACATTTTCAAAGATTGGTAAATCGTGATCGGGTCAACGTCCATGTAAAAGTATAGGCAAAAAATTTTTTTGTAATACCAATGAAAATGAAAATCAACCATGATCTTTGACAAAAAATTATTATCCCCGAATCATCAATGATTAGGAGTTAGAACTCGGGGTTCCTCTACCTCGCTTCCGGTTTTTCCGATGAACAGCGACAAATTTAATTCGCTGCAATTGCCTCTAGGTCGGAGTCACTCGTCGAGCTATCCCGAGGGATAAATGAGAGGGTGGTTCTTCTCCTTTGCCAGAAAACTGTTCAATCTGTGGGGAGGACTTAGGATTTGGGGGCGTGAGACGTCGCTGAGGCACGACGAAGGTACCGAATGTTCCGACTAAAGGTGGCTGGACGTGAAATAAGAAGAATGGCGCCCAGGGGTGCAAACCTAATTGTACCTGAATTCTCGTTCTTTTTCTTTCACCCTCCTGCAGCCACCTTCAGAGCGTCGTTTACTCGGAAGTACAGTTAGCCACTCGTCCCATCCCAGTCGTCCCGGGCATATTTCCACTCGTCGACTGGGTCCACCCAGTCTAATCAGTATTATTTCGGATTAAGGAATTCAGAAAATACCCTTGGTGACTCTGCTATTCATTTTCTCAGGGTTCAAATCAGTGAGGGTTTTTCGCACTTTGCACTAGAATCATGCCAAAGTCCTTTACACACACACACGCGCGCTCGCGCTCGCGACAATATATATATATATATATATATCGTCTCACCCTTCAGGAAGCCAACGGCCTTGTCGTCCTGAGCCATTCTATATTTTCTTGAAGACGGAAGCCGCGTGAGCTGCGACGCCGATCGATCACCAGACTATTGTGCGACATGAGTCTCTTTCAGGGTGAAAACTGAAATCGTGGCGTCCAGGTCGACGGCGACGCTGACTCTGCCATGCGTGCACAGTTATAAGCTACACGGTATAAAATAAAATCAAGCATCTCTACGATGAAGTCATGTAATGATCATTAAAATGACAACGTACAAATTAAAAAAAAATCAAGTAACTTTAAATTAAAAAAAAAATGTTGTCTACTACGACTACCCCGTACCTTGCTGTAAATCGTATGAAGAGCATGTTCTCCTTATCTCCTATCTTATCTGTAATATCGCGTTTTTTTAAAATTTTCTTGTTTACGCGTATTCGTCCTTACGAATTTGATTGAGTAATAACATATGAAAATATATTATACTCGCGACTCTTTACGTCGAGAGAAATACTAATAGGATGGGTCACAGGGTCGTCTAAGGTGGTTGCCATATGTGGGTAGAGATCGGTGGTAGATCGAACATTCATCCACCAGACACTATACGCTTCTCTTTCTCGAATCTGGAAAAGAAGAGAGGAGAATAACGAAAAGCAAAAGAAAAATCCAAGGAAAACGAGCGCTCACTTACTTTTTCACGTAGTCAGCATCAGCAGGTTGGTCCTTGTGGGCGCTAAGGCAGTACGTAGTAAGGAGGGCTCGAAGAGTGCTATGGTGAATAGTCGACCCCCATAAAATCGGCTTACTGCGATACAGGCGCAAGACGGAATGCCGACGTCGAGGTTCAGGTCGAAGGTTTTCGCTTTATAAAATACAGGGACTCCATACGGGAGTTTCTTTCGGGATATAGACCGTGAACGGGCAACCGTAGCTACCGCAGGAAGAACCGCGATAGAGTTTGATGTATTTAGAGAAAGGACGGAAATAATAAGAAAAATGCATATATCGTGGTTTCTTGTGTATTATACAAAAATGGGCGGCAAATTTAAATTAGACTTATTTCACTGGGACGGAACTTCACCAGGACCTCCTTCTACGACCAATTCCCACGATATTCAGGACTTCGAGCTTCTTCGAGTAACTTCGTGCGTTAACGAAAACGACCTGGTACTTACACGCTTTTTCGATCGGCTTTTATTTTTGGGCCAATACCTCAGGCAATGTTGGGTATAGAAAGCAGAGAAGGGCAAATCTGATTGCGACGAAAAAAAGACTTCTACGGTAACGAGATTACAGGCGGATTCACATGTTACTACTACTTGGCAGACACGTCCTGCAATTCTTGGGTAATTCGGCTTAAGGTCAACGTGTCTCTACCTTGTGTTCTAGTCTTACCGATATTAGATTCTGCGGGTGAATTTATCGAAGGGCTGTTATCTACCTATACTATTCTCTCTCTCTCTCTCTCTCTATATATATATACATACATATATATATATGCATAGAGATATATATATGTGTGTGCATGTCTTATCTCTTGCAGTGAGCTTACCTTAAGACGTATGACTCTAGGTACCACATACGTGTCCACAGTTACACGATAGCTGTGGAATAGATAAAATCAAATTTTGTTGTTAAACAAAATTGCCAATTCCTTATCAGTATATAAGAAATTTCTGGAATCGATATTGAAGGAAAGAAAAGAAAGGATTGCGCCTCGTACCCTCTGTACCGGAAGTCAATAAAACCCAATGAGAATCGGCGAGAACAAATGTATCGCAGCTTTTTCTTTATAAAACGACAATATACTGCAGTGTTCCAAGAGACAAGAAGAAGATAGGGAAAAAAGTAGGTTATTCGTTGGCGATCGACCACTATCAACACCAGGGCTATCGGTATCGGTAGTGTGGCTGATACATGTACGAGAAGTACTATATCGGGGCAAAGAAGAAGGATGTAAAAGAAGTGTGAGAAGAAAAATCGAAAGGCACAAAGAGGAAGTGCATGAGGGATGGGGTTGAGGTGATAAACAAAGAGAAAGACAAAAGGTTGAGTAACCGTAGCTATGGTGACACACTCGTTCACAGGCTGGCGCACAGACGATGACAAAGAGAATCGAGAGAGAGAGAGAGGAGAGAGAGAGAGAGAACATGGAACTCCCCAGATTTATTGGAGAGAGTTGAAAAGTTTCCGACCTCGACGTCAGCGTTGAACGTCGACGTCGAAGTTGGCGCTTGAGACTCGCAAGAGATGGCGGGCTTGACCGAGAAGCAAAGATAACAGCGTCATGAGGGATTCTCCAAGATTAACCCCAGGAAGGAGATAAGGATACGTCAAAAGATAAAGGTTAGCCACCCTAGTAGTAGTAGTAGGGAATACAGTAACGACGTCAATACCAGGACGTCCAGAGGTCTTCCAAAAGAAAGCAGTAACGTCAACCTGACGTTTCAGTTCAACGTCCAAAATTTTGTGACGACGAAAAAAAGTCCTTTGGCTATTTGAATTGGCGCTATTTTTTGTTGTTGTCACTAATAAAATTATATACTGCCAAGGCGTCGCGACGCCCCCCCCCCCTCCCCATCAGGTACGTTACGGACAAAATTGAAGATACTCCTTAACAGGACGTTTTAGAATTCCTCTCGGGTGCATCTCGTTAACAGGACGGATGCAGCTTCCTTCGGGGGATCGATGCTGCCGATAGAGGGAAACTGGGGAAACGAGATGAATTCAGAAATGGCGAGATGCCGTTTGGTCCTGCACTCTCTGCTCTGCGATGCAGTTTTGCGTGGGACGCACAAGTGCTTGAAATTGCATTCCGGATCCTGCATGCGATAAAGGGTTTCTGTGGAGTCTTTCACGTATAAGGACAGAGGGGAGCAGCGGCCGGAAGAAAAAAGAGAACGAGAGAGAGAGAGGGAGGGGTGATATAAGGTACCAAAGTATAAGGAGAGAAGAATGAGAGTGGAGGGAGGAAAAAAAATTAAGAATAAGAATTCTCTTGAGAATTTAAACTGGCGGTTTGCCAATTCCAGTCTAGTCGATTCAACTAATCTAAGTTGCTTAGCACGACTTCGCATCCCCTTGGTCCGAACTCCCCATGTTTAACCTCCTCGACGTCTTAGCTTTGTCTATAGTCCAAACTACACCCTACGATTGTGTCTGTATGTGCACTGTAGGGTGTGCCAACTGCATAGTCGTACCAGACTATACCGAATTGCGTCTATAGTTACACAACAGAGAAGCACGACAGTCGCACAACTGTTATGACTTCGATAAGTTTTAGACTAACCTATACTTCAATTAACCAATACTTCGGGTTACCTAACCTCCTTTGTAAACTAACTTCACGTTTCTTACATTATAATTGGCTGCAGCTTTCGACTTATCTGTCTTGACCTGAACTAGTCGACTAGCCTGTATGCCGCATTGTCGTTAGTTTACCTGCAATCGTGTCGTGTGTCATAACTATAGGTATATAAGGGACTCGTATAATGCATATAGTGCATTGTAGCAGAGATCCGACTTACCCGACATTGTAGTCGCTTCTCAATTACCTTATGACCCCGACCCAACCACATTTCAGTACTGTAATATTAGGTAATTTACAGGTCATCCTCGACTCAGCAATTGCAATATTTTTCGTGAAACTATTTCGCTTTCGGATATCGTAGAACGCGAAGAACATGTTCTTCTCGGATATCGCTGAGGCGCTCGTAGCGCCACTGGATGCGAATACGTGGCTGTTTTTTGAACTACAGTCATAACGGATCTGAATACTTGAATTTTATACCTGGAAGGACGGAGTTTCGTGTTTCACAATTGGTAGAGCATTGTGTATTTATATCCGATCGTGCATATAAGATGGTTGGAATCGAAATATTGGAGATTTTAAAATAGTCATTAATTATAATTATGATTTAGCGGGACGTTTGCTCGTTTCGGTGTTTCAATTTGTCCTGTAGCTAAAGCAACTGGCAGAATGTCTCCAGTTTGAATTTATCGCTGTTTATATACCCTCGGACGATTGGTCAAGTGGCTTAAGGGGTGCGGAATAATTACGCGTCGGGATGCCTATGTATTATTATTGCATGATAGGGAAGGTTATTCAAGATAGTGATACCTTGTTAACGCGGTCTGAATATTAATCGATGCATTGGTTATAATATATATATATAGTGATTTCGTTTGTATAGCAGGATACCAGAAACTGGTGGACATCTAAGGTGAAGTTGGTTTATATGTACCTGAATTCTGAATGGGTACTGGAAACAGCAGATGGCTGAGTTTCTATGGTTAAAACCGGAAGGAAGTACTACAACTTGATATCTAGTTCTAAAATGGCCGAGAACCGCCAAACACAAAGCTGCAAACTATCCGAGAAACTAATTGTAACTTATGTTAGCCTGTCTTACATCGCGGGCGACTACGACTGTCAGTAGTTTAATAGAAACGTAGTGCGCTGCTTTCGTTATGCTTGTGAACAAGGCATAAAGTGCATACCTGAAGTCTTTCACGAAAAGCTGACGTAGTCATAAATTACTCTAACGAGGAAATTGGTTCGGTCGGAAGTACTGTATTTTTTTTTTTTTTTTTTTTTTCTTTGATACGTACAGGTAATTTAGCACGTAATCAATAAAAAAAAATTAAAAGATTTTAATATTGCCCAAACCTAATCTAATTCTAAGCAAGTGAACTCGTCGATTTGAATATTCAGTACAATTTGAAAACCGAAAAAAAGATTGCGTTCTCAAAAATTTTTTTTTTATTTTTCTATAAACTCGGTGTTCTTTCAGTTTCCCATACCGCGAGATGCCGAGGATTAAATTTCAGAGCCGAGAGCAGGGCTATTTTCCCAGGAAGTTCCGGCACACGAATGATCCATTAGGTTGAAGGGGCGGCGTAGATTCGAAATTGAAGTCGAGCGAGTACCAAACTCGGTCTGAACTTATTCGGCGTATTTTCCACCGGAAGTTCAGCCGCGTGATTGTCCCCCAGCGTCCGGATTGTCCATTAAAGTTTCAAGTAAGTTTCTCGCTGCGTCCACCGATTTTTTAAGTGTTATCCGCCATGCGCCATCTTTTTGTTTTCAACCTTTTTTTTAACCAAGGAAAATTTTTCAATTTTTTCCGCTGCATCGAGTCCACCTGAATTCCCTTAAATTTCGTATCTTCCTAGAAATACAAATATTAACGTCAAGGCACGTATGAAAATCCTCATAATCCATTATCCCTTTAAGTTGATGGATATTCAAGAATTAAATGAAAAGTTTTGGACATCACCGGACATTTGCAAATGGCTTACCGGGTCTGCACTATGGCCGAAAGTCCGAGGGTCCCTCGACTGGCCTCGTGCTGCAAAGGGACGCGACGCAGACGCCAGAGGCTGATCGTGAGTCCGGACGACGCCGAATCTCATTTGTGCAACGTCAGGCCGCGGCGGACGGCCGAATTTAATTTCTGGGTAACATTACACCTTAGCAGCGTAGCCATTGTGTTGAGCTTCAGGGTAGACACTCGATCGCAGGACTCCATTTGCGGTTTAGCATAATGGAAACCCAACGCGCTAGGGATCTACCTCGAAGAGTCCCCCCAGTGACCCCCCAACTCTTCAGCTCTGGTCCCTGGCACCCCCCTGAACCATCTACCATACATCCCCCGAGTACAGCCCTGGAATAGCTTGAACAGTGGGAACGACGAGAAGAGCAATGGCTACGGTACGAGAATGAAAAGCCCTTGGGCATCCGCGTGACGCTGTGGCGTCGCGACGCGTACTTCCTAGAACCCCTCCCACAGCTATGCACGTCACTCATCATATAAAAATAAATACAGCGCAGACCGCGTCAGGTATCCGTGGTAATTCAACAGTGGATCTTCCTTACCGACCGAAAGACAGAAAAGCATTGTCTCAAGTTACATACCTTTATGGGGGACTACTGTCATACGAGTACGTTACCCGAGGATCTGTCGCTTAGATCGCTTCTTAGTGTCTTAAAGGGCCTAATTCTATGTTCTATGACATCCTCTTGACCATCTTATTCGCATATTTGGCTGACCAAAATGTCATGGGATACTCATTCAGTTACGAAGTACCTGTTGATACTGTTACTCGATGTGTAGGATCGGATGACGTTTCCTGTTTCCTGTATGAGTACACTTTGGTTAAATTTATCCTTGTCAGGGTTCAGATGTTTACGCGAAATATTCGATACTTTGTGTAAAGGAATGTTATATCTTTTTTAGGAAGGCTGTGATGAGGGGAGTGGGATAAGACTGTGATCGCGCAGGCGCGCTTGGAGAACCGAAAAAATGCCACCTGCCCTAAGAGCCATATTGGTCCCATTGCTGCTTCTGATGATTGCTACGAGCAGCGGGGCCTTTAATTCACGGCAAACAGGTAAGAAGAAATTTTTTTTTTTAATCAATCCAAATTCAAAGACACATTATCTTTGACAATCACATTTTGCACCGTGCGAGTTCACGCGATACGCGGGACAAGAGATACAAGGAAGAAGAATGATACGTGTAATTTTATTGCTAGTTCAATATAATTACGAACGGTCTAAAGGGGATCAGATAGGGTGAGAAATTAATAGGAAACTAGCTAACGAAGAACTATAGGTATTGCTCGAAAAGCGATTTACGAGAGTATCAGTGAACCCACGTAGGGAACGCAATCACATCGTCGGCCATTTTCTAGATTAAGGTCAGCGTAAAATAGCCAAAGAGGTTATGTCGTATGTGCGTACGAGTATTCATGAATTTCCTAATTGGGCCCAGAATTTATGCCCCAGTAATTTTCTTCAAAGAAGAATTCGCCTAATCGCTAAGCAAATGAGATTATCTGATCGAAAATTAATGGTCGTGTCGCGTGACCGGTGACCGTACTTACCTTGGATGACTGTATGACGCCAGACGAAAGGCTTCTGATCGGTTCACCAATAAATTGTCTCATTATTATCGTCAATACCTAGACCGGATCCACGCACAAATACCAACCCTAACCTTAGTCTTGATCTTTATGACGAATTTATAACGCATATATATAGTCTGTTTCTCTTTATCCTTTTGCGTTATTCGTGTAATTCAACAACCAGATACACTACCGTACCTTTTTCGAACCTCTACATTCTTATGTAGAGCGATAACGTTCGTATGAATTTCACGAATTTCTTTACCGACAATTAATTTCTTTACCGACTGTGCCGTCTCTTATCCAACGTTACTCGACCTGCCGGCTTTCATAAAGTCTCGATGCTTCTCTATATTCTTACCCACCAAGATTTTACCTCCTACCATTCATTCCGTAGTACTCTGATACAACTTCAAAGTGACAGTCACAATGAAACGACCCTCTTTCACAGGAGCCAATTAAAAGACTCTGACTCCTGGGGCATCGGTGTCCTTGGCAGTCAGACTGACAACAATATTTACAGACGCGACTGTACAGTGAACCAGTAAGAAAAAAAATATATAACTCATCAGAATCATAACTGATACTAAAATTAGTTTTAAAAAGATAACCAAAAACTCAACGAACGTCAGCGGAAATTCTGCTAGTGTATCGAAGACCTGCGTAGATGGCAGTATTGATGCTTTTATCAATTTCTCTGCAATTCCTTTGTCAGACATTGACATTGACTTTCACGCCAAGCTTCACGTTCGTATTACATGGTAGCCGCGCGGCGATGTGAAAGAAGACGTGAAAAGACAAAGCAAAAAAAGAAGCGAGTACGAAAGCGAAAACGAGGTACGAAATTGCACAAAAGCCCAGGAACGTCGTTTGTCGCGGGACGCGATCTCCAGTGCTTTTGATCTACCGCGACGCGTCCCGCCCTCAAGAGCGACGCTCGACGTCGACGTGCGCTAACAAGACCGCATTTCTAACCTCGTAGCGAACAAAGAGCCAACCACCTAGACAAATGTGAGTTCTGCATAGTTGACCCCCCCCCCCTCCCTCCCTCTCCGTTCCCTCTCCATCTCGCCATTCCTTCCTCAGTCGAATACTCTATAGTCTCACCGAAGAATAGCGACAACGATACATACCAGAACAGTCGGTATCATTGTTCCTCTCATCATCATCATCATCATCATCAAGAAGCGTTATCCTTCTCATTCCCAGTCTCATTCCAATTTCTTATTCTCTTGTTAACTTTGCCTTTCGCAGATCTCTCGGATGCCATCAGAGTCCTTCTGAAGAGAAAGAGAGAGCGACAGATATAGAGTCCTTATCGAAGAAGAAGGAGGAGGTCCTGCACCCTTTCTTTGCTCAAGGCAATATAAGAGATAGAGTAATGGGGGGGGGGGGGGGAGCGGGAGAGAGAGTAAAGACTGACAGTGTCAGAGTAAGCAGCGAAAGACCCAGGAGGAGGTCAAAGGTCGCAGAGGGCGTAGAGACTACGAGTACACTCGCATTAAATTCTGTTTGCGGAGCGCCAAGGCCCAGCGAGAATAGAAGATCAGAGACAAATGGTGTGGGCATGCTTAGTGCGCCCTTGACTGTGACAAACTACCCATAGAGAGCGTCGTGACGCTCCTCATCCACCTACGGTACATCCTCCGAACCCCAGGAACAAACTGGCTACTGACTGTATCAGGGGGGACGCTTGCATTCCTGACTGTTTCAAAGTAGCTTCAACCCTGTTCGATTCCCCTTAGTTTTTCACGCCTAAAATCTTACTACCGACCAGCCCTTATTTCTCATATCACGAGCAAGAAGCCACCCTGTGACCGACAGGGCGAGAGGAATTTTTTTTCTGTTTTCCACCATGGCCTTTTTATCGGGTTTCTAAAAATAATTCAAGCACCTCCAAAAGTGTTTTCCACGTGGTTGTTTGCGTGGGCGTCTACGTGCGCGTGACATGTTTTTTCCATTGCCACTGAAATATTGACATTTGCCAAAGTGATGCTAGCACTGATGACATCATCCCTGCAATCTCTGCAACCAATACGACTAATTGCAATTTATTAGATTGAATAGCCGCAGGTACATTTCCAATGAGAATATATATACTTGACGTTAAAGCCACGGGGTACAGTTCATGAAATACCAACGTACTAAGCTGCGCTATTCAGAATTGATTTTGGGTCCTTTAACAACATTAAACTACCAGTAAAGCACCGCGATGTTTGGCTGTTAGTAAAACTAGTTCGATCGTTAGACTCTCAGAATCCGATGGTACCAGATTCGATCTTGCTCGCAGTAGTAATTTAGTATACTATATATATACAGACACACACACCGTGCAGTCAGTGTATATTAGTACTAGCAGTAGAAGTCCCGATGTTTATTTAACGGTAGTCTATAAAAGTAACGTGAAACTCTAGAAAAACACGAGTGCGGTTGAGGACTCGTCTGGTTGGTTAAGACCCAAAAAGCCGATGGCTGCCTTGATACATTTCTGGATATCTCTATAAAATTCAGTGGACTCGCTGCCAGGAGTTGTATATATACCGTGTTCAGTTCAGACGCACTGGGGTACGCTGGAATGTGAAAGGAAAAAAAATATAGAATAGTTTGGGAGGTATATAGTATAGGAAAATAAATCGTGACGCATTACTGCAATACCAACGAGGTCAAAGGGGTGCAAGGAACTCGACGAATGTTAGAGCTGTTGACATTGGCTTTCGGGATGTAAGAGGGTGAAAGCAGGGACAGCGTCTACGTCGGCTGACGCCATACTGAAACACACTAATAGGGCATTGAACGAAAACTAGTCGAGCACAGACGTGGAATGCAAATGAAAGAATACCGACTGAAATGCAACGCGCAGATGTCAGGATTTTTGAAAGTACGCGCGCAGTATGCGGATAGTATTACAGTTGTCCGTATGGCGGCGCTGCCGTCGCTTTTAAAATGTCTCGCTTGACGGGTAGAATACGTTGGGATGATGTTCTACTTCTGTATGAGGTTTACTTTGTCAAATGGATTATTATGGGATAAGCGAATGATTTCTCAGAGGTTATTTTTATCTTGATTTGTCTTCATCGATCGAAGAGGACAGTGCAATTTTCTTTGTCGCACCTAACGCCACGATGGTACGTACCCCAACCTCCTCTTTATTGACAGACTATTTTTCTTTGAAACTGACGATGGAAATCAAACTGAATTTCTTCGTCGGACCAATCGTAAGACTCGGATTCTAATTTATCCTTTTCTTCGTTTCAAAATGACCAATAGAGTCCTTCCGTTTTGTGCTACCCACCTATGTCCAATAATAGTCCCACTGAGATCCACAAATGCTTTACCAACTGGCATTTCTTCAAGTCATCCACAAGATACCCAAAGAAACAAATGATCCTAATCGTATAATCTTCCTGGTAGTTTAACAGCACTACCAAAGTCCATGTAACTATGCACACGTACATAAGTATATTTACGAAGGACATACACTGAGAAAAATTAACTTCTCTACTATATATTATGGATTGCCGTAGTCCATCGTAAGAACTATATGAAAACCATTAACTATTAACGCACCGTCATACAAGTTCGGTGATTCGATGCACAGATTTCTTGCTTTTTGTGTCTCACACTGAAACCTCATTTTTCTTCGTGTACGAACCACGTCCAATGCAGAGTACAAGTATTGCCACAATCATAACAAGCATATGTATCGCGCACGTGCTGCCATCTACCAGCGTTGTCTAGAACCTCGAAGCAAAAACTCTACGTATATATCGCTTCATTTCTACATCCCTTTTTTTCGTGTGTATATATATATATATGTACACCACATAGAGGACCGGAAACCTCGTACTAGGAGGTCGAAGTTCCGGAAGACGCGAACGAAGGAAACGGAAGTACTGGAATTGAAAGAAGTGGCACAAAGTAGTCAATATTCAGTAACATCACGCAACGCCCAGTTCAGACACGCATTCACCATTTAGGCATTCAAGCAGACGAGCGGGCCAGCCACAATTCCGAAAACCTCAGTCGAAAAGTCATCCTGGCGAAGGGAGAGCACGCAACGGCCAATGATTCACAATGCTTCGCATACTTCACGAGATCGTTCACGATTTAATTAGCTCGCTCGCCGAGGGTCGTGTGTGACACAATATAATAAATGACTGGCAACGAGCAACGAACAGGGCTGCATAAACCTGTCGCGCCTTCCCCATAGTCAGCCTCCTTTGTTTTTCCTCCTTTGTGTTTAGTCTTTTTATGTTTTTTTATTTCTCTCTGTCTCTCTCTCTCTCTCTCTCTCTCTCTCTCTCTCTCTCTCTCTCTTCTTACCTTTTACTTTCTTTCCTATGTTTTCTTCGTGTCTCTCGCTTCCATCCCAGCCCTCCCTTGCTTCTCTTAATTCCTCTTTTTTATCTATTTTTTTTTACTGTTCTTTCACATTCAGCCACCCTCGTTGTCTCGGCTGCCGAAGCAGCTCGTGCCTGCGTATTCGACCACGTATGCACGTGCGTGCTCACTTCCTCGCTCACCAGCACACACCACGCACGTGTCCCCCGACTATTATTAGTCTTAATAGACCATATGTTAAGGAGCTCCTCTCTTGCTACTCGCATGCCTCGCCACCTATGTTGAATAAACCCACGTGGTCCTACCGTCATGCCGTCTTGTTATGACAATTGTTTTTTTGGATAGAAATAAAAAATACGATATAAATTTTACGATTTTGGATGATATACGTTATTGTTTTTTTATCTTGTCAATTTTATGATTTTTTCTCTCTTGGCGATAATGGATTCCTGAAATGTATAAGTGTATATGAATTTTAGGTTAGGTTGTTCACCACCCCTATCACCCACCCTTACTTGCTGCTGCCCTTCGAAACGTCCCTTATGCGAACCGTAAACGCGCGAGCCTGACAGGGCGCATTATCGTCTTATGATTTACGCATTCCGCCAGTGTATTTCAATGTTCGCATCTCCTTTTCGCAAAATTTATTACGGATGCCCCCCCTCGTGCCACCGCGGCGCAGAGCGCCGGGACGCCGTCGGCCTGATGTGCATGGATGGGCACGGATACTAGTAAACACCCACCGATACTGGTAACATAGATTAGAGTGTCAGGGCTCTAAAGTGAGGTTAGGTATGGACTCTAGTTGGCTCTTGTATTCCTGTCGGCACACAACAGCGTAATAAATAAGCGAATTAATAAAAAATATTTCCTCGAGGCACATCCTCTAATCATATCAGGGCAGTAACTTATTTATTTTTTTGTTGGGACCGCCACTCCTTTATTTACAGTTGGGTTTAGTTTGGTCACGGTGTATAATTTTTTTTCTCAATCACCCATCAACACGGACGACCGAAAGTAACTTCTTTACGTTCGATAATGACACGTCTTCGTGCAAAACTTATGGTAAAATTAATAAACGATATTTTAGTTTATCCAGGTGGCAGCACCGTAGGACAGTATTCCCGTCTGTGGGAAGAGTTTGAAACTGGTGGCGACGAGTCACGGGGGTGAAAAAAGAAAAAGACAGGAAGTCGGTGGAGTAACTTTGTAAAATGTCCTGAAAGCCTTTTAATGTATCGCTCAAGAGTTCGTTAAAGTCTTCCGGAGAGTTCAGGACTGAATATTTAATATTTATTTTCAATTAAACAAATACTTTAGGCAGTTATCCTAATCCTTGCTACTTAAGGGAAATGCGAGCTCTCTCTCCCTCTTTCTCTCACACCGTACCAACCCTCTTGTAGGTTAAGTGGTAGTCGGGCCGATGGGGCGTCGCGACGCCACCCTTAAATTTTCCCACCCATGAGCCCATAACCCAAGCACGAGAAGTGAATGTGTGTGTTTTTGGTGGCCGTCAGAGGCTGATATCGGGCTAAGGAACCGGAGGGGACTCTGTAGAAGTTTTACGTTCCCCTCTTTAATATTTCAAGCGCAATTAGAGCAACCATACTTTTGCCTCGTTTAATTATTTAAAAATTTTCAGAAATGGCCGTGGGTACTGTACAGACCCCCGTAACTCGATCTATCATTTAGGACCTCTGCTCTATGAAGCTACGTCGATATATATATATATATATATATATATATATAACTGAGATCAGATCGAGCAAGAAAAATTTCCCGTCCACCAGTTCAATTCCCATGAGTCCAAATCGAAGACAGGCCTATCAGTCATTTAAGGAGCTACTGCATAGGGCAGACCTGCCAGATCCTAACGGACCCCAAACATAACCAAACTGTTTTACCCTGCGATCAACTTATCCTAGCTCTGCTCCCGCGATTCCACACGGTCCATTAATTACAGACCCGAAGATGAATTTGACTCCTGGACTCTGATCGGTCTTCGTTTATCACTTAACTTCACGAATCTTCTATAAGACTTTTTCCCATACACTATTTCCCCATGACAAATTTCAGTCCAACAGGGACTTCGGTATGGAACACCATACTCTTTTTTTCTCTCCCCTACTTCTCTGCCATACCGACACGCTATACGCATATACCGTATTACATTCTCCACTATCCTAATCTTTGGATTTCAATTTTTATTATTATTATTTTTCAATCATCCTCCAGCATCAGCAACTATTATCAGTCTATTGATATAACCGAGCCAACAACGGACTTCCTTATCCATAAATTCAATCTATCTCTCCTTTATACCTATCGAGGTCTCCTTTCACTTATCCAGACATTACGGCGACCTTTTTCATGGCCAACTGGTCCTCCCTCTGTCGCGCCCCGACAGTCCTTGGATATTTTCCCAGTACCCTTAGAACTTCAGTCTCGCTTTTCATTGTCCAATACGCACAAGCGTATCTACTTGCTGCTTTTCTAAACTTATCTAACCGAGACGGAAGATTTGATCTGCGAGAGGAGAAGCTGAGAGGAGGGGAAATAGTGGAAGGAGCGAAGGGGAGAGGTGCTATTCTAAAACCCACCCTTCTACTCGACCAGTCAGACTTTACAGGTTTACCAAGCAGGGGTACCAACCGTCCGGCTTTATCTGGTGTACCGGGTGCAGTCAGATAATTAGCTGCTTTAATTATTTAATTAATCCCCGCGACATTTCGGCGTTTTATCTAGATGCTCGTTAGCAGTAAGCTCGGAATCCAGGCGCCATAGGCCGCACCTGCTTTGCTGGGAAGCTACCCTTCTATACGGGTACAGTGTACGACCCTTTGTAGTTTTTTTTTTTTGCTAATGAATTATTCTCTTCTCCATTGGATAATTCTTGCTGTTTACTTCTGTACTTGATTCCTGTATCTTTGAGTATATTGATTCAGGAGCTGTTGTTAGTTGGTACTGGAATTTTATTAGGGTGTAATCTCTACGAAGCTTGTCATTGGGAATCTATATTGCAGTCAGGGGACTCTGTTATACTGTATATCGTATAAAAATGGCCTTTGAATATAGTACCGATGTATCATACGTTATTGAATATACGCCTTATGTGTTATACGATATCGAAGCCTTTTTCTCTAGAGTATATTCAGGGGACTTCTTTGTATCGTAACGCGTATAAAATTGTCACCTTAGAATGGTACGGATATGTCTACCTGCTTGTTATATTTCATTCTGTCGTGGAATGCCTATTTTTTTTACTATGCAGAAAATGTGATTGAATATAACGTGTTCAACTGCCAAAGTCTCTAGTCTAGAACAGTCCACGTACTTGGTTAGAATGTTAGCACTTCGATGGAGTTTCGGTAATCCTCCGCCCATGGGAATCCTGGATGAAATCGGGTCTCCCACGGGATTGGAAAAGTTTTAAGAGGACCTCCTTATAATTTCTAAACCAGCCAGCCAGCCAGACGCATATTGTGAGTCGCGGAAAGTTCTGCTCTCGGATGCATTTCGCATATAGTAAATATATATATATATATATTTACGATAGTAATTTTTATTTATATTTTTTTATTTTTTATTTTATTTATATTTTATTATAATATTTACGATAGTAAATATATATATATATATATTTACTATATTAACACAGCATTACATATATCATATAATACGTACCATATATGTGTATATAAAATATATATATACATACAACTTACATATAGTATATATTCGTGTAATATACGTGCATCGTGAATTCCTACTCGTCGTAAGTTTAGCGTTAACTAGACAAATTTGAAGGCAGCTACTCGAATTCCTAAGTTAAAAAAAAA
Organism: Calameuta pallipes; assembly: GCA_030142375.1. NCBI lineage: Eukaryota > Metazoa > Arthropoda > Insecta > Hymenoptera > Cephidae > Calameuta > Calameuta pallipes. The sequence goes on from JARQSW010000172.1 coordinate 337,358, forward strand.
ATACTTAAATTCCATCTTACATCGACACTACATTACGTATTCCTCGAAGCAGTCTGAAGTTAAACTACGAAAGTTCACAAAGACGAATTTACATGAAAATAATTTCTTTCGCCTCAATTACAATATATCGCGTATGGCTTATCGGTTGCAGCAACGCTAAAAAAAAATACAAATAATTTTCAGTACAATTCGAAATTTGAGTAAACTGATCGAAACGTCAAAAATCCGCTATACTGTTACTCTTCCCTCCTCCCGCACCCCTCTCTGACCATATTTCATATCAATCAACCAACTTCAGACTGCTGCGATTCTTCCTCGGCTCCCACGTTAATCAAGTATCCAAAACATACATCGACCTACATACTTTTCCAACTGACGTAAAAGATGGAGGCGCCGATACACGTTTACGTATACCTACCAGCATTATCACGATTTATCCCGAAAAGCTCGTCTGGCTCCCATATCCCACGTCATCTCGCAAGATCTCGCAGCATCCATTGCGGCGTCAGGGTGTTCATTTTCTAAATGGACCAAGAGCACGCTCGACCGCCCGTCTGTCTGTGCACTTGTAAAAAGTTGGCTGGGCCTAAAATTCCATTCCCTTAGCAGAGTACGGAGTGGTATGCTTTGAATTGCATTGAGAAGCTTATACGTCATCCACTTCCATCGAGCTTTCCCCTCCTAACCCGCCCTTGTCCTTACTACTTCTCCAGATCTTTCTAGAAATCCTGCTATTCGAATGCACACGTAACTATATGTGTGTGTGTGTGTGTGTCTGGAACGGGTAGTGATATGGTTTTGGGTTGACACACGGGAGAAGCCAGGATTTTGCGTTGACGTGTATTTACTTGTATTTATGTACATGGCTGTACATACATGGGACTGCGATATTCACGCAAGATGGAATAATCATGGAATTTCCCAGGGTAGTCTTCAGAGATAGGATATAGGGGGGAGTTAGAGTAGTGGGCTGGAAGGGTAGGGTTGTATTGTCTATATGCTCGCAATGATTCGGTAAGGTTCGGTAAAATTTCCGAAAACTCGAGGAGGTTGGATTGGGTGTGGGTTGTGGTTATGGAAGTCCGGCAGATCTTTATGGAAGAGGATTAGACGAGTTCGAAATGAGATTAGGCCAAGTGCTAAGCCGACTTGTAGGTTTCGAACGATCGGCCGCTAGGGATTTCTTCTTTTTGGGGGGCGTGGGGAGGGAGGGGAAGTGAAAATATAGCGGACTGGACCATCGCGTAGGGGAGGGTAAGGGAGCTCAAAGGACTTGAGAATATCCCATCCGTGAAGAAAGTTGCGCTCGGCAACCTGCTGAAAGGAGGGAGTGGAAGAGGAAGAAAATAAAAGGACGAGTCCGGGCGACTCTGTGGAGTTTGAAGTTTCGCGCTAGTAGATAATATCGATTGATCGAATTTGTATAGTTTCCGATAAAATCGAGATGTCCGCCGGCATTGGCAAGTTCGTTGTGAAGTTTTTTGCTGGTTCAATTTCGCGGGGATCATTGGGACTGTCGTAGCCTAGGGATATTAGGGATCCTAGTGGGTTTCTGATAAAACTCGTTGGTGAGTGTAATTAATCAAACCGGAGCCTTCTTGTAAGTACCTCATTAGACCGAGTTCGTATTTCGTAATTGGAACAAGTGATGTATATATATATATATATGTATCTACGGCATATAACCGACGAGCTAATTAGACGAACGAAAAAAAAAAAAAAGTAAAAAAGCAATGCAAATCCGAATGAGCTTTTACGCACTGAAGTTGTCTGCGAATGGATTCATAATGAATTTAGGGCGAATGTTAGAATGCTTGCGGAAGTACCCTACCTCCTTTCTATTGAGACGCGTCATTTTTTCTTCTATTTCTGACTTCTACCTGACTTCACTCCAAGTCGCCATTACGACCGTTTCCGCCAAGCCTCTGGGTTAGTAATTAAATGGAAAATTTTCTATTAAAAAACACTACGATTTAACTACTCAACGACGTCAGGACTGTTCCAGCGACGTAATATATTTTCGTGATATGAAATGTATCATCGAAATTATAGTAGCTCGGCACGACCCACGTAGACACGACAAAAATTTTATTAACCACCGACGGAGACAGCCTTGGTATCTTTCTGACTTTAGTCTTACGACTTTTAGCTTTTAGCCAAAGCATCATGCCCCATCTCGATCACCAAAATAAATGGCCCTGCTTGGACAACGCCATAATACTCACGTTCCAGCAGTGGTCATTTAGATAAAATCCCAATAAAGAGGAGTGTCGCGATATAAAGGCAGGCAGGCAGCAGCGCCTCGTACTAGGCAAGCGGCAGAACGTGGAAGCTCGCCTGGCGGGAAAAGCGTATACACGAAAGATCCATTATTCGTAATTTGACGTTTCATCCGGTTTCATTTAGACTCGATTCCCCGTTGCGACTACCACCACCCCTTTTCGTCCTTTCGACTTCGCATCGTTCATCCCCTTTCGGGATCACTCGTCTTTCCAATTTCCATCCCCAAAGGCGGGACTAACCCCATACAGTGCTTCTACTTTCCCCGGCTCACCCCTACCGACATCTATCACAGAAGGAGTTTATTCTGAACTGACCCAAACTGTGTATATGGGAGGGTGGGGGCGGGGCGAGTTTGGAGTAGCTCGACAGCGATTATAGGAGTACGGGTTGCGAAACAAAAAACAACAAAAGCTCTCCTTCACGAAATAAAAAGCCCGATAGTCTCGAGACAATAAAGTGGCGAGGGAGTGAAGTATTGCGTCACGAGAGGGTCGGGGGTCATAGGGGGTGAGTGCCTGAGAAAATATAATACAATGTAATATAAGCTAATGTAATGTACTGAAATACGGTGTATACACGTTGTATACCTATATAGTATATAAGCAGACATTTAAACACTCCATTCCTTTGAAGCGAGCTTCTTTTGTCTGACGTGACAGAACTGTAATAAATATTACCGCAAGATGAAAATAGGGTTAGGGGTCGGAGACGTTGTTGAGGTGGAAGGGTCCCGATGATGAGGGGCGGCGAGGGGGAGGGGGAGGGGGCGCGGCTGAGGTATGAAAACCACAGAAGATGGAAGACCAGGAGGACGAGGGGTGTCTCGTTGGGGAGTTTTGTGGTTAGGGGTAGTAAGAGAGGAAAATAAAAAAAAAATAAAAAAGAGTCCTCTAAGGGATGAAATAAATCGACAAAGCACTCAAAGTTGTCAAAGGTTCCAGCCGTGTCGAGGCTATTGGCGGAAAAAGTTTCTGTACCGTCGATGACAACTGTCAATGATACTGTCAATATTGACTGCGTTTATTGCAGTGGTATAGCAATCGTCGCGTCGCCGACGCCCCGACCCCCTTTCGGCGAAGACGTAAACCAAAGAGACTCAGGACGCCGCAGGGTACGCCTTTGCTTTTTGCATTTACTTATTTATTTATTTATTCACAACGTTTCGAACCTCTTCACTTCATGAATACAATATTACGTCTCCGGGTGTATTTTAAAGATTTTTGTGAAACTCCCCCCTCCCCCCTTCCTTCTACCGCTGGATATTCTTGGAGGCTACGGATGCTGGGTGGTACGGGGATGAGAGATGAGTTCATAGGTCAACACTGATCCCCCTTGAGCTTATAGAAAGAAGCGGGAAGATTTTGAAAAGAAAAGTTGCAACTAACGTGAAAAATGCGCAAGGAATAAGTGTTGGATAAGCCAACGGGAAGTCTGGACGGTATGACGAAGTTAAAACGGCGGATTGCTAGTTGAACTCTGGTTGGATCAGTAAGCGGAGGGACGAATTACTCGCGGCATGGGTCTCTGTGACTTAACCAAGTGCAATACTCGTTGAGTCATGAGTTATTCATTCGCAAATCAACGTAGGCCATCCATTCGTATTCGACGTGGATGAGAATCAGCATAAAAGAAGCCCGGAGGTTTGTGTAAAGTCTGTTCCGGATGCATTGAGATTCTTGAAAGTATTTGTAAGACTGTGACGTGACGTCACTTGATATGCTACATGTGACGGATATATACATATGTATATACGATGATGGTTATCATTTCAATCGGTGGTCCAGAATAGTCAAATAGTTGAAGGTGAGAAGGGATGCTGGGATGTTGCTGATCATATTACAGATGACAGGGGGATGCAAGTGGGGAAGCGTGCAGTTAAACAGGACGGTCCCAGCGACCGTGACAAAGTGCCGTATCAATCAGGCGTCGGGACGCCGGATTATTTCCATGCCCTTTGAAGCACCAATCAATTATGTATTCCAATGGGGGGGCTGAATTATAAAGGGAGAGGGTAAAATTCCTGACGATACTGCCCGCGCGACGATGCCAGAAGGATTCGGGTAAGGGAAGAATATTTCACTCTTGGGAGACTTCGCCATTTTACGCGCCATTTCGTCCTATGGCGTTATCGTCGAAAACAAACGAATTGCCACGGCGCTCCTGGACGGATATCGCCCAGACCGTCTTCTGTAAATTCTGCCAAGACTCTAGGAGAGGGCCTCGCGAGGTCTCGTCTAAGACTCACGAAGGAAGACTCATCAGGGGCATCGGGAATTAACGTGCTACCACCCATTCATTTCCTCATAGCGGTTTCCGGTCTCCCTCTGGCTCCCTTCCGGTTCCCATCACGCTTCGTCATCCTTTTCTCTCTCCACACCTTTTCTTCGCCGTTCTACGTATATACATATGTGTATATATGGGGCGCAACGCTTTCCAGACTGGCTTCCGCTTTCCTTTTGATGACTTCAGAAATCCCGTCTCGGACAAGATTAATGAAAATCCTTGAAAAAATTAAGTGGATCTGGATTCTTTGATTTAACACGGAATTCGAGGCATGACGAATTCCGTCACGTGACTACTGATTCCTGAGCTGGTCGAACGCCCCTAGTAAAGGATGGAAAATAGCAAGTGGGGATGGGTAAGGTTAAGGGTGGTACGCAACAAGCAAATAACAGAATGGGGTTGAATAAGGTGGGACGTCAGTTAGAGAGACAAAAGAGGAATCCTCTAAGGGTAGTGTGTACTCTGCATCAGTATATATTCTGTTTACAAACTTATTCCAGAGTATGTAAGGGCGGGTGGGATGTAGCTCAATGCAATGACGGTGGTCGACGAGGTCACCCGGTAGCAAACGCAGCGATTTAAACTTTTTCATCATAAAACTTTTAACTCTGACAGCTGACAGCTGTCAGTGGCTGGAGGCGTCCCAATGCTAACCTAACCTATGCTGAGTCAGTTCCACACAGTTTTCCTATATCAACTGTCGAAACGTCAGCCTCCGTGGCATTCTTCTCGGGACACCCGTTATAAGCGTCTGACAATCCATTTCGCTCATCAAAAATTCAACCCACCCAACCACCCCAATGCCGTCTTCGCGACAACTACGCAATCTCTCCGTCTTACCCCCCCCCCCCCCCCTCCCATTCACCCTCCCCGATCCGTCATCGCTAGCAACACCGTCAGGCCTACAATCATATACCCTCTGGCTCCATCACCCCCTAATATTCCACGTAATTTTTTTTCTTCTCCCTTCGTTTTTCTTTACTTACCCACAATATCCAACCTCCCTCCCCCCCACCTACCCGACAATCTTCTCATCGCCCTCTTCTTATCATTTCATCTTCGATTTCTACCCACACCCACATTCAGTATCGACTCGGGCATTAATTCTTACCAGAACGAAATTCACCGGTCATCCGACAATGATTCTTGACAGTCGTACCGATAATGAAGAATTCCCTGACTAGGTTGATAGTCACTCAATCGTTTGATATTATTGGCAGGAGAGATAGAAGTGATGGGTCGAATGAAAAAAAAAAGTGGGATCAGATATTTCTTGAGATTATTCGTTAATTAATATATCATGATATTCTTAGGAGTGACAAGACTCGGAATGTAATGGAACTGACTTATTTTTATGATTATAATTAATAAAATGTTTTTCAATTTCATTATAATCGATCAGATTATCGGTATTCTCATGCCTTGCTTAATGCTCTTGTTTCAGAATGCACTTTTCCGGTGCGCTGGGAGGGTAGCTGGTTCCAGAGTGGCTTCCATCAGTCCATCCGCATCTCCAGGAGCAATCTTTCCACCAAGGGAAAATGTCTGCACAACGAAGGCGACAAGTACCTGGTGGTCGATGAAGAGTGAGTATTCATCATCGTCAACGTATCTGTTAACAATTAATCCTAGAATGGTAAAGTGTCGTCGTCGGTGACGATGGCTGCATTTATCTTCAGAAAAAAAAAGAATGACTTTCCCTTACCGTTCTAGGATTAAATAATTGAAACTTAGATATAAATAACCATAAAATTATATGAGAATATTCTAAAGTACAATTGTGAAATTTACTCAGGGTTATGAATAATACTTAATCCAATTGCCATTTACGGATAAACCTTCAGAACTACCTATCGTGTTACCAACTCCTGGCAGTTTCGTGATCCCAGAAGTCGGGTAATAGGCAGACAGACAGACAGATAGTCAGAAAGTCAGACATAACTTAAAATTGGCAAGTAGCACAGAGGGTAAAGGGTTACCCTACTGTGAATGCACAAAAATTGGGTCAATTTTCAAACTTAACTTTAAACTCGAAAACTATAAATGGAAATTAATTTATATTTGGCTATATGTTAATAGACATACTAATGAATAAATTTTTAAAATTTGAAAAAAAGTATTGATTTAAAAGGCTACTACGGTTGAACGACAAAACGGTGTACATCATTTCGCCTATGGGGTTTGTCCAAAACAAAAATACAAAATATCTTTATAATTTACATAGTATTGTTTACAATGTGACATACCCTGATATTAACCCTACACCAATGCAACTAAAACTGCCTGCAGCCATATTTTTCTGTTCATTTGACATCTGTCAATATCTCTCATTTTCAACCCTGACTGTCAAAAACAGCAAATTCACACAAATTACCCGGCTAATCAGCATCGCAGAAAACCGACAACAGTCACTCGAGACTTTTCGATGCATTTCCTTTCATTATGAAAGGATTTAAAAAAAATCAAATCAGGATGTGCAAGTTGATTTAGGTATTCCTACAAATTTTTTAGGTTATACTTCAATCATCGAGCTATCCAGAGAAATAACCTCAAAAGCTAAAATTCCAAAAGCTTTCATATTTTCAATTCAACCTGACAAGGAACTCCAAGCGATTCCCTCAGGAGTGATTAAAAACGGAAATCAAGCGTTGGATGTGCATGCAACCTGTACTTCATCTTCGGCTCTTTCCCTGGAGCAAGACCCAGTTCATTTCTGTCTTTATGACTGTCTGCCTATGTGCATCTATAATAACAAGTGACTACTTGACTGACTCGGTACATGTAATTCTCGTATATTTACTGACCCATTTCCTCCCTATGAATGCCCACATTTAATTGCAAGAAGCCATTTTTCTTTTCACTGAATATAATCAACGTGCATAATCGTCAGATTGGACGTAACCATGTACCATTCTGATTCTCGACTTGTTAGTCTTGATTGGTTCTATGGCTTATGGTTGTATCTAACGTAGGTACAGTGGGAAGCTCAAATGCTCTTCCAAAATGCTATTGTAGATTAATAATATTACGCTATAAAGAGGAAGACCCCATTGTTGCTGCCTAGTGTACAAGAACGAGTTAGAAATTGAAGATGAGACTTAATAGAGAGATTATTCAGCTACAGCGTCCGGACGGCGAGCGTCTTGGCCAATGGCAAGGTTCACTTTCCGCGATTAAACGACTCTCTCCTTTCTGTTTCAGGAAGTCCTGCTATCGCTGCGTCGTCATTCACGAAAAGCACTCCAACGTTCTGCAGTACAAAGAGAGTAAGTTTTCTCCTTCTCGGCTTTGCCGCCAGCGCCAATATCGATTCTCTCCCGGGCGAGTTGCACGGTGACTCTCTGAGTGTCGACGTTTTTCATGTGCAACGACGACGTCACTGCCGGTCTTCTCTTGTAAGAGGTTGGATCATTAATTACGATCTCGATCGTTAATTAAAAACCCGCTCGTTAAATCGTCAGCTACCCTCTTCACTAAGGCTAAAATTATTCCTCTTGAAATTTAATAACGTTCCTGTGAACAAGGTCGATGCAGTTCGTATGCATCATTTAGGACGTGGTAGCTGATGTATTTCTGCCAGGTCATCCAGCAGGGTTGGATCCTATGAGAACATACATGATGAGATCAGATTGTAATAGGTTTTTTCAGATGACACTAGAGTCTTGTGATAGAAATATAATCATTGGAGGATAAGTAACTGTGGATCGATGGGAATGATCCAGGATGAAATACCATGAGGACGTGGATCAAGGGATCCTATGACTGATCATGCTTGAAAGTGAAGAGCCTGCAAGGAAAATAAGGCTTAAGAGGAAGCGAATAAACAGGTCGACCATAGCTACTGTACCGTGTCATCAGGAAGTCTGGTTCAGAGTCAGCAGAGTCACGGGACTCCAGTCTGAAGACTCAAGAGTCTAGAGAGGCTGGACCCGCCCTCTTGAGGCCCGTTTCGCATTTTTCGACGATTTGTCAAAGTCGCCACTTTTTATCGTATTTTAATCTGCATAGTGTGATAGGCCAAGCCAGCCACATCGTGTTGCCAAGCGTCGCGACGTCAAAACCTGCACTAGATTTGCCAGCAGGATCCTCCTTATAGATTCTTCATCATATAAAGAAACGCAAGACGTGACACGACGCATCAAATCTTGGAAGGATTCTACGTTTTTTTTCATTTCTTTCTTTGCTACCCTTTAATAGTTTGGAAATTACAACAGTTTTTAGGGTGCACCCCCATCAAACCTAGTAGGACGTTGTTATCTGGAGCTAATGGAGGCTAACTAAAATAGAACATTTATATTGTTCACTAATTTACACGAAAGTACGGTAGTACGTTTTATATTTGTGTTTTTTTCCTAAGTTTGCCACATTGGGTAACCTGAAACTTTATCAATCCACGTTTATGTCGTCACGATGTTAAGAAACTATACAACTTGAAGCACATTTTGTTTCTGAAAATCATTACCCCAATTCACTGAAACAGTCAACTAAACCTAGTAACGTGGAAGACGGTACCTAGTTTTTTTTACCCTACAACTAAAAGTGGCTCTTATTATCATTATTATTATCTTTTATTTCAGCCTACTGTCACGGCCGGAATTCACTCTCCTCATTGTGCTCATACATAACGGGTGACGCGTTACTTTACTCCATGTTTCGCGAGGAGGCACCAGCTGTACCCTGTCCCTTTTTGGGTCCCATGACATTCTCATACAACAGAGGTCATGGCACGTGTTCCAGTCCGCAGAGCAACGTTGACACTTGCACCGATGACAGCAGATTGTTATTTAGGTACCAGGCCTGTCCTGACGTCCCAGCATCTGAAAGTGCAGGTATGTATTTTAAGATATATCAGACCCTGCGTAGATGTGTTTATACACATATCTTTGTCCGTTGGATCCTTTAATTCCTCATTCCTTAAATCCTGAGCTATCTCTAAATCACCCCCCCCCCCCTCTAACTTTTCCCTCAGCGTCGATCTCCTTCCAGTATATTTCTTCCTCTTGTCCTGAAATGTCAGCGAAGAGCAGAGTAAGTTTTTTTTCGTCTCCTCGTATGTCGTTGCGTTTCTGCAATTCCCACGAGTCTGTCGGGAAGAAGTCGATAACGGCGCTGCTATCGAGCGACTCCCATGTAAGACATTAGTCGACGTCGGACGTCGAAATAAATGCGAACGAACAGCCGGCACGCTATCTCGTACTTTTTGAAGAATGTCTCTGGCGAATCGGCGAAACGATACTTTAACGTCGCCATCTGTGGAACGATCTAGGAACAAGGTCACCCTTCATTATGACCGAATGGGCAATTTTTATCGTATTTGTCTCGAGCATATAAAATACATGCCGGGACAAGAAACAGTATTGTAACGGCTGTCAGTCAGATAGGGAATTTTATATGAAAATGAGGCCTTTTTCGAAGAATCTAAATAATGACTAGACTTATAAGGGAGTTGGGGTGAGTCATGTGAATGGAGGGTGGTTTCTTGAGACCGATTTCGCTTATCAGCGTATCCGAGATTCCAACGAGGTCGCCAGGGCCGATCTTCGGATTAACTGGGATACGTGAGGGCTGCTAGCCCTTTGGCCCCATCGGTCCCTTAGCTTCACGACCCATTAAAGGACTCCAGAGCAAAATGCTTTACGAGTCCGACGCGCTTTCCCTGTTTCTCTCTCTCTCTCTCCCTTCCCCCAACCCTTTACCCTAAAGTTAATCGTTGCCGCTGTCGCCATCAGTGGCGCTGCTATCGACTCACTGAGAAATTCTCGCTCTTTGGACTACGGTCACGTTTTTCGGGCGCAAATTGCCCACGAAATACGAGGTCGGGACCACTAAAAACACGGCAGACCCACCAACCACGGACTTTTCCCTAGATGCGATTTAGATAGGGTATGTCGGCTGACATGGACCGCGAGATACCGCCACCTCTGGCTTCTGCCTCTCTTCCCTTTTTCTTCAGTCACTCTCCTGAAAAGGAAAAAAAAAAAACTAAAAAACAACGTAACAGAACGGAAATAACAAAATGGTATCTCACCTTGCATCGTTCCTTGCTTCATTCTTTGTCTCCTCTTCTACTACCTTCCTTTCTTCGACCACAGCATCCTGGATCCACTTGTGAATTTTACGCCAGGTTCACTGTGCACTTTGTTTTGCATTTGCAGTCGAAGAACTGGAGTGTCTCGCGACCTGGAAAGAGGGCAGCAGTAGGTACTTGGTCGGACGTCTTCATCATCGACATGCCTCCAGCAACGAGGATCGGTATCGTTGTTTTGTTTACGAACGTGCTGGGCAGAACATGGGTGCCCTGAACAGAGCAGCCCTGGGTATTGGTGGACCAATGGAGCAGGACATACCACCTCCTGGTGGACCGATCCCTGAGGGAGCTCAAGAGATCTATCGAGTAGCACAGAGCGGTGATGCAACCTGCAACGGACTCTTCAGTCCAATGGAAGGCTCCAGGACTATGACACTACGGAAAGGTAATTAATGTCATTATTTACACTCTTGGTAAAGTTAGTCGAAAGCGCTTTTTATCATCCAATTTACAGATCAATTGGTAAATATCGTAGAACTGATGAAGCATTAGAAATTGCTCCTCTACAGAACTCAATAAGCTCCTCAAACTTTCTAAACCTATTTCTATTAAACAAATTAATATTACCCTGAAGATCCTCTTGACGTAGTCCAGCAAGCATGCGCATCGTTGCAAACTTCACTTTCCCCCACATTGTCTCCCTCGGCATCTTCAGGAACTACCAGGGTGTTAAAATTTTTCTAGGGAATTTCGTTGCTACTCGAAAATGCTGTTACCGGAAGGCTACAAAAATTCACTTACATTACATATCCTCTTATAGAATATATAGACACGAGTTAACGGCTTTGAAGTTTCATAACGTATCGTGCTGTAACTTTATTCAGAATACGCGTACAGTCCGGACAGAAACAGAATACCTTTTTAGAGGAGGATCATCCATATATGGTTTTTCAATGCCAAGGAGTCCCCTGGAGTTTGCAACGTTCTTTGTGAATTCACCGTAGGACTCTGCAGACACGCAAATACGTAACCAGACAGACGTAGAGAAACTCTAGCAATCAAACAATGGCGACGTTCAACAACGCGGAATAACAAGGAATGGAATTTATATTGAAGAAAGGAAGCACAGCGCGCACTTTACATTGATGCGCAGCCATTTTTCGTATAACATAACCACTCTGCGTATATAGCTGTCTGCATTCATTGTCTTCTAGTGATGGGAGGAGGGAGGCTACAACTGGGAGGGAGGGTGGCAATGAAAATCGTTGAAGTGAGGTACAAAAGCGTCCTTCGAGATTGAGCCAAGTAAACAAACGAGCCGGATACAGAATAGAACGAAATATTAGACTTTTTTATTTTTATTTTTCGACTGCCACGTCGGTGCTCATATTTTAGTGGAAATAAAAATTCCTGAGATTGATATCAACGTCAATATGGCTTCGTGGGTAAGTCCATCAAGGACGCTTTGCGTCTCTCGTAACGGCGGTTTCCCATTCTTCGTACGAACAATGCGACACTTTTACGTGGCATAAAGTAGCGATGCTTTATCATAGTACGCGAAGTAGGAAACGAGCGTAGCGACGCCTGAAGTTCCGCGTTGGTATGGAAGTTCCATGCCGGAAGTAAAAGTAGCAAGTAGTAACTATCAGCTACGGTGGGGTAGTACGCAGTAGTAAAAATGCTGCTGGCTAACAGCAGCTACGTTAAATCAGTCTCGCGGGACGCGCATATATTTTCGAGCTGGGTGGGTGATGCTGGTTCGTCGAGATGACGTAAAAGATAAAGACTATAAGAGACGGTATAGGGATCGGTTGTCAAATGACAAATCGACTTTAAAATGGTGAATTATGTTTCAGCTGCGTCGCCTGGAAAATGTCGATTTCCAAGTTGGCTAAGCGGCCACGGTAGCGGTGGCCTCACCTGGCATACTCTTGACCTCGCGAGGTCATACACATTCCATGCAAAGAACGCCTCGCTTCACGTGACCAGGTCAAACGGCAGCCTCTCCAGGAACGAGAACTCGGCAATCGATTTCCAGGATGTTCCCGGTCAGGACGAACAGGACGTGAAAATTCTCTGCAACGGCATCAAACAGATGAACTCGGGTCAGACTATTATTATGCTTGTGGCCCACTTCACTGTCGGATGGTAACTAAATTTCTGTTTAGACCTCTTTCCGCTGGCGCCACTGTCCATCCGTTAGAAATACTTGCGACGCGTCGCGTCGCTACTGATTCAACGTTTTTTCTTATTCCAGTCGAAGCGGCTTCATGTGCATGACCTTTTATAGAAGAGACGGTCACGTGATTGAGGTTCAAACCGGAAAGTCGGTTTCCAGACCGGAAGAGGCTTGCAACCCACCTCATTATCTACCCCACAGCATCCCTTATCTCACCTTAGTCAGTGAGTGTATGCTAATATAAATGTATTTATTATAAACCGCACCTTCGTCATCCACTTTGTGCTAAGCTTCTATGAGGTCGACCAAAATTTCTTGTAGATCGATCATTGATCCGGATTGGTCCAATAGGAATGTACCTTTCGTATGGAACTATTTGTTATGCACATTCGTGGAGATGCAGCCAACTGAGCGGGCGTTCCGCACGTGTTATATCGGCAGACGTGATTCGAAGTTCAACCAGTGAAATGAGGTTCCAGCCTGATGGAATTGGCTATGGCTTTTTTTTCTCTTCTTTTCCTTATTCGTCACCTCACACCGGCCAATTCTTTCTCTTTTTCTATTCGCATCCTGTGGACTCTTCTTGCTCTCTCAGCATCTTCGCGGTCATCCAATGATCGGTCTTACAGACGTTTCTCGTAATCCCATACAATTTATTGAATTCTATTAGACCAATTACGGATGTCATTATTTACGTATTGCTTGCGATAAAAGTTAGGTCATTTTTAACAAGAATTTCATGTAGTAAGTAATTTTCACTTGACTTACTTATTAACTTTTTTTTATATCTGTATATACAATGCCGTTGGTAATACCCAATCAAGTTTTCATGTCCACGTTTTTGTATCCGCAGTGCGGACTGGCTAAACGCCACTCCAATCTGCTATTGGGAATTTCTTCATAATCCAAACAGACAATATCTCGCTAGAGTTTCACGTCCTTCACATTTCAATTTTTGGTTTTGCCAATTTTCATAATGCACCTAGTAAATTGTGTGAAATGGAATGGGATAAAAATGCGCCCAGACGTCACGGATTGAGTGCCATGAAATTATACTTCCTCAAAATTCCGCATTTTTCCGCTGTCAGTTTAACGGACGTACGAGAATTCCGTGGTAGTAGCAGATAGCCCGAAATTACGATGTCGACGTCGCAACAGATAAGTACACCCTGGACACTCGGAATAACGAGTTCAAATCCCAGAGCAATTAAGTTTGCAGGCTGCGCGGACGTTTCGCAAATGTCTCTTGTCCGGCCGAAAGCCGATTGGCCAGATCCATGACTCTGTGAGTCCCAGATCCTGAAATCTCGATTCTTGCTTTTAGATTGTAAAAGGGCAGAGACGTAGGAACGCGAAGAGAGCGCCGTCACTATAGCACGAACAAGGTCTAGCGTGAACGAGGATGGGACTAGAGTGGAATTGAAAACGCGGCTCAAGCTTCGATTCCGTCCTCGTAAAGGCAGTCCTTCCGGTTGGTTGCACTCGTTTCGAGTATTCCTAATGTTCCCCGAGTTTCCAGGATTCCGAAACGCCCAGGGGTAAAAATTCTTCTTTTACCACACCATAGACTCAAATGAATGCAGTACTTTTATATATATATATATATATATGTGTGTGTGTGTGTATCACACACGCCTTAAGAGTATTTTTTATATATATCTTTAGCAACACGTTATACGCCCGGTTGGTTAAATGATGCAGCGTCCTGGGTCACATCTTGTGTTTGGACTCTTTACCTGATAATAAATTCATAAAAGTACACTAATCACAGCACTAGTGCACAGACGTTTACTGTGTCAATACAGGTTGTTACACTAATGCACTTAAGTAATGGCGTGTGACCTGTCAGGTGTATCGCTCACGTGAACATTTATGCTTAAAATTATCACCTACGTTCTATCTTGTTAATGAACTTGTTTGCTTTACCCAAAAGCGTGCACTCTCTGTTATGTCGATACTTAACAATCTAAATTACTTCGGCAGTTGGCAAATATATCTTACGTATTCCGGGCACTTTACCCGAAAGACAAAATAGACATTTAAAAAAGCTTTACTAGGTACTTCGGTGAAATTACAAAGTATATCAAGTACAACCTAAGAACGTCATCCATACCGTGTGCTCATTATACAAGAAAATACTTTCAGCCTGTATCGAAGCTCTCGAAGGTACTCATTATCAGGATCGGATACTCAAGTTTTGATACTCGTCAACAGTTGGAATAGTTTCAACTTTCCATACTGTCAGAGGTATAACTTTCGGATGAATGGGGTTTAAAAAAAAATATTTTCTTGCGCACCCGCCTATCAGAAGCTTTGTTAAAAATTTCTATAACCCAGAGGCCTGTTGCGAGCGTATATCACGAACGATTAAAAAGTTGTGTTTCATATCTTTACACCTACAGAGTGACTGTAATTTGTCAAATTTACTGAATGTTGCGAACGCGGTACATCGAGCGGTAAATTCAAACGAATTGAACCAATATAGCGACGATCAGTAGGCACAGTGAGAAAAGTAAAAAAAAAGCTATGACAAAATTTCCAAATATATTTTATACAAATTAAAGATAACATGGATATTATACTTGAGGGAATTTTTTTTTTAACAATGAGGGAAAACCAAGATGGATGCAGTAACGAGAACATGAATTTTATATTAAAGGGGAAGACAAAGAAAATTTTAATTCTCAAATACCAGTCAAATTTTCATTTGCAATATTCCTCGTCGTTTTATCATTGAATGCCGTATATGTACGCTATAAAAATTATAAAGATATAAACCAACCCCCAAGGGTCACTAATCGAATTGCACTAGACGAAACGACCAAAAAGAGAAATACTCGCCATGTTGAGGTTATATCGATTCGAGGGTAAATCTGAAATAGCGTAACGTGCCGGAGAGCCTCAGGCCGCCGCGACGATTGCACACAACGACAACGTAGTCACGGCAATCCCTCAACTTGTCACTTAGCCCACCCCCCAAACACCCTTACTATACCTACTATACCTTCTCCACCATCTCCCCATTGCCATCCACCGCTCAGAACTTACCCCCTCACGTCCTAACCCACACCTGTCTAACTCCTTCTTCTCCTACTCTTCTCAGTACCGAACCGGTAACCCTTTCATTCGCGAACACCGTCAGATCCTTTCAGCCGTAAACCCATTTCGTCATGGGGTTGACTCTGTTCTATAGGTAAAGTTCACTGTTGAAAACCGGAGGTGTCGAATAATTATGCGTACTTCGAAGGCTTAGATTTCACTTCTGGCCCGTAACCTCGATTCACTTCATATTAGATTTTGAGGTTAAGGTATTCCGTCATTACTTGTGATATATTCCAAAACTTATGCACAGGAAGCGGATGACGCTCCAAAGTAGTTGCTAGCGAAGTTTTGTAATAGGCAGTTTTTGATGAAGTGGCTAATATAGTTTTATTTCTGCACGGTATCAGCGTTGCTGACAATAACGCTGCGCGGGATTATTAATATGGCCGACAGGATATTATCTGGAAATTAAAAATTGCCCGCGAACCTTAATACGGATATAACGAATACTCGTCGTTGAATGGAATTCGAAGGAAATTTATTTTAAAATTTAATTTTTCTGATCAGCGTAAAATTTTTTAAAATTTTTTACTTCAATCTCCGTTGGACTTCGAGGTCGTATACAGACGTGAGGACACAACGTGAAGTTAGCAGCAGGTCAAAGTGAAGTAGAGAGCCCGTCGTCCTCGAGAGCGTGAAAGATTGGATCTCGAGAGCATACGTGATCCTGATGATCCCTACATGGATACACAGAACACTGTCCACTAGTAATATCTACCGCTGGCAACCTAATGAAAGAAAAACAATTGTATTGAAAATACAAAGAGGCAAGATCAGCAGTTACCCTTTTGCCAATTTGCCAGCTGTTCGATAGACAGGAAGTTACACACTTACTCGTTAAATAATCCTAAGCGAGAAATAACAAAATCTCTCTTACCAGTCTCGTGCCACTCGTAAAAGTAACCTAACCTAACCTCACACTCAATTTCTCCTTTTAAAGATCTCAGTAAGTATTTCCTGCCAAGTATCCTTTAGCACACTTATTATTATCATTCCTAACCTATATACCGTTTCCTATTTCAGTCGTGGCTTCTGCGAATAATATTAGATGCGCCAACTGGGTGGGAACAGAGTGAACTAAGATTGCGCGGGAAAAGATAAAGAATTTAAAAAACAAAGGTATCAACGACAAATGGTACGATGAACGTCGGGTACCTAACTGGCTACTACTCAACATCTTCGAAACAGATTGGCAATTCTAGGAAAGTCCTTTCGCCGACAGTAGTTGGCTGTCTGTTTAGGAACGAAGTTACGAGGATACTGCAGACCGAGGAGGAAGACGATAAAGAGGTTGAAGGAGAATTGTACAGACGTCTCGTATCTATGACTGTGAAGACTACGATGGTCCAGGGTGAAGGAGGATGGAAAAGTCTGAAAACTTTAAGACCTTCAAAGGGATAGAGAGAGAGAGAGAGAGAGAGCCCTGGCGAGATTTTTTGCTGACGTTATCCCCTCTCTCTCTCTCTCTCTCTCTCTCTCTCTCTCTCTCTCTCTGTCTCTCTTTCTTCTCAGTTCTCATACGTTCGCTTAAAACGAGCGTTGCACATCTAGCAGTTTTACTTTTTCATCGAGACAGAAATTTATCCTATCTTTTTTTCGCGCACGCTGCATCTTCATCTATTTTCTATGTTGATCTATATTCATGTATCTATATCTGCTTATCTTTGTCTCCCCTTCTCTCCTGTACGCTTCTCCGGTTCGCGTTCTCTCACCCTCTCGCATCCTCTCATTCTCTTTGCCTCGCGCCCTCGTATATTGATTATATAAGCAACCGAGTATACTAACGTGGCTAAAAACATTTGGGATGCACACCGCGCCAAACTCTCGTTCCTCTCTTGAACATTGGGAGCTCTATAATTCCATGGCGAATTTGTATAGGGGGTGCACGTGAGTGTTAACGATACGTATCTCCAGGCGATAAACAAAAGATCCAGGCCGTCTCACCTAACAATAAGAGATGATAGGTAAAAAGGAATTATATGGAAGGAGAGAGGAAGGGGAAAAAAGGGATCCTAGGAGATGAAAGAGACAGAGAGAGACTCCCCTTTACTTGGTTATCTGGATCATCAAAACTTGGAAACGAGTGCCGGTGCGAGGATCTGAAAAGTTGGCCATTTTCTTTTTTATTCTCATGCTTGCAGATACAAAGATCCATATACGTGAAGCGACCATGTGTTGATGCATTTCTTCTCCGATAGAGTATTTAACTGCTGTACGACTTTGGGATTCTTTTGAAAGTCTAGCTGCTCCTTTCCTATTTCCCGAGCTATGATGTCGGACTGAACTGCACGAGAGAGAAGGGACATTGTCGGTGAGATGAGGAAGAGAGAGAGAGAGAGAGAAAGAGAGAGAGAGAGAGAGAGAGAGAGAGAGAGAGAGAGAGAGAGAGAGAGAGAGTAGGAACAAGTAGGCTCTTCGTGTCCGCATTCGCATCCGCATTCGTATCTACATACATTGGTAACCGCATGCGCGTCCCTAGAGGAGAATTGCAGCCAGCGAGCGATGACTTGACGGAATGCAGGTGCAGAAATGCAATGGATGCAACCGAAAAGCCCAGACCGACTCGACAGACTAGAATCGTTTGATTCGTACGTGTCGCGACTCGCACGACACTACCTAAAGTACCATTCCCAACCCAACCGTAGGAGAACTATTCGCAGGAAAAGCACGAAGAACTTTTCGAGTGCATTCTGTCGAGGAATTGGCCGGTTGGGTGACTGGCTGGGCTGGCTGCCTTCGTGCCTGCCGACGAAGATTCCCTGTGAATCGAACAGGGAACTTTTCGATTTGGTAAAAACGACGAGAAAGTCATGAGCGACGCTATTACCGAAGAAGTCGAGAAGTCGTCGCCCTGTGGATTCACCTTGTGGATTCAGTCCTTTAGCTGTCTGAGAAACGCCTTTAACAGGTTTTTCACAGGTAAAGTTACGATTGCGCTATCGGGAACGTACAGGTTGAGTCATGGGCGTCGGGACGCTTCTAGAAATCTGAAAGGGCTAATGGATTAGTACCTACGATTGAATTACCGATAAATTTATATCCTCTTGAGCTTGTCCTAACGGATTTCAATAGATTTTCTTTTCTCTTCAACAGTCTCGGCCTCTTCTTGCTTCCTACATTCTTCTTAGTCTTCCCGCTCAATCTAATCGGACGCTGCGGTTAAGCAACGTTAGTGCCAAGACAAGTGTCAAGTGATAAAGACCCTTTCTAACTGTATCGCTTCTCCGTTAGGTCGTTCATTCTGTTTTGAAGCTTCTATCGAGTCTACCGAGTCTGAAGAATCATTCTACATGAAAACATGACTTTACTTATGATATTCATTCCATTATTAAATTTAGTAGATTCTATTATTTTCCTGTTACATATTTTTATTAATTTCTAATTGCATTGATACCTGTGTATGTACCTATATATTGCTTGGGTATATATATCTATATGTCACTGGCAGTCCACAGCGTTAATGCTAGTTCTCATGGCATTCCTCGTTTTCAGTTCTGTTTCTGCTCCTGGCACTCGCTCGACTTCTCGCAGTCAAAAGCGTCTCGGGTTGGCTTTCACGGTGCTTTCGAAAATTTTGCATTTTTCTCGTCGTCAGCCTTCGCCCGTGTAATTCGAGCGACTGGGAGGATTCGCAATTGGCGCAACGCCAAGGCACCTCCAGCAGCAGCGAATTTCAGCATTGCATCTCGCCATTGGTATATCCTTTCATACCTTCATTTTGGTACCTCGTACTAGTTCTCAGGGTCCATGATTTGTGTCACGAGCGCAATTCGTCGTCACCGTCGACTTCGGTAAGCTGGGAATCCTGTGAATACCAAAAAAATATATATATTTGATTGATGCAAAACTAAATCTGCAAGGACGCTTCCATGAAAAACAATGGTCAAAGTTGATTGGCATACGATCTGAT
Source organism: Calameuta pallipes (assembly GCA_030142375.1). Taxonomy (NCBI): domain Eukaryota; kingdom Metazoa; phylum Arthropoda; class Insecta; order Hymenoptera; family Cephidae; genus Calameuta; species Calameuta pallipes. Next base: position 357,143 of record JARQSW010000172.1, read on the forward strand.
TGGTGTATAAGTCAAATAAAAAATTATTTTAATAACATCTCGGTACGTCAAAGCTACAAAAGTACCTTGCAGGGATATCATTGTCGTATGGTGGCTTCCTTGTTTCCACGGTTCCTTTAGTTTCAGGACACACGGTGATCGCGTGGAGAATAAATGTGAAGAGGTTAGGATTCGCAAAGGAGCGTCTTTGAACTTAATACGGGTGACCTGGCTTCGTGGCTTCATCGAGAATTGCCACGCCACTGCTTTCTGCCAAACGAGTGACTGACTTCTCTTATTCCATATACATTTACTATACAGAACTGTATATCAGACGCCATCTTGCGTTCTTTCGTTCCTAGCATCTGGCATTCGTCGTATTATTACTCTATCCCTTTACACAAAGCCCTGCTTACGTGCAATTCCGACCAAGCGAGTACTTTAGATATTTCATGATGAACTAAAAAAAAGTAAAGGCGAAGTACGAAGATCGTAAAGTCTAATGAGATCTTGAAAGAATTCAAAATACAGACACAAAGGGAAACTAGATATGTATAAAATATCTGAACGATGAAAAATGAAGTGTAAGGATCAAGAATGATTTCTTTGACTCGGGTATACCAGACCTGTAACGAATAGAAACGTCTTGTGATTAGTGGTCTACTAGTCAGAAGGAAAAGAGAGACCCACCCATTGTGTTCGGATTCCTTTTACGTGAGGGTCCGGCCTTTAATCGGAAATCGCCTAATGAAGCGGAAAAATCAAGTCGCCTCTGGTGGGACCCTTTGGTGGTCGGTATACGGGTGCAATTAACCATAAAAATAACGAGATTTTTCTGCTCTGGAATCGACCTTGAACGCTAATCGATACGTTGAGTAAGAGAGAGAAGGATATATACGGACCATAGGGAGGGAAGGTTGTTAAAGGTGGTAGAAACCAGGTCTGGGTACCCCATCCTAGTACCCAGTTGCTAACCCATGAACTAGCTGCCGAACAAGCCAAAGGGTCTTGGCCCAAGGGTGCCTCGTCAGATTTCTCTCATTAGAGTCCGTATTGTGTTCTTAGAGGTGGTTGACGCTCTCATTACCGCAATGGCAACCCTGATGCTTCGGTTGGTAATAACATATACTAGTTACAGTAGCAGTCTCCACGTTCGATTTTGTCTTTGTTCGACTAATGGGTCGAGAGTTTTAATTACAGAACGAAAGAGCATCTTCGTATGCATATGCGCTAGTTAGTACAGTCTTCCATTGTTCCTTCGTTAATTTGGTACGACCTCGTAGGTAGTGGAGAATCTTAAAAAAAAATTGAGAACATTCTTCGTGTATGGAATGTCATCTGTACAAAAATGTGAATCTTTTTATGACATTTTCTTTATGTAATTTTTTGTTTTCAGCCAGTTCACCGGAACCTAGGCAGTGTCCTTATCTGGGTAAATTCACGGTGACCGGTATGAACAGGAACCAACGTAACACCAGGGAGAATCGTCGTACCAAGGAGAAAGTAAGACACGCTCAGGATCGATCGGACGATCGATACAATCGTAAAATTGAATTTGAATTGGAAGCAAGACGAGCTAATAACGAATACCTGATCCGCGATCATCGGGGAAGAAAAACGCGTTCTAGTAAATCAGCAAGTAGCGGCAACGGGGGCAGCAATAATTCAGCTCGTGGAGCATCGTTTGGAAAGGATCACGATCAGAGGAAGTCAACTGGCAGAAGACGTAAGCACGTGGATAACAAGAGGCACGACCCCCTAGAGATGAATTCAAGATCGCGAAGAAGTCCTAAGCTCGAGGACTTCCAGGTGGACATGGATGACTTTAGTCACGTGAGGCAGTTCTGGGCACCCAGGTTAGGGGATGCTGACGCCGGTGGCAGTGTGGTCGACGTGCAGCAGGAAGATGACTACTTCGGGGAGTACGACGTGGACGAGATGATCCCCAAGAAGAGAGCGTCTCATCGCGACCTGTTTCTAGCTACTTACAGGGACCTTTTGCGGATAAGGAAACACGTGAACGACGACGACGAAGCTCCTACGGATGACAATTCGAAAAACTCTGAGGACGACCAGGAGGACGTTGACGAGTACTCGGAGCGTAGGGAGAAGAGGGAAGAGGAGGACTCCAGGTGCGCGTCTGACGTTACTACGCTCACCGTTGGCTGCTCCACTGCTGATCGGATGGAGTTTCAGAGTGACTGCCTCGACGATGACGATGCCATTACGGGTAACCTTCTGCAATTTTTAATTGCGACCTGATGACTTGACAACGGGTACTGAATTTAGGGTTTTAGATGGGTTTAACGTATTTTCTAAAGCATAATGTCTTTATTACAGCATACTCCTGTCACGGCAGGTGGTTCGATGCCGAAGGTACGCAATTTGTGATCGCCACGCCTCTAGCCCGGAGAACGTCCTGGTCCAGTGAGAACAATAACAACGACAACAACAATAACAGAGCTCAACCCTTTCGAAACAGCCGAAGATTATGTTTCATGTACAGAGAAAGTGGTGGCGTCGTTAGCCTCACTGCCAGTCCGGTCGCCTGTCAGCGTGGCATCCCTCCTCCGCCGCCGATGCTAGCATTCAATGCAACCAGCACAGGTAAAGTTGCCAGTGTCGCCATCTTAACCATAACCTCCAGAGTTCTTGAGCTTCCTGAACCTCTGATCTTAAATCAATAATGTTTTGACGTTTACAGGTCAATGCTTGGAAGAGAATGGGGCTTTGGTGCACAGAGCCTCCCACTTCATAACCTCATTTCTTCTGGTAATAACAATCGCGGTATTCAGGTGATTTCCAGCGTAAGCCGAGCGCGTCGAGCATCTCAAGTATGACAAAGCTGAAGAATAGGAGAGAATAAGAATAAAAAGGACGAATGGTAAGGAAGAGGTGAAAGATAAATCAAGAAGAAAGAATAGAGGATGATAAACTTGTGATGAAGATCAGGATTCTCATCTACCAGTCTCAGCAGTGTCCTTTCTTCGAATACTTCTTTCCGATCACGTGAACGACAGCAGCGCACTCTACAACTCTCTTTTATCATTGGCCCTCTGGTTTACCGGGGAAAATTGACTCGTGACCTCATCTATCTGCGTATCTACGTACCTTGACATTTGTCTTGCTAACCTCGTTCGTTGACCGACAGGTCCATGACCACAGACTCAAAAGTGTTATCCTTCACCAATATCTCTTGTGTTATACGAATGCATTAAAATCCTCACGGGGATGTTGATCAGGATGGTAAACGGGTAAAATGACTGCGAGATGAGTTCGAGTTGACGAGTCAATTTGACGCGGCGTAGCCCTTAGGTTTTTTACCGATAGGTCCTAGACACTAGATAGTTATCGGTTAAATCTGAGAAAATAAATAATTATGGTTAGTCCATATCATGATAGGAGCATGGATCGACAAGATGGCGCGAAAAATGCCGTTTATGATGGATAAAGATAACGTCAACCATGATGTTGACCACATTTTTTATCCCTATCGATATTCAACCTATGGTCATCCTCATGGTTATCGTGTGAAACGAGCATCTCGTTTTCATGTATAATTCGACTAAAGCGAATGGAGCTGGAATATCTTAAGGTAGAACTTAGATAGAAATTATCTCTAATGAATGAATTAAGGATAACGATGTCTAGCGAATGGGTTAAGCTATTAGGGAAGTGATTTAACGCAATAAACCTACTGTTTAATAGGATTATTTAACGTGCATCGGCGAGTGGGTTATGCGGCACCAGAATTCGGATAGGAACAGGAACGTTTATACTGATAACTAAAACGAGCGCAAAGATATGAAATGCGCGGACATGGATGACATAGAGGATGTAAAATGGCTGTCGTCGGTTTACGAAGATGTAAAATGTAAATTGCTGTAACTGTGATTAATTCTGTTGCGCAGGATCGTTCCGAGATCTTCCTCCTCTTCCCCACCGCCCCCCCTCCCCTCACCCCACTGATTTCATCTCACGATCCATCGTAAAATTTAAATTCAAACCGTCTAACCCTAACCTAACCTCACTCAACGAAGCTCCACCCACTTGGCCTCCCACTACCTTGTAGCTCCAATCACGTCACGTTACACAATACTGCTATCTACAGAACCTTCTCCCTTCACTTACAGCCCCCCTAAATTCTGTAGCGCGATACGATCGATCAAAACTTCGTTTTTTTTTTTTTTTTCTCAACAACGAGGAAAAACGAGAATTCGACGGGAGCCATCGAGAAGTAATCGATCTCGAGAGTTCGAATGACCAACACGGATTTTACTTTCGCTCACGATTTTTCGTTTTTACTGTCGTTTCCCTTAGGACAACCTAATGATGGTTGGAGGGTACGAGGTTAAAGACAAGAGGGATAAATTGGTGATTAACGGTCGATGGGTAGATCAGGAGGGGACGGAGTGTCAGAGAGGATTTTCCGGTCGAATTTTCGGTAGCCTTTCACACTGCAATTCACTATAAGCAATAAGCAATAAACAGACACGACGAAATATCGGACGGTGTTGTGTTTAAAGCAAACGAGATATTAATCCAGAGATACTCTATTATTCATTATCTATTGATTGAATTATTGAAAAAAGGGGTACGACGATATTATTGTAACTTATACAGAGTCTATATTGTATTATTGTACAACCATCTTTATAATATGTAATTAACCCAAACCAAGTGAAGAGAGAGAACGAGAAAGATTTAGAAAAAGAGAAAAAACCAATCGCTATTTTACCATTTTTCGAATGAAGAGCACGCTGTAGCGTACCTAGCTTGTATTCATTTCGTTTTAGGCTGATTAGAGCGTCGCGAAGTTGGTGACGGATTTGGAGGTCATTGACATGTTCAGGATAGATACCAAAAAGAAAAACATATTTAAATAAAGTCATCCTCCACGTTCGACTCTTACTTCAGCAATGAGTGCGTGTAAATGCAAGCGAGAAAGATGGGAAGAGAATGATCCGGTATGAGAGAATGTTACAAAATGAAAGAGAAGAGCAAGTATGGGAGAGTCTGTTTGTCGTTTTTTTTTGTTCATCTGTAATTTGTACGCACAAATCGTTAGCAATTGTGAGAGATGTTTAATTTAACATGACAGTAAATTTAACATAGGTACTAGCCAATTAGCACCTTAAAATTAGATCGTACTGTACCTAAGCTACATACACTTAGCATACTTACTTGAAGTAAGCATAAGATCTCTAGTTATAGGGTAAGCTCATTGTGACAGCAATCAGATGGAGCCCCGTGGTCTAAATTTCAATATGCCAATACTGCTCGTAATTAATATCCATGATAAAGTTTTTCTTTCGGAGCTCATATTCTGACTCGTGTCAGATATTAAAGAAACAAGTACATTGATACACACATGAATTTATATTCTTTGCAATTTCCAAGTATAAAAAGATAATATATAATAGCACGTAGACAATGGATAAAGGAGAAGAGAGAATGAAAGGAAGTTGAATCAACCTCGAACGAACCAGTCAATCATTCAATCAATCAATCAATCAATTGGTCGATCGAGCAATAATGCCAGTGAGATTCCTTGATGGAGAGAGAGAGAATTTATAGAGAATTATTTTATTTGAACAAATCATAACAAGAGACGTATGTATAATTTGGTTGAAAGATTCAAGAAGAAAAAATGATTAGGTCCCAAATTTGAGAAAAAAAGAGACAAACTTGTACGAACAATCTATGCATATATTTCCTGTGGTAATAAATAACGTATATCCAATCAAGGGACAATCATCCTTGACGAGCAATTAAGATTTAGCAAAAAAAACTATTTGGCAATTTTTACCAAAAGAATTTTATCAGAACTAACCTGCAGACGAATTTTGAAAAAAGGATTTTTAACTGAAGTACTACCAAGAGAAATGACATTTTTAGCGACGCTTAATCCGCAATTAATCTGGGAATGGTCGCACGATTTTGTTCTCCATTTGAAAAGCATTGACTTGAAGTGTCTCAGACACCCCACGCGCCTACTCCCTGGTTAAAGGTACATACGTGCTTTCGCGCATAATCGTATATTAATATAATATTATACATATACACTCATAAATACACAAGAAAAAAAAAAGTATTATGCACACAGTGCACGTTTCTCATCTCAGATCACGGGGCAAAGGTGTATAAAGTGTGTGCGATGCGCTGGTCGGTTTAACTATGGATTCGAACTTTCATAACTTTGTAATAGTATATAAAAAGAAGGGGTAGAGAGGCGAACCGGAAGCCAATGAATCACTCGAGGTTGATCGTTCGCAAGCTCATACTGAGAATGCAGAAACGATACTGCCAGGTCGATGAGAGGAAGTGGAGAAAGTAGGAGGATAATAGCCCTGTGCCCTATCTCACTATATCTTTATAACCCTGTCTGACCCTATCTGACCCTACTCCCATCACCACCTTATCAATTTTCTTTATCTATCCTTCTTTCGATTCATCTCCCTTTCATATTCTCTCTTGTGGAAAAATACATCAATTTCTCGAATTTCATTCCCGAGAAGTTGTCGCGAGTCGCAAACGAGGACTCTATCATTGCTCAAGAAGGTTTAAGAAAGAGACGATGAGATTTATTCCGTAAGTGTACGGGGCACAGGACCAAAATCTCTTGTTCCGGCAAGGTTAATTAAGAATTTCATACGCATGAACGCTACTGCGCATGCGCAGCCACGACCCGGTACTTCCCGCTCATATTCAAACTGCCACGTTGGGATACGAGCATTTGAAATGAACGAGATATTGATAGTCGTGTTTGTCGAGTTGTGCGCGAGTTATCGTATTAAACGCTCATTTGAAAGAAAAAATTATGAAAAGATAAAGAAATATAATAAAGAGGGAAGGATCTTTAATAGTCTCCCGAGTGAATGGCAAAAAGCAATAGAGTATGTATGCGTGAGTAGTGTGTTTGCGCGCGCGTACAGCGTCCTCTGTGCAAACTAATAAGAGCGAATGACTGATCAAATGATTTAACGATTGAATTACTGACGGACTGACTAAACGATTGGCTTAAACTGACCGAGTGAGTGAATTGTAATTGAACGCATTGGGATGAGAGAGACGATGAAGTCGAATGACAAACGTAAGTGTGTAAGCTACCTGTGCCTTGTAACAAACTACATATATATACATATATATGTATATACATAAACTCGTCACGATAACCTATAAAAGTGTGTGACATGTGTCAGTTATTTGCCCTTTTACATCTCATATCCTAGTTAGTCTACGCATGGCTGTTTTTATCTGCTTTTTTTCTTGTACATTTATTTTTAATCTTCAACTGCTCGTGTAATTGCAAGATATAACTTAACAAAAATATATACCATATATCTTCTACAAGTTTAATCAACGCGACACGTGTAGCTATATACGATAACCGGTTAGCGAGCACTGTAGGTGGTCTCTTGTTCAGCAAACTGAATGAACGCAAAATAATTAATTAAGACAATTCTACCAATTGACGAGGGTGACGATTGTTACGATCACACTCGGTGATCGTAGATCAACGATTTTATATTTTTCGTGGGTTTCAGGAAGTATTGGTGGGTTTCTTCAGTAAAGAAACCATCGTTGGGGTTTTGCAAAGAATGTATGTATTTCTCGAGAGAGGTGTCGAGTACAAATTTTATACTAATGGTAAGGGGTGATATAAGATAGGGTTTGAAAAGCGGGAAAACGTAGTTTGGGAGTAACGGGACTCCAAAAATGGAAATTTGCAAAGGAATGGGTTTTTAATGGGTTTTTGGATTAGGACGTATGACGTAGAAAGTATTAGAAAAATATGAACGGAGTGTGTAATTGGAGTTGGGATTAACGGTAAGGAAGCGGTATGCTGGGAATAACGGGGTGCGGAGTTTTATGGAGGGTGAGGATTATCAGTAATTAGGAAAACGTAAATCTACGAAAAACGGTACACGAAACGTGACACGATCTATGATTTCTTTTCTAACGATTCGGCCATTTCTCGATTTCGTTTATTTCAGTTATGATATAAACATAATTTTGCTATAAAATACGAAAATGGGAAATGTTATTTTTAGATATTTGATCCAAGAATTTATTTAGTAGATATGTATTGTTTTCAATTAATTTACATACTTTCTGATAATTGGGATCTAATTTTTTTTTAACTTTTCCTGTGATTTCAAATAAATATATATTACAGGTATTAACATTGGAGATTTTTGAGTGTTTGTATATCAAATTGAGATTGTATCTTAAATTCTTGTTGTAGACTAATACTAATGCACTTCAAGTATCATATAAGTCAGACGACGTCACGACGCACGTGGATGCCGCCGATGAAATTGGAAGTTCAACTCGACTTTTTTTTATCAGACACATGATTTCAACACGGGTAGATTCTTTTGTCTTTTATCTAATTCCTTGGCTCACGAAATTATCATTCGGATCAGTCCACATGATAGCGAACTGGCATTATGACTTTTACGTACAGTAAAATTGCGTCAACATTCTTCATGTTTTTCGTTAAGGATTGTTACAAGGGAAACGAGGGGAGGATTGTAAAAACAGGAAAACCAGAGTCGACGAAAACTTGTACTTTGAGACCGCGATCAAGGTGGGTGATTAGTCGTAGTTTTATTATGCGATAAATTGTAGGTTTCTGTGTAACGACAGGCAGTGGGAGGTCTGAGGTCGATTGAGGTCAGTGGCGGAAGGCGTTTCCATACGAATGAAAAAGAAGGCTGAACAAGTCATTGCGTAAACAAAGCATGGCGGTGAACGTAAAGAGAATAATATAAGGCTGACCTTAAATTAAAGTGTTCTAAGAGAATGAGAACAAAGTGTTCATTTTGAGCAGTGCGGAATAGCCTTAAGGTCCTGGTCGTTTCGTACGAAAGGGGAAGCCTTAAGGGAGCAGCAGCCAACCTTGAGACAAGAAGATGATCTAAATCCATACGTCGGCAAATTCTCAGACTCTTTAATTATCTTTATTACATTGGTACGCCAGTCACTTGCAAGCCGTTTGCAAACAGTTTGTTTCTTAGAATTTACGAATCGATTTACTCGAGTAGAAGGTAATCGAGATAAAAAAAAGGTGATCGACCCTGATCATTCATCATTGATCGAAGTAGGCCAAATACCTTTAAGTCGCATTTGACGCCAACTGACAGTGGCTTCTCTTTTCACAAATAGTCAGAATTGAAAGATCATGTGTTAATTACTATAAACTGCTGAAATATAGTCACTTAATAAATGTTATCACATATTTTACAGCCTGTCCGATAAGATAAGTCTTAATTTTTATTATAAAAATTAATTATTACAGCTGTGTTTCGACATCGAACTACACTTTTTGATGGACAAAGCCTTTGGACTATGGTAATGAAAAATGTGCTTTTTAAACATGACTTGCAATTTCATCATGGACTGAAAACGTTGACACTGTAATCCCTAACAATCTTTCCGTCAATCATCCGACAGACTCAAACAGATGAAACAAAAAATGTCCACTACGACGAGCGTAATTCATTAATCCTTTCGCTACTCGCTAATAATTTTTAATTGATGTCAATTAGTTTCACGTAAAAACGTTCACGCCTATCTCGCGCAAATTCTTTGAAGTTGCATCAGATACGAGAACGAAATTAAAAAAGTCATCGCGGGAAAAATTTATTTAGAAGCTTAAAATTTTGTCTGTGTGACCAACTTAATTTATGATTAGCTGGATCTACTTGTTGCAGAGAATATCCCTTTCAGGAAAATGGATATTAGGGCCATGTCCATGAAACTGATTTCAACATACCCATCAACCTATCAATTACACAGGTTAACGAGCGTATGAGTTACCTGATTTAAAAGAGAAAGATGAAAATCGGCTACCGGCTAAATTCTTAAGGAAAATTCATGTGTCTAACGGAAGGGTAATGAATGACAGATGTTATCAATTCTTTATTTATTCCTATTAATCAAATCCAGTTGAGAGTCTCAGAAGCTAAAGCTTCTTCCATACGATTTAATGAATTCTGTCGTGAATGTGCGCCAACTGGTATTAACTCAACGAGAAAGGGATCACTGTTACAGTTCAATTGGCGCTGGTGGTGCCGCTGAGGAAAGTAGCAGACGACGTTCGTCACGAGTTAGTGCAATCGGGACGGGATCAGAAGCCATTAAAAAAACTCCCATAGTGCGCCAAGAGACATGGCTGTTGTATAGATATAGCATTACTTGTGTTGCCATAGTGTAACGCTATAGTGACGCCGTCATCGATAATCCGTCCCGTCATCGGTTCTATCATCAATTTAAATAGGTGGCGCTTGCACGGGCACGCGTCATTGCGGAGATGTACGCGGACGTGAACGGAACGCGTAGCTGTCGAGAGTAAAGAGGATTATAAGGCGCCAACTCAAATCGTCTGCAAGAAAATAGCATCTTAGATAAGACTCACAGTAAATCCTGATGACGGATGTATTAATGTTTCAATTATCTAACATCATAGTGTGGTGAATACGACAGTCCGAGCAATCAGGTCAGTAGTTGATTTATTTTATTTTTCATTTTTTTTTACGACTGATTTGCAAGAGGAAACGCTATTAGAATAAAGTTTCATTAACAATAATTATTGGAGAGAAAAATCCTTAACAAAATTTTATTATCGGCTCTGAGTTTACAAAATAATTATTTTAATTGGAACTCCGTTGATTATTTTTACTAACAGTAGTATGCACTAGAAAGAAGACAATGATAGTAAATACTAGTGAATTTAATGTTGCGAGAAATAAACTGTTTTATCGGGACAATCATGTATTCTGGGAAGTTAAGGAAATTTTATGGCGAGAAGGAGGAAATGAATATTCAGTAATAATTCTTGGCACTGCTGAGAGAATAATGCTTACATAAGTAATATGTAATAAAAATAAAAAAAAGGATGATAAAAGTAAAATACATTTAACTAACTCGCAATGTCGCGTGTACTAGCATCACTGTTCGCTGAGCATTGATATTTATATGATAGCAATATTACAATATTACAATTTTTTATATTAAGGTAGTGTTATACTAAAATAACTGAATAAAATATGATAATAGAAAATGAATTTCTTTTGTTAACGTGGAAAGAGAATATTGCAATGGCGTATGCACCAAGTGAGTCTGCGTATACTACAAACTAAAGTTGACATTGAACTCAACATTCGAGGTAATAGCGTAACTCTTATCTCTACGTAACACAACGGTATGTTTCAGGGGCGAAGGAGAGAGAGAGAGCAAGAGAAATATTATACATTTGCCAGTTTTACTCTCATTTGTGAAAGAAACGTTAGTGCCAATAAAATCAATCATCGATAATACAGTACGTGACACGGGTCTATCTAATATAATCTTCAAAATCCATTATCTTATTCAAATTTCACCACGCCAAGTCAAATTAAGTATGTAAACAATAGTAAACATATCGATTAGGCATATGAACACACCTGAAACGACCTTTTACTTTTGTTCTTTAAAAAATATCAAGTCAAAAATTCTGATTGGCTAGATCTAACGGATAGCTCCTCTATGATTGATGGATTTTCTACTGTTTGACAAATAGCCCGAAGCGAATTTACAAAATATCAGCTGGTTACGCAGCATATCTTTTGCCTACTGAGAACAACAAATTTTGAAGTGTACTGTTTGATACCTCTTTTTGCTTTTGCTTTTTGTTTTATCATATTTAATACCGAGAAACCTGCCTGTCCAGTAGTCAGATCGCATGTCTCGGCCAAGCAGCGGATCTTCTCATTAACGAGCGATCAGTGCAAAACCCGTCAATTGGGACAATCTATATATGTGTACGTATAGACTTGACTCGGTATAAGTACCATATGTTGTATACTGAGAAATACTTTATTGACTTTTATGTGGCACATGGAATAACGAAAGTATCATTTTTTTTTAATGTTAAATTTGACGTATTCGTCAAATTTTGATGTTCTGAATGTTTTACAAACTAGAATCTTTATCATGTATATTTTACTTAAGCGTGACGAAAAATACGGATTTAACTGGGACTTTGTGCGATATTCTACCTTGACCTTAAAAAAGAAAAGGAACCTGTCAAAGATTGCAAGAGGCACTAACAGGAATTAATAAAAAAAAAAACTTGTTAGTAAGCATATAAACTGTGTTGCAATTTTGAATTTAGCAATTTAGCAAAATCCTAACTCTCTTTCTTTGGTGTGTAAAGTCAGAATTTTTGCTGACAATGCATTAATCGCATCTGTATTAATATCGCACGCAGGTCGGTTGATAAAGTATTTCAAGGATATAAAATATTTAAGCAAGAAATATTACGGTATCATTGAAATCTTAAGTGATTGATAGATATACGTATTATCTATTGTGTGTTCGAGACGAATCAGACAGTTTCGTCACGTCTTATAACTATTGAAGTAGAATTTAATTATGTCAATAATCATCGGAATACACGTGGTAATAAATTTTTAATATATATCGAGTAGGTTTTGAAGTAAATTTAATCGTTTCCACCTCATCTGGATATAAATCACTAGCTTTGATTACTATAATGAAAAATAAAGTAAAATTCTATCGAGAGACAGAAAATATAATTATAAATAAACAAAATCTCGTATTTATATAAAATATTGCCATGTCACTGCTTTCTATAATATGTTGTAATCTCATATGAGGCTGTCGTTATTATTAAATATCATTCAAAGTATATACTCACTCGCACTAAATGGCATATTGAAGCTTCTGCCGACAGTTGATAAAAGTCTGATATGCACAATCAAAAGGAACTAACCGGGTTCAAGTTACTATTCTCAATTGAAATTGTTCTCTGGAGGATGCTGCAGACTTACTATTTATGGACAAATGTGCAGGCAGAATAAACTGTAAAGAAATAAATATTCTATAACTCTCTCTCTCTCTCTCTCTCTCTCTCTCTTTCTCTGTCTCTTTAGCCATTATTATTCGAGGTTGGGGTTTAAGTTACAATTAGTTTCAGTCTTTATTCAAAATTTTCTTTTCTTTACTTTATTCACAAAAACTTGTGATTTTTGAATTGCGTTATATATGTTACAAACTATAATATATCTTGCAGCAAAATGATGTGTCATAAAATTTAAGAACGGATTTTTCCGACACGCAAGACTTTTTTCTTATCCTGATTGATAACACGCATATATGACTGATAACAGCTCGGTTTTATTTTTAATTCTTTTGTCTGCTAGTTTTTATTTCTGAGATTATCTACTTACCAGAAATTTTGACTCATAATAAGAACTTGTGTTAGTTTTTACTTTTTATCCTCATGATTTTTTTTTATTTTCATAAATTCTAATGATATTGCACTGACGTAGTGTCAGATGTAGGTTTAAAATAGTAGATTGTTTCGTCTGCTGCATCTAACTGACATTTGTTGTGTGCATCATGTTTTTTAAGACAATGGACTGTATGTATTGTATTATAAAGATACTGATAATAATTTTCCGGTGTCAAGTTCGTTTGTTTTATACAATTTAACAAAGAAATTATTAACATTTTCTACATGGCGTTTAATTTGTCACTTTATGTATTACACTTTGAGGTTATAATTAGATCTCAATTGTTGTGCAGTGAAAGTTAAGGATTTTTTCTTTTTAAAGATAAATTAGGATATGCTTTTTTTCTTACATACTACACTTCTGTATGGGTATCATATCTATTATATGTCATTTATACTGTCTGTAGATTTTTTAGTTCTTTAGTAAGATACTTGCTTAGTATAACAATAAGTCAAAGAAATATATTAACTTTGATGAATTTCATATAACATATGGAAAATAAATTTTTAAGCTTCATTCTTATATGAAGCTGGTCTAACGATTAATGTAACTTCAATTTGTATTATTAGCTCACTTGAATTTATTTATCAATTGAGATCTAATCTTTTTATAACTGTAAAATTAATATGTTAGCATTAATCTAACTGTGTGAAGTACGTATACAGATTATAATTTATTAAATAGATAATGAAATATGTCAAAATCAAAAAATAAATTCTAGCGATAAAATGGCTATATGTGAAGTTCTACATATTTTTGATTTTTTATCACAATAAAGTGATATGATAATGGCTTTCCTTCATAATAATTTAATTATAAAGTCATGTATATACTAATTAATCTTTGCATATATATATATTATATATATATTCTTGATATGTCATTAAACGAATGCCTAAAATCTTAAAGCCTTGATAAGAAATCTAATATTTATGTATATAGACAAAATCTCTGAGTCATGTTAAATTCTGTTTCAGATATCTCATAAAATGTCTATCCTGCAATACAAATGGCTACTCATATTTTTAGGTAAATTCTTTAGAAGATAAGCGAACATCAATTACTTAAATTAATATCTATATAACATCTTTTGTTAAATTTTCAGCATTTCGACATGTACAGGCAGATTTGCGGGTGTCGACACAAGACTTAACTGTACCTGTACATGGACAAAATACCTATCAATTGTACTTGACGTGAGTATGATCCTGATGTCACAAGTAAATATAAATAACCAATACATAATGTATACTCTAAAGCAGTACATAACAGTGATAAAACTAAATTAATGAAGCTTTTAATTATGAAAATATCTTTCAGAGATGAGTTATCAGAAGATGTGACAATCTTAATAGAGGCTCAACATATTGACTTGGTCAGGACAGAGCCATCAAGCTTTCTAGTAACGCGTGAAAATCAGACGGGAAATTGGACAATTACAGTATTTGGTCTTAGTGCTGGCTACGTTACACTCAGTTCAAACGTCACACCCAGCACTAATATCGTGTAAGTATATAAATTTGGTGAAATTCACTGTACCCTGGTCAGGTACCAAACTTCCTTTTATAAAAATAAATCTAATGATTTGAAAGAATGTTACTGACCATTTTTTCTCATAGCAAATCATATTAAATGGATCACCACTTTTTCCACAGTATATAACGAATTAGTATATAAGTATAGGTAATTTTATCAACTTCATTTATGAATTGTTTGACACATTCAAGATAATTATATGTAGAAAAAATGTATCAGAATATATTCCAGTAAGAGAACAATAATTTGATCAATGTATACTTTCTTGCTGATAAGAGATTATAGAGCATTATGTATGATTGAGGCATATCTCATTGGTGGCCTCATTAGAATTAATTTTTCCATATGCTATCGGAATTTGATGAGCAATGCCCTATGATGAGGTGGCCTTGTTGATTTTTCACGAGTGACTAAAAGATTCCGATCAACAATATATTTGTTATTTGGTTATTCACTAGTATTTAAGAAGATAGCCTCATGACCTTAGTGCTTCTCAACGAATCTGACATTTTAACGTCGCTCTCAGTTGCCATTAAGATTTCGAAGGACCTACACCTAAACTCTACGCGAATATACTTATAACTATATTTATTATTTTTCCTTTATTTTCGCGAGTATCCTTCCACGTCGTCTATGGTCGATGCGTCTTTACACGAGAATGGTTATTGTGGTTAAAATTGTGTTTAGATAAAAAAGGATCTTCGTCCTATCGCCGGATTTTCTTGTCGGGTTTAATTGAGAATTAGTGAAGAAATTATTAAATAGTGCGATAATATTCAGAAACAAGATGAGCATGTATAAAGTTATCATTATTCCTCGTGACAAGTTGAAGGACTTCAATTTCACGTAAGCGATGAATTAATAAATAAAATGAAAAGCGTCATGTAGGCGTCCCGATGATGAAAATCGTCATGGAAATTGTACAATGATTACGTTAAGTAATCAGAAGCATTTGAATTTTCTGCTCTCTTTTTCAAATCAGTTTTCCCTTATTTCTTTACGTTTTTCAGCTTCTCCGATGCTTACGTTCGTGTGATTGTTGAAAAATCAGATATTCTCTACCATGTAAGTGCAGTCGTCGGCTGGATCTATTTCCTAGCATGGAGCATCAGCTTCTATCCACAAATCTACAGCAATTACAAGCGGAAAAGTGTCGTCGGCTTGAATTTCGATTTCCTGTCTTTAAACATCGTCGGCTTCATCATGTACGCCCTGTTCAACTGTGGTCTCTACTGGATACCCACAGTTGAGGTAAGCACAGATTATTTAATTACGGATACGAATGGGAACTACTTGCTATAACTGTTCTCTACTTTTCAAAGTTTCTTGTTTTGGTACCAATCCAAAATGTGTATTTCTTCTTTTCTTCTTTCAGCAAGAATATTTCAGTCGATATCCAAAGGGTTTGAATCCTGTTCAAGTGAACGATATCTTCTTTGCGCTTCATGCAGTATTCGCCACTGCCATTACTATTCTTCAGTGCTTTATTTATGAGGTAATAAAAAAGAATTTTTTTTTACATTTTTCTTTAAATCGATTTACCTTTTTGCTTGGAGGGAGTCATAACATAGTTGTTTTTTTTTCAGAGAGGCAATCAAAGGGTATCAACAACTGCAAGAATCATTCACGGGGCTTTTGCTATATTCATTTTAATATCAATTATTTTATCTTTAGTAGATACCATCACGTGGCTCGATTTTCTTTATTATTGTAGCTACGTAAAGTTGGCAATCACTCTTATAAAATACGTACCTCAAGCGTTCTATAATTACAAAAGAAAGTCCACCGTTGGATGGAGCATTGGTAATATTTTCTTGGACTTTACCGGCGGTACTCTGTCGATGTTGCAAATGATACTCAACGCCTATAACTATGGTAAGAAAACAAAAATGATCACAAGACAAAGAAGCGGCTCTTGTCGGCTATAATTTAAATTTTTCTCTTAACACTGTTCTGACATTAAACACATTCGAATTATCCTTTTAGATGACTGGGAAAGCATTTTTGGTGATCCAACTAAGTTTGGACTTGGTTTCTTCTCCGTTGCCTTCGACATTTTCTTCATTATACAGCATTACGTCCTCTACAGGTGCGTCACCTTCTCTCCTTCACCTAAACCTTATGCGTTTACCCTCCTCCGCTTCCCATCTCTTATTTATTTCCACTTCCATACCCATTTATATCTGCCAAATACTCTGCTGCTTTATTTTTCGTATATATTATCATGTGCTTTTTTATTTCAAAAATACCCGCCTATTCGCAATAAAAATGGTCTGCATGTGGTTCAATGGATTCAACGTTTTACTGTGACTGAGATTGAAAGAAATATTTTTGAAGCATGTATCGCTGGGATTGGATAAAATTTGTCTGCGTTTTTTAAATGTGTTATTTATTGTATCACGAGAAATCAAAGGAAGCGCACACGTTTCTTTTCACGACTCATGTATAACGTCTGCAGCGCTCAACGGTAGAGTATTAGAATCTCCTTATGTATTTAATTAATAATTATTGCTTGAATGAATTCGTTAAAGAAAAACATATAATCAACTCAGTCGGTATTCTTTTATCTCGCCTCGCCTCGTATTATCATGTTTTGTTTCCGATTTAAATACGTTCAAATCGATTAAGCTGGGCATGCGATAAAATATGCATGTATTTGTATATGTATATACCGCCAAAGGAAAGATGGCTTCTTAGTTATCTTGCTTGTGTTATATATGGGGTAGAGCAAGAGTTTTTGACATTGCAGACATGCCAACGGAGGGATGGTCGACCTGAAAGGCCGAGTGTAGCCAACCTGACGACAATTCTGCCTTGCAATATCACATGCTGCATATGCATGTATCAGTAGTAAAACCGCCGAGCAAGTAGTTATACAGATCCTCATTGTGAAGTTGATAGTTACAAATCACCCGTCTTCCTGAAATACACAGAATGGAGAAACCCTTTTGGTCTACTGGTAGTCAGGAAGAGAAAGAGATTCAACCGATCCAAAACGAGTCACAACGGTGACAGTAACAAAGTTCCAAATTTTGAGAATAGAATGACTCTTATATTCGGATGCGATATAATTTATTATTCTTATTAGATAGTGGCCAACTGTCCATCGGCTCAATTCCCCTGACAAATTCCGTTAGTGTTCATATTGTTTCTTCTACTTTTTTTTTTTCATTTACTTTTGCTCCTTGATTTTTCACTTTTTATATTTTTTGTCTTATTTAAACGAAGTAATCAGTATTACTATGTTTAAGAATTTTACTATTACCGACGAGCATGCTGAGCACCAATGCCTCCAATGATAATAATGACATTTGTATGTGCCTCCAGTCATTATTTTTCATTCGTGTCTCCACAATGTCTTCCATAATCGTTTCAAGCTGTAATATTATAGTAGTTAGACAAAAAATACAAGTAGTTTGAACTTCACGTGTACGTCTGCGATTCAGCTTGCTAATTCTAAACATGCGAGATGACAATTTTTATGGTGTACCGTAGTAAGAAATTACGGTTTTCCATTAAGCATGCTGGATATAGAATGACATGTAGTAGTATCATGTATTAAATTAAAGCGACAGCAACTTCCTTGGGTATGGCCAGGAGGCGTAGTTTCAAGATGTCATAATCATTGCCACGTAGAACGTAGAATATTGAATGTGGTTGCAAAATCTAATGAATAAAAAAATGCACTTTCGCGACCAGTGGGAATTTTTGTTTTGAGTTTTGTGTGGCTGTGTGTGTGTGTGTGTTTTTTTTATCAGCTCACTATATATATATATATACATATATATTACTAATGAGAATTCATGTATTACGTAGTCAGATGATTTTACTACCAACTCTACGTACCGTTATGCATTCTCACGTGGGCGACCATTCGAATTATGAGAAATACGCTATTATAATTAAGAGAACATTGAATTAATAAAATATTCATCGCATGGTTTGATGCATCAGTCCCAAACCTGTTGATACGTATCTTTATGTGTAAATTGTCCGTCCGCACGTTTTGATAACATCAAATTCCGCCGAAGCGGGTGAAACAAGAAAAGGAGAAAAAATAGTTAATACTGAATGAAAAATAAAAATTTATATAAGAAACTGGTGATCGCTAAAGCTTTCAGGTCGTTAGCTGGTACTTTCCCTTTTTTTAAATTCAGTTGACGCGGAAAAGGAAAGCAAAGAAACGATGTAGAATTAAAAGCTACAAAAAAGATAGCGTTTGCGTAGTGAACAGAGTTGATCGTTACGCCGATTGTCCTAGCTGTCGTCGTTGCATCTGTAATGTCCCGACGATTTGACGTCGCGACGTCCATACTTTCTTAGAAAGATTTACTGGATTCTTCTCATAGGGCGGGACAAGACGAGTATCTGCAACTGCCGTAAATCGCATCCGCTGTGATCATCATGTCGAATAATTCAAACGCTTCATATTTTTCATGACCTTTGGTAAGGCAAAGTATTGATGATCAAAGGATCGATACCTAGAGAAGAGCGTGGTTCATCCACATTACTGATTTTGTTGAGTTTTTGTATTTTTTTTGCATGCAGCATGCGTTGACAGTGCGTTTTTATAATGTTATAATACTAATTTATGCACGTGCACGGGCTATGTTCGATAAGTCGAAATTTGTTTAATCGATACATCAGAAATCGATTTCTCTGCATCTTATATTTTTTTTACAAATAGGCGAGGTATTTTCAACTCTAAGAACAGCGGTGCACTTCAGTATGTCCTGTTTTCAGGGAGCGTCAAGAGTACACGAAACTGCCTGGCGATTGTAATAAGGATATTCAGGAAGACAGCTCTGACAGAACCTACAATTGCTGATGATGTTGATGCGAATTTTGGACACTGAGAGAGTCGTTGCTCGTTATCTTTGATCTGTGAGATCTTTATGATCGTAGTTTCTTAGTAATAAAGACACGATATTTATTTAATGGCACACACAGTCCAATTGCTACACACGGCTATGGCTGATTCACACTTTAGGTACTTATCATTTTGGTTCCCGTTTTTCATACGTTTGGTATATCGAGTATACAGTTTGTTTTACATTGTTTGAGTATTCTTTAAAGGAGAAATTTTAATGGAAGATATGTGAACAAATTGGAGCAGCAAATTCAGGTAAGTCAGTATAATATATTATTGGAGATGTAGAATTTTTTTGTTTGTAATCTTATTAAGCCCTGCACGAGACGATAAGCTTTTATGTTAAGAATGGATTTTTCTGAACAACTCTTCAAATTATTCATTAAATACTTCTATCAGCTTTAAGGATTGATACAGTTTCAGAAATTTCTACTGCAGAGACAATTTTATTTTAAAAAACCTTTTCCCCCGTCGAGATGTTAGCGACAAAGTATAAGAATTTATATGTTTCTAATGCCTAAAAGAATGCTCCTTATATTTTCCTAATTGCTCCGCTGCTATTATACGACAAATAAAAACTATTCATTAAAACAGAAAAATATTTGTTTTTCCTATTCCAAATAATCAAGCAGATTTTCATATGATTTTCTTAATGAATTAATTGCCCTCAATTTGTTCCATTTTGCTCTGCAATTTATTTTTGATGCATCTTCAAATTGCAAGTAAAATTTGATCTTCTCTTGGCTGGATTGCACATGTTTACACTATGGTTCTTTTTCGAACACACCTATGACATACGCATTCAACGATGAGCCGAGGGCGCTGAGAACATTATTTCTCTATTGTATTGAACGCTACTTATTCGGATGCATGAAGATGAAACAGTCACGTTACGTTCTTGTACCAGAGATGAGTAGGGAGATGCACAACGCCACGGTTTCAGGTGAAACCAAAAACATGACGCTAAATCGTAGCGGCGACTATAGAAGTAGGATTTTGTGATCATCGCCTCCGTCGATAAT
>JARQSW010000172.1:378128-530379 GCA_030142375.1 Calameuta pallipes
TCTGCAATGTTGACAGAGGCGATGATCACGAAATCCTACTCCCGGACTCGCCGCTACGATTTAGCGCCATGCTTTTGGTATCATCTAAAACCGGAGCGTTGTGCATCTCCCTACTCATCTCTGCTTGTACATGTTCAAGTAGCAGACGACATAATTCAACTTAGATAATTTTTCGGCTCCTTTCGCCGGTTATTAGGTATAACATTATTTTCAATTAATTTTTCCTTTTTTAGTTAAAATAATAATAATCCTGGTTGTAAAGATATAATACTATGCAAAGTTATTGATATAAAAAGGTTCAACTAAGTGTAACAGGTTAGTGGAGTCAACATAATCTCCCTGTTTGTTTAATAACGTTGACATCGTATAAGAGCTAATCATGTTTCAGGATGAAATCTCATACACTGGCTTTATTGAGAATAACAAGAAACTCATTAAACTTCAACAGATATTTCAACTGTTGGACTGCAGGTATAACAAAAATACATCGAAAGACCTACGAAAGGACATACCCAACAGTATTGGTCAACCCTGATGGTAGCTCCATAATAATTCCATATCATGAACCAAGAGGGATAATAAAATTACCTCTGGATATTTTTACATTGTCGGAAGCTGAACGTAAAGCAAGACTTGAAAGACGCAAGCCTAAAACTAAAGTCAAAATTGATGAAGACATAGAAGATGACTTTGACGTCACTAAGTATTTAAATTTCAAGAAGAAATAAATGTTATGATAAATCATATTCAGCTATCAACTTATCTAACATTGTACAGAAAGAATTAAACATAAAAGAAAAAAAAATACACTGACAGCTGAAAATCGAACATTCATTGGTTATTGTACAGGAAGTATCATAGAATAGCGTTCATCGACAATGCAATCGCATCAAGGTTTCATGAATGTCAAAGACCAGTATCAATGAATGGACTAAAACTATCTCAAATCATCCAACAACAAAGAATAATCACTGATGAAACCATTGTTAGAAATATTCAATGTAGTTATAGATCTAGATGTTTCGTAAACATGTCACATACTATATAATGAAACAATAAAAAGTCAATAATAAAAGTTATCATATTTCTATTATTCTACATATCTCTTTACATAACATACCAATTATCCCAGTACGGATGTCTATGAATCATTGTACTGTGTCGCCGTAAATAACAAGGAAATGTTGAGCGGACCGTTCATGCTATCACGTTTATACAAAGGAGGACGTCTTGGGGCAACGGCCTTGAACTTGCCTAAAATAGAAAGTCGCTTCCGAGTGTCAAGAAGTATCAGCTGTATGTACATGTATATACTTACAAGATGCTGGACCACTTTCGAATTACATCCCGTTTCTCTACTGGCATATGTTGTCACATTATATCCGCATCCGCAAAATATTCATCAACATCCACTACAGATACGTTAGAATAGAAAAATGAAGAAGAAAAACATGCAAAAGCTCGCAGACCTATTTGAATTTTATCATTCGAGATACGTATAAATGAAAAGTATTTTCTATCAGAAACATCAAAACGTGTGAAGACACAGGGTGAAGAAAGAAGTGAAATTATTTTCTGAACTCTTTAAAAATGTAGAAAGTTCACTCTCCTTTTTCTCCACCCGCTTCCACTATCTCACGAGGGTTTTTCTCAGTCACGTTCTAAGTACTCATGTATATAGATGGTTGAAATAATAAATCAGAAGATGATTCATGGTAACGGATTTTAAAAGGAAGAAATGGAAGCTGATTTATTCATTCAGTCATCTCCTTTCGTAACTTTCTCCAATATTTTTCACATATAGACCAGACATCTCGTTACAATTTTTGACAACGTGTTAACCGTAGATAATTAACTGACGGTACAGAGAATGGGCCATCTTGTACTTTCGTGAAGAGTACGTAGGTACGTGCATATAGAGAATAAACAGCCCGTGGCTATACTTGAAACTTGAAAGTCGTCAACGAGCGAAAGTGACTCGTCAATATAATATATATGTCATATGCATATACGCACAACTTATAAGACATGTTCTGTACTTCCTTCGATATGTATTTCCTCTTGATCTTACATATGCTTTTAATTTAAAGAAAAATTCAAAAGAAAATGTCTTCGCGACAAAGTGAAAAAACAATGGCCGAGTCACTATGAAAGCCAAAATGGCTTTTTATTAAAACGTTACTCCGACTCGAGGTTAACGACATCTTGATCTACAAAAAGATAAAATGTTGTACATGGTTCCTTGAAAGATACAAGACATTATTTACTTCATACAGTGTAATCTCGTTACGCGTTAGCACATACTCACTTCACAGTCTAAAGCAAGAAGACAATGAACGCGTTTCTAACAATAAGTTTCTCACTAGTGGATTTTCTTAACGCTATTTAACGACTTGTTACGTAATACTGGACATGAACCAGATGTTGCAATGACTCGGTGTCTTCTTCTTGCACAAACCTCTATAAAAGCTTAGACGATCTATGCACATGAATATGATACAGGCAAACAAAATTTGGACATTAATTATAACCGTTTTAGTATACAAGGACGTCAAAATTTTTATTAAACATATTAGACCGAGTAATTCGGCATAAATGGAACAATTTCAAATATATCTTGTACGAACAATATTCCTATAAGGATAGTACCACCAGGTACGAAGTGTCCAACGTAAAACGTACGTCAACTCAAATAACAAGAGTACGAAGCAAAGCACTTTCGATCGCAGTGAAACTTCGTCATTGCGACATGTGTCTCGGAAAATTCTGGAGGCTCGTTAAGCAACAATAAAGCGCATGAAGGTATTAAGAGGTATTGAGGTACGTCCAATATGGTTGCATAGCGTCTATTTAGTATTCAAGTACTTAACCACCTACCTCCATTGTCATTCATTGTCAACCGTAACAGAATTGAATTCGCCCACATTTCGGCAAATGTTAGATATAATTCTTTGTGACAGGTAGACTTTCAGGATTTATATTTCAGGATCCAGAGAACTAGGAATTATGGCACTTTTTTTCACCACATTCTCCCTTTCTCTCTCTCTCTCTCTCTCTTTGACTCTAAGTATGATTAATGTGTATATAAGAATTCGATTATTCATTCGACGACGTGCAATATCTTCTATCACTTTTAAAAATTCAAAGAACCGGAGATCATCTTGGGAAATCCATGATGGCGTCTGCTATTTTACAAAGAGAAATCAAAACTGGATGGTTTCTGTAGAATGTGAGATCGACTAACCGGAAATAGTTAACAAGACTTCACACAGAATGTTAATCGAATAGAAAACACAGTCGTTTCCGATCGGAGGGATGACATTTTATTACGCAATACCTCAGTTCCACAGACTGGGTGCACGTAAGCTATCCTGATACGTCGAGTACCATTGAACGAGTGAAATCGTATGATGAATGTTCAAGGATTTCGTGGAATCGTCTAATATGGTTAAAAAATTAACTAGGATAGATAAAATTTCTTATGCCGGTTGTCTTACTGCTTTTGGCCAGTTTGAAGCTATCGCTCGAGATTGGGCTCTTGTGACCTGGTTTACAAAGGTAACATAAGAAGATTGTCTGACCATATACACCTTCTCTACTTTCCTAACTCTTCTCATATTCTTCTTCGTTTATAACACTTCACATCCGTTACTAAATTCTCACGTTACTTTATTTTCTGTCGGCAAATAATTAGTTTACCGTTCATTCGTCCTATGTAATTCAAAATCATTCTCAACTTCACCACCTCAATGTTATCAATCTACCAGTGGCGAAATAATTTTCCAAGAAAAATTTTCCATTTCAAGGAAAGTATGAAATTCAGAATAATTATCTAAAAGAAAAAGAAGAGAAAAAAGACTACGTTACTTTATGCTTCGTTTGAATAATATCAGTCCGAAAGTAATGATGACCTGCTTTATTACAATAGGTTATAAAGGTACTAATGATAGTGGTGGATAGTTAAGAGTTCTGTATTTGGACAAAGAGACAGATATGGTTGTCAAGAGAAAAAAAAGACAGAAGAGAAATGTAACAAATGCATTTGAACGTTCTGCTGTATTAAACACTGTTCATGAAGCAGCTTTAGTTGTATATGACGGCGATGGCAGCTAACTAAAGAGTCGACCACACCGTGGTGGGAGTTAGTTCTGTTATAGTAGGCCACGAGGCAGCACTCGCGTTCCTGGTTTCATGCTCGCAACTCTCTCTTCACTGGATTAAGGCTCCGCGAGCGGTTTGCGCCAACTGTGAAACCCTGTTTGATCCGCGTCGTGACAACTAAAACGCGAGTTTCTCGTGGCTTGATTGATCGGAATAGATAATCAATCATCTGCAGAAGAGAAACATTGAAAACAATTAACAGAACATAGTCTGTCATTAGCGACAATATACGTTGTAAAACAGTTCTTGAGATCGAGTACGAAACGTATATTTATTATTGTACTAGACTCTGAAGTTGCTGAGACTTTCAGGACTACATTGAAAATAATTGTCGATATCTTGAGAATTGCCGTTGAAATGCCTGCCATTGACAGATGATATTTTGTTTGAATTTTGTCAAAGGCGTCAAGCATCCTGTGATGCATCCGATAAGAGTTTATAGAAGATACAGCGGCAAATGAAGAAAGTGGGAAGTCAGGAGCAAGTAAACAAAATTGATAAGGGTCGAAGAGTTAATTAAGACTGTTGAAAAGTCTTGAGAGAAGAGTGTTGATTGAACAGTGACGATTATGACGTGACGGTGTATCTAAGTCGTGTGTTGTGTCGTCATCACGTTAAAGGACGAATAAATCATTGTTAGCGAAAGCGAGCGGAAAATACTAAAGGTAGTAAGTCATTAATGGTGATTTCGCTTTTCGCATTTTTGTTGTGAGTTGCAATAAATTGGAAATCAAGTGGATGTTTGTTAAAATGCAGTGAATCACGGAGCATTTCGAAAACGTGATCAATGTACAAATGAATTATTGAATTCGATGTCGGATTTAAAGCTGGTGAATATTTTCACGTTGGACGTGGTGACAGCGGTGGTCGAGTCCTGCCGTGCTGACACAACAATGTATAGAGATTAATTTGGAAGCGGAAGAAAAAGCGAGAGACAAAGAAAATTATCCAAGCAAAATTCAATCATCCACAACCGTAAATTATGTCTTGTTGAATGTTCGTGACATTTCGCAAGATTCAAGTGGACTCGAAGATCGTGCAATGATTGGCAAGCTCCTTCTTGCACTCTGCATTCTAGGATGGATTGGCCGTGACGGTGCGTAATTGAAAAATATTTTTAAAATGATTAAATAACTACATAAAACATCTCTTGAAAAATTTAAAACTGATTACTGTTACTACAGATTTAGAAAACACATGATTCCTTAGTAAATATTAGTCACCGATTCTCTTGGTTCTACCATTGGTCTTCCTAGTCGCTTCTACACATCATAATAATTTTACTACTCTTCGTCGTCGTATATTTTACAAGCTAAGTTACTACTACAGTAGAATTTCGACCATCTAAGCTATTGTGGGTTGACCCTAATTCGGATGATCAAAAAACTCAAATAACATGGATTTAATTTTTTAGGAAAATAAATACACATTCTATGTAACTGAGTATAACAAATCGCATCTACTGTGAACGTGTCACTGAAATCACGACACAAATATCATTGTGCATCTTTATAAGCTGGGATAATACAGATTATCACCTACTGTATCTCGAATAACACGCGAATCCGAAGCGAGCTCGAATAATCGCCAACTGGTATAAAGTGGGCTCATTAATCCGTGTTCTGCAGTATTAAGTAATCAGACAATAAAGCCGTGCTCTGACGGCAGATTAAAGTTTATCAGGTCGCAAGCTTTTAGGATAGTCCCGCGAAGAATTCATGCAGACATCTAATAATGTGTGTATACATGAATAAGAATATCAAAATAACGCTCGAAGTTCCAGAAGCGCAAGGGAGCGTG
The DNA here is from genome assembly GCA_030142375.1 of Calameuta pallipes. Classification (NCBI taxonomy): domain Eukaryota; kingdom Metazoa; phylum Arthropoda; class Insecta; order Hymenoptera; family Cephidae; genus Calameuta; species Calameuta pallipes. Next base: position 384,090 of record JARQSW010000172.1, read on the forward strand.
CAATCTGAATAGTAACCAGTCGCTGTCATTGAAGGAAACTGGTGCAGCTGCAAATTAAATTTGCACCACGGCCAGTGAAAGCAACGTTCGCTTCTGTACTATAATAAACTACACATTATGTATACATATACATTCACATGCACCTGTTAACATTGCATGCACACGCTTCGACAGATCCAGAACTGACGATAATATATTACATTACTATTTTCTATTTCTGCCTAATGGAGTACAATGAAATTAATACTAGTTAGACTCGATTTCATAAAGCCACTTAAACCTTTGAATTTAGGTCAAATCTCTACATTCATCCTAAACTCGCAAATTATGTTTCATTAATAATCATGAAACAAGACATACAAATATTACATCTCTGTCAAGCCAAAATAACAGATTCCCCTTTTAAACTGAACCCATAATGTACCTATTTTTTTTGTATCCATCTCTATCTCCTTCGTCTCGAAGAAATATGAAAAATTGTAGACAACTATCTGGCAACCTACATTCAAGATCTAAAGTTATTTAATGACTCGATGGTACGTTCTTTAAGTATCCAGTTGGAACACTCATGCAAATTTACACAGGTTAGAAGTATACTGAATGGGTCAAAAGTCTGAGACTGACTTTCCAATCGCTAAAGTCCGGTCTGATATTTCTCCCAGATTCTATTTGTGAAAGGAATCGTATCAATAAGCGTGTTGTGCTCCGCGAAAAAAAGAGGAGGCAACAAAAACACAAAATGGATGTCAACATACAGCAAGTCGTATTTGGCAATAGTGCAATCGCGAGGAACGGTAAATTTCGAGAGCCTCGTTACGTCTGACCCCGTTTGACGGCGCGTAGGCTTTGGTAAAAGTCTGAGGAATCGTAAAATTCTCAACGGAAACATTACTTTCGAGTTGACCTCAGAACGTTATTAACAAAGATCATCCTGATATACATCGAGCGTAACATATGTAAGCCTCGAAGATTCCAACTGGACAGTCTGACACTTAACCTCGGCGGTTGAAAAGATAGGCATAAGAACAAAGATAAAAAGATACTGTGTCACTTAGTTCTGGCAGAATCACGGCCATTTGCAATTACCTTGTCACTCCGAGCACCTCAAATCTAATCAAATTAACAGCGCAAATCCCATCTTCCAATACTTAGTTCGACCAGGCTGGTGTTTTCAAGCAAATGAAAAATGGCGTAAGAGACGAGTCAGTAGCGTGAAAGGGAACGATGATGAATACTTCTCGAGCAGTATGGTGGGACGAGAAAGGGGTGTGGATGTGGACTAATAAAGCATTCTCTAGAGAATCATTGCTCCACGACTTTCTCCAGTATCTATAAGCCGATACGATTAAGTGACGTCAAATCACCACATATATTCAGACTCGAAGAAAAAAATCATGAAAGCTATTTAAAACTCCAAATACCCTCCTATAATACTAAACACGCCACATATCCTACAATATTTATAATGAGCAGAGTTCAAAAGGTATATAACCTCCATAAAGTTCACCTTATATCCCGTTAACTTTAAGGTTCATATAAGAATACTAAAAAATTACGTACGTCCGCTAGCTACAAGGTCATTTCTTTAATATAATCTGACCTAACCTAATAATCTCCACACCGACGTCTTCTTCCATTCAATTAAATTATTTTAATCAAAAGTACAGAAAAGAGGTCATACCTGTAATAAATTCATCCCATCTTCACATTAATGCCAATTTGTCACTTGTACTCCTCTCTTAGACTTCCTCTCTTTCCTTCGTTTCCACGAAGGATGAATAATTCACATAATCTCTCCAGATCCCGTTGCAGAAAGCGTTTCCAGTGTATTTACAAGCCGCCATTGTCCTGTACCGTTAGCTACTACTAGTAGACCAAGTCTGACTCTAGGTCTCCTTCAAGTCTCTGTCAGCGGTGTGACCAAGCGTGTTCATCTCACCTAATTTACTTGGGTGGGTCGTTCGAGTTAGAGGTGAATGACCTGTTGCTGTCAGAAGCAAAACTGAATTGCAAGACTTCATAAATACCTGCGGAACATAAGAAAGAGTTTAAATCAGAACAGCGAGTGGCAATCGTGTTTTATTATCACTGTTGTTTCACTTACACTATGTGTTTTTAGAATTGTCTTGACTTGTCAAGTATCTGGTTGGTACTGTGAATTGCGTACTGGATTCGCTAGAATGATTTCGATTGTAACGAATTTCTATGCGAAAGAAATTAACGACATAAAAAGGTTGAAATTATACAAATACATTTATGGTTTAGGTATTTCTATCTCTACGTATATGTATTTTTTTTTACTTCTATATCATAATGGTATATGCAGATAGGTACATGTATTATATATATTGTAATGTATCAATCACCTTTACATTTGCGCTCGCATTAGTTACGCTTGGCAAATAACTCGTTTCTTCGTTTGCTTGCCGTTTATGTATAAATAAATTAAGCCTAGCGTTTCGCAATGCGATTGCGAAATTTTCGTGATCTAAGGTAAATTGTTCTGCCTTTCGTTACCGTTTGGAAAGATAGATATTGATTGGTATTGGTGATCTTTGGTTTGAATGGAAAATGCTGTTAGTCATATTTTTGTAATTAAAAAAAATGTATCTTTTGACGAGTGCTTTGAACGAATCTGTGTAGTTTCTTTTGGTTTCTCGCGTAGGAGTATTATTCGTGTGTCATGAATAGGTTGAAATTTAATGCAACGGGCACAATGACCTCTCCGGTTTGAATTTCGCAGTGATCATTAACGGTGCGTTAAACGAGAACTGAATGAAGGCCACGTGACAATGTGTACCAACTTTGAACGACCTATAAACGTATGAGATTGTAGAAACGTGATTTTAGTATATGTATAGTCAGTTACTGTCAGTTTTTTAAAATAAGGAAGTCAATACTGCTTGTGTTCTAGATGTGTAGAATGACGTGTGGGAATGTGCAGTTTCGTTAAATACTTTTATATTGTGACACGCGATCACGTTTTCTGACAGCTGTCAGAATTTAAGATGAACACGTGGGCAGATGTGCTTATCTTTAGAAACACATGGAGGCTTGTTCACGTAGGAAGATCCGAGAGACAGTTTAAATTGTTTGATTCCCTATTAAGCAATTGGATGTTAGGAGTGAGGATCGTGCAAATTTGAGGAGTAAAAAATTTAATGAAAAATAATTGGGCGATTCTTTGTTTTTTTTTATAGGTGGAGGTGTGCTTTGGATTGGAGGAACGGCGGCTAGTGACTGGCCTACTGTTCTTGACGAGTCACTTGATGAGAAGAATGATGCCATGATCTTTAAATCGGTTGTTGAGTCCATGAAGGAATGGGAATTTCGGAAGCGGAATCCACGAAGGGCTAAAAGGGAAGCATCCAGTGTTTGTTATGAGGAAGTTGGATGCTTTGAAGATACTGGTCCATTTAGTTACCTTGAGATGCTGCCATCGCCTCCCAAGGACGTGGGTACCAGGTATGTAGATGACGAAGTTTGAATTTTCGTTCCCGAGAAAATTTAAAAAATACTTAATATTTATCTCTCAGGAGACATTTAAAAATTTTGGTACAGTTATTCTGTTCTTTTAGATTCCTCGTCTATGGTAGCAGGAAGGCCAGATCCATCCCCACGGAAGTACCTGCGGAAAACATCAATGACAATGCACATCGTGTTATTGATCCGGAACTTCCTACTAAAGTCATTGTACATGGATTTGGATCAAGCTGTGATCATATATGGGTCTATGAGATGAGATCTGCTCTGATGTCTGTTCACGAGTGTAATATTGGTAGGTGAACATGAAAATCTAGGAAATCCGGCTATATCTTCTTCGATGAAGTCTTCAATGGATTAACTAAGTAAACTTACAGTCTGCGTCGACTGGGGTCCAGGAAGTGCTGTACCAAATTACGTAAGAGCTGCAGCTAATACACGTCTTGTAGGGCGGCAGTTGGCTAAGCTGGTACGCAGTCTTAATGTACCTCTGGATAAGGTGCATCTCATTGGATTCAGTCTTGGTGCGCATGTCGCTGGTTTCGCTGGAGCTGAACTTGGCAACGTGTCCAGGATTACCGGCTTGGATCCAGCTGGTCCACTATTCGAGTCACAAGATCCACGTGCCAGGTTGGACGCTACTGATGCAAATTTTGTTGACGTTATACACAGCAACGGCGAACAATTGATTCTGGGAGGGTTAGGTTCCTGGCAACCTATGGGTGATGTTGATTTTTATCCTAACGGAGGAAGAATGCAGACGGGATGTTCTAATCTCTTCCTTGGCGCAGTCTCGGATATTATATGGTGTAAGTAAACAAATTTATTATTTCCTTGTCCTATTCGTAAACGTTATTGAACTGTCTAGTTATTTCTGCTTCATTAGTTGATTCATTTAGCTTACGTAAGAACTTGATGGTCGGGATGCTGACAAGGACGAAAAGTGGAGTACAGCATGAACTCTATAATTTCAGCGAGTGCCGTTGAAGGAAGGTCACTCTGCAACCACAGAAGAGCTTATAAACTGTTTACTGATTCTGTAAGCCCCAAATGTCGGTTTCCGGCATTTCCTTGCGAACACGGTTACGATGGTCTTCTACGGGGTGACTGTTTTCCGTGCGGAGTCAGCGGCGCTGGTAGACCTTGCGGCGATATGGGATACTATAGTGATCAGTCATCAGCTCGTGGACAATTGTATCTTCTCACGAGAGACGAGGAACCATTTTGTGCTCATCAATATCAAATTAAAGTGCACAATAGTCGGAGTGAAAGACCTGCTAGGAGTTATGGGAAGTTACAGATCACCCTTGTCGGTGAAGTTTCCTTCAACGAGACCTTCATCATGACTAAGAAGGATGATGAAGAACTTCTGGTTGGCGCTATTTTGCAGAAGATCGTCGTGCCGCATCCTGCTGTTACCAACCTGCACGCTATCGAAGTGAGACCGGATTAAAAGAAACTTTTCAGTTTATTGTAATGCCTAAAAAATCGAAAGATTTAATTAAATCCTTTGCTTATCATTATAGATTAAATACACAGCGTACAGTGGTTGGATATCATCAGGATTAGTGTCCTGGAGCATCGACAAGGTCGTCATCCTGGATAGTTTTGGAAAAGGTTTATCTGTATGTAAGAAGGGTCTTATACTTGAATCCGGTCATCCTATATACTTGCCGTTGTATCCTGGGGAGTGTAATATTCCGGCGGAATCATCAGACAGTACAACAGCATCAACAATATTTGAGGCAACAGCTGGTACAACGACTGCTAATAATTCTATAGGTACTACAACCTTTGACAGCAATATAGACAGCACTGCCGTTATTGGATTCACTACAACTGAGTTACCGGATACAAGTTTTAAAGAAAAACTAGATGTGGGCATTGGTCCATTTACAAAGGAACAAAATTACGACAGAGACTTCTCTGTGGAGGTCTTCACCAAGGAAACTAGTGGAGTGGGACAAGGTCTAGGTCCTTTCACGAGAGATCAGAACATTAGAGTCTTCTACGAGGGTGGTCGACCTCCAAAAGAAGAAAGTTCACGTGAGGAGTCAAAGGTCAAGAAGAAAAACAATCGAGAGGAGCTACGAGACAAGAAACCACGTATTCCTTTGAATCCTTGGTCAGTTCTCGACCTGGAAGATAGTCAGACAAATTCTTTAGAGAATACGGAAGCGGAAAGCGGTCGTGCATTTTCAGGGACCAATGTAACGCCACGTGGATTTTCATATGGCGAGAACTTAGAGAGTTCTGAGAATTCTCGAAGATTCGACTGGAGTACAGACTTTCCAAGAGAAATTGAGGAGCCAGTACTCAAGCTACCGAAAAAGGAAAGTGCAAGATCCTTGATACTTCCGGAAATTACTGAACCAATTCTGCGTCCAAGATCAGCTAGGCAGAATACAGGTTTTGGTGGTGTAGGTTTTAGATCTAGCTCGGAGAAGTCTTTTGACACTGCAGAAACATCCTCCAGAGGATTCACTGTCCAATTTCTTCCGGAACGTCTGGCAGGTATTCTGGCCCAGGCGGAGAGGTATGCTAGGCAAACATTACTTCCGTTAATTTCACAATATACACCTAGCTTCATTGGTGGACAAAGAAGTAATCACGGACCTACGTATTTTCCACCTCTTGGTGACATCACTGACGAGACCCTAGATGAATCTTCTTCAGTATCCAAAATTAGTTCTGAGAATCAGTGGATCACTACGACGACCAGTACTACAACTCCCAGTTCAGTTACTCATCAGGAACGAAGTAACCGCCCATTAGAAAATTCTTCGCGCGAAAGTTCAGCAGTGAAAAATAGTGGAGAGACAGATTGGGTCCCAGTGCAGAGTACTGAAACAAAATCAAATTTAGCCGCCAGTACTGAGAATAGTGAAGAGATAAAAACGAACAACAGAAATACTCCTTCTCACTATACAGAGACAGAAAATGGACGCTATAATTTACAATCAAAGGACGAGGACATTCGCTCGACAGATGGCAACAGTGACGAATGGTCAGCATCACCACGAACAGAAAGCAGCCAGGATCCAGCATCTGAAACTAAACTAAACGATTGGCTTCCTATAATAAATCGAGCAAAGTTTCTTACCAAAGATGCGCAGCCAATTCCAAATGCAAGAGATCCTGAATTATCTTTAAGTTCGAATAAAACCTCTAATTTGACTAGCAACGTAGTACAGAAAGATGAAAATATAAAAGAGACTCAAAAGACACAAACAACAACATCGACAACAAAAATGCCATTAATAAATATCGATCAATACAATAAAAAGGAAAATAACAGTTTGCCACAACGCCAAGAAAGACAATTTATTCCTTTAGTCGATTTTGCACATCCTGACAGCTTTTTCTCACCATCCTGGCCGGATAAGAGTCAAAGTCCAACATCATCAACGGCGCAGACAAGCACAGAGTCAGAAATAATTTCGCATATCCAAAGAATACCGCGAATTAACAACACAAGGACACGAGCAATGATTTTCCCTTATGCATACGAAAGACAAAAGGATCCACGAACGAGATACATCCCGTTGATCCCCCAGGAAGACATGGGAAAAACAAAGTTATCCCTAGCCGAGAGAGAACCATAAATCCTGATACTACACGTCAGCCTAATCATCAAGACTCTGTCTAATATACTAATTTAGTAGTGAGACTTAGGACTTCCGGGATCTAAATAAGGATCTCGTTGTGAGACCAGCACGAGTACCATCGTGCATCCGTCTGTAAATATTGAACGTTTTGTATTAATGGCGATGGTTTCACGAATAAAAAAAACCTTTTCAGTTTCAATAAAAATTGGGAGCCCTCGACTTTATTACTCTTGTATATAGGAGTCTTTACAATATAATATAGCTTCACTGAAATTCTCTTTTACCTTTATTCATAACTATTACCGGCTATTATTTATCGTTCGCCTTTATTGTTATCATTACCCGTCATAATTATCATCATTATTTCATCCTCATTGTCGCTTCCTTTTTTTATATTCGTTAATTGAGAACAACGCATTGTTCGCCATCAAGGACCCAATACGTTGTCCGATTGTTTGCATATATATATATTGTATATATATCATCGGCAACGCCATCTCCAAGGGACGTCACCCTGAGGTTTCATATCTTCAAAGAAATATGTAGAACCAACCACGTGTAAGCTATGATACGTTTAACTTTTGTCCCACTTCCGACCATCACCATTTCCGATCTCACGACGCTTTCGGTAGGCGTCTACTACCTATAAAACGTCGCGACGGCATTGCTATTGGTATTATCATTATGAAAAAAAAAAGAAACAATTATCCCTCTTCGTTAAAAGTCAAACATGGAAGAGACCATTTTTTATTATTTGTTTTACTTAGTTCAAAACTCGTCCTCATCTTTTTTCACATTCTCTTTCATACACGCACATACCACTGCACGCACGCAAAATTCATTTTCTTTTAAATACACAATATGTATAGTTATACTATAACGTAAATATAATAGAATAGAATAGAATGAAATGTAATGCGATACAATACAACGTAATGTAATATGTCTGTTTTTATACTTGAAATAAATAATTTAAGATAAAATGCGGCTATCGGTCTGCCAACCTAATTTTGCGTGTTAACTATGATTTGTGTTCATGCACGTGTACGTGTGTCCATTGCTTTAATAGCAATTAAGGAAAAAAAGGTGCGGCCGGTAGATATGCCTACTTTCTGATATGTTCTTATAAATTATTATAATTGCAAAATTGCTCGTAATTTTTACCACGATAATACCAGTGGACCAGAACCCGTGGTGTAATACATTCGTCGTTTTGCATCAGTCCCGTTTTTAGGTGGAGTCTCTCTCTTATATGATTTTACAGTATAAGACAGTCTTCTGGTGTTACAGGACTGATGGTGTTGGACGGCGATCAAAGTATAAAGATTAAAAATTAGAAGGGGATGAAAAATGAACGAGCAATGTTCATGGCGAAGGAAAAGGATTTTTTGCTTTAAATTCTTCCGCTTATTTCATTCATAATTAACAAACACGCAGTCTTATTATACGAAGCTCGCATTTGGAGCTAAGTTGATTAGAAGAATTATAATCGAATAGAATTTAACCGTGGAAAAATTACGTCAACGCAACACGACTTAGGTTACGTTCCAAAATTGAATATCAGTACCTACGAGTATTGTTATCTCCCTGCTTACCTGCATACGGTTAGAGTGAGACACAACTATGCTGGTAATATTGACAGTAAATTTCGGACCGTACCCTTAAATTTACAATTAATACCGAAGTGACCTCATGTTTTTCAATCGAAGTAGAGGTCTTTACGTTATATCCGGTGTGCATGCATTAATACTCTTTATTTTATGAAATTTTTCCGTGACGCATCACTCCCAGTACTCTTTTTTCTTCGTAAATATTTAAACTGTCCAGAGAAGATCGTTAAACTCTGCAGAAAAAGAGCAATATAAAAAGATTGCGCCCGGAGGCTAAAAGAATTTCTTTTACTTTATAACGTTGAAAAAAATAACTGCTTCTTCATTTTCACAAAGCTTACACGCCGTACTTTCTTTTTTTTGACTTCATACAGTTTTCAGTGCATAGCACTATACTAGTTGTAAAATTTAATTTTTTATTTTGTTTTTACTCTGCTCTTTTTAGCTCTCTATGGACATACAAAATATAAGGCCGCCTCATTAATACACTGACTAGATCAGTTTCATATAATATGTGCCCTGCCTGTACCCCCGATCCTCGCTGCACGTTACGATTATAATTATATCAACAAAAATATCGAGGATTTTCTTTGCGGAGTTATTTACCAACAAAATATACTATGTCTCTACGGTAGTCTTCATTTTATAAAGTATACACGTAGATGTCGCCCCACTACGCGCATGCGTATGACGCGAGTTTACGCACTTCATAATTTACAAGTCAATTAAATCAACAGCATTCGGCACTGGATGAGGACGAAGATTTTCCTCGTGTGGCAAGAAGAAGTTGACCTTCTTGACCACAGTGACCTGACAGTTAAATGTTTATAATATAGGCCCTGCTTCTGTCATCTCAGTTAACAGTTACTCAAAGGTGTCTCGTAATAGTCCCGTTTCCTTAGAACCAAGGATGATTTTTAACTCCTTGGAAGTTTTCGACGTCACGGTTAGCTTAATCCTATGATGACTTTCTTAAAAAGTTATGAGAAATGATGCCATCGGCACTCGGACATATTGACACGAACCTTAAGGCGCAAGGGGAACTTTAATTAAGCGGGACGGAAGTACTCCTGTTGTTCCCTCACTGCGATTTTTGGGTCTTAGTATCTCAGCGAAGGGTGGATGTGGATGGGTAGAGGTAGACGACGAAGTGAGTACAGGCTTAAGGTGATAAAGGAAGACGGGTTGATCGCCATAACGTAGTGGACTCGGAGGCTTGGGTTGCAAAATCGTATGACATCGGCAGGACATCGTGAATCTTGAATTTTGAATTGGACATCCTGAACCATGTATCTAGGACGGAGTTGACTGGTTATATTAGGAACTGCAAAATACCGCCAGAGACCAGTGACCACTAGTGAAAATAGGAAGAACTGACCAAATGGAAGACTGCCATTTCTCATCCTCTCTTTCTGGAACCAGCACTATCACGAGCACTAGCACCATAATCAGTATCATCGTCAGTGCCACGGCTGTTACCATCATCAGCACTAATAATATTATCACCGTTGCCAATATTGTTAACAGGAACACCAGCGCCATCAGCATACACACGTTCAACACTGGAAGCCTCGATAAGCCTGTGTGATACTGATGATGTGGTGCAACAGATAAAGCTTGATCATTTCTTGTCGAAAAGGGGTAGTTTACTTCGCACAGCGCCATCGCAGACGACTAGTCGTTGAGCTGCGGAGATGTTGCAGAGAGGCACAGTGCCTTCTAGGTTCGCCCTGAGAAGAGCTATTCTACTGGGGCCACCGGATGTAGCGGATTCTAGGGTAGATTCTCCAAGCCGAAGACTTCCTACTGTTGCCTGTTTTCTCTCAAAGTATTCGACGATCTTGGATATAGTTTTACTGGAAGAGCCAATCCCACCGATGGCACCAATTCCTCCGATTCCACCGATTCCTCCAATGCCACCGATTCCTCCAAATCTTTCCTCCCAGCAGCAGGAGTCACCACCACCGAGACTGGCTATATCCTCAGAGGAATCGGTATAGATTGAGCTGGTTCTGTGATCGTCCAAAAGGAACAGGCTACTTGCAGCGGAACTACTAAGTGTTGAAGTATGTCGACGATTCGGTGGTTCCGGACTGAGGTCTTCACCGACGCAACTCCAAAAGCCTGATTCACAGCTTCCCCGACGTCTAGGTTCCCAACCTTCTCGGAAGAGCGGATGACCGAATAGGCTTGCAGCTGCACCGACCTTTGTTGCTGCCACCTATCGACAGAAGGATGAAGGTGAGAGGTGTCATCTTTCACTCATCCGAGTTTCTCTCCAGCAGAAAAAGAGGGAAGCACTAGTACTTACCTTCCTCTCCCACTTTTTACGCGCAGTCGGGCTGCTAGGTTCGCTACTAGGCTTTTTCCTGTTGAGGATCTTCGCTATGCTGTCATTTTGAGCTGGTTTAAATTTTGATGAGGTAAAGGTTCCGGCATCGGTCACAATAGGTCTCACATCCTCGAGGGACGGCAGTTCCAGGCAGCTCGAGAACAGGTCACCGAGGATCTTCTTGACACCGCCCAGAGCGTGGAAGGGATTTGCTGTCATCGGTCGGTAATGCGGATCTCGTCTACTGGCAAGTTCTGCTACTCTCCTTGCCGAGTGACATCGTGCCTTCTCCGAAGGACTGGCATTCTCCGGACACCCACCGATGGCGGTGGCGGCGATTCCAGCACCAACACCAATCGTAAGACCTTCGTACTCTCCTCCACTGCCGCTACTGTATCCACCAGCAATTGAGCCATCGGGGATGTTGGTACCAACACCGACGCCCCTAGCATCCGCTGAGTGACTACGCTGCCTCGCAGCTGCTCTACGTCTAGATGTCTTTGATCCTTCTCTGACAGCGAGCAAATCGTCACTATCATTCAGTCTCTTTGACAGCAGACTCGAAGCAACAGTCAGTCGTTCGTCAGCTTCTACGAGACTGACAGTACATCGACTTCTATTTCTATTTCTCCTCGACTGTGATTCCTCGTCACGATTATCTGTTTCCTTATCAGTCCTCATCTGGACTCCCTTCTTATTATCTTCTGTGCTCATCACCAAATTACCAATCTCTCTGTCCATTCCGTTATCAGCCTGATATTGTCTCTGGTCCACTTCTTTACTTTGAACCTCTTGGCCCAGTTCCTGGACATCATCATCCTCATAACTCTTCACAAGGCCATCGAGGTTTGACAAAATCTCCGGAAAAGTTGGCCGCGACTTAGGTTCATACTATAACAAGAGTGAAGTATATAATACAATGTGATACAGTAATAGTAACAGTATCTATTAAAATAGACAAGATTATCTTTCACGATTATGTAAGATGGCGCCACTTACCGTGCAGCAGTCAAAGGCAAGTTGAAGAAATGCCGGAGGCGGATCAGCAGCAGCACAAATTTCGGCAACAGCCAAATAATCAAGACCAAAATTATCCGACCGTGGAAGAACGTCAGGATCAGCCGGTACACGACCAATCAATTCACATACAACAATTCCAAAGGAAAAGACATCCGATCGATGATCGTACCAATGACCTTTCAGACATTCCGGCGACATCCAATAAGGACTGCCAACAGTACTCAAACGGTAACCTGAGCTCGGATCAGGAATTTTTGCAGCCAATCCAAAATCCCCAACAACTGCGGTCAATCTTGGATTCGGACCAGAATCCTCACTCTTCTTTATCAGGACATTCTTGGACGTAAGATCACGATGAAAGAGACCTTTACTATGAAGATACACCATTCCCCTCGACACGTCCCTCGCCAAGTTCATTCGTACCAGGTGAGGCAACGGCGTCTGCCTTGCCATTATCAGCTGTTCCAGACTTCCGCCATTAATATATTCCGTCAGAGCATGAAGCTGACCCTCGTGGACGCAAACTCCCATAAACCTAGAAAAATAAGTAGTTACTCAACATTAAATCTCTACTAGATCAAACGTTCCTCAATATCAAATATACCGCTTATGTTTATACTCTCATATTAATTAATCATACGATATAGTCTATATATCTCAAGCCATTAACTGACTCTGCTATATTATCGCTTTTAATTGCCAACTAATTCCCTCCAATTAATTGAATCTAAAATCCTAATACCATTGAGATACTTAAACTAAATTACTCAAGTGGTAATCCGTTTCTTTCTCTATGAAGTGCACGACCTTCACAACCAAGTATGGTCGTAGCGAAGGTCTCTGACCCACTTGGCCCCATGGACACAAGAAGCAGCTACTCGACACAACGAATACCAATGATCACACAATTGTGTTCACACAATTTATATGATATACAGCAAAATTGAAGATTACACCTATATATAGAACACTGTTAAGAAATTCCATTCTGTGGGTTAAATTAAAAGAATTATCCAACACCCTGTATACAGAGCTAACTAGCATTAACTCAGGTAAGCCCAGCTGCCAGAACTCCATTATCAATCATCTTATCAATGAACGACAAACGATTTCAAGTGTAAATGTCGTCGTTCCAGCACAAGATTAGCCTCGTTAATAGCTAAGGAAATTTGTTCCTTGTCGCCGCTTTCACAGAATTGTGTACAGTATTTTTCTTCGCTCAATCCCTGCTTTTATTTGCTTCGATGAAATTGTTCAGATGAAAGCATAGCGATTCTCAATAAAAAATATTTTTCTAAGTGCTGTCGCACTATGTTTTAAACGTTCCCAGCCTTTAGATAGAATGAAGAGCTCAGCCATTTTCTGCTCTTTGACAATTGAGACGACGACCGTGTGCGCGTTACGTAATCGACGGCGAGTCAGTCCAACAGATGAGACACGACGCTATCCTTGGGGTTGAACTGAACAACGTAACATGTGCGTGCACGAGATATAGTATAGGTATACACATGTGAATGAACGTCATGCGTCCGTGGTCCGAGCACTAAAATCATATTTACTTCTACCGAACGGCGTCGACTCTATTAAATAGGGTAGAAGGTGTATAACGTATGGCTGTAATATACATATACATATATATTACCTCAATATGTTTGGATGACTCAGCTTGTTCATAAGTTGAACTTCCTTGAGCATGTTCGGCCTGTTCGCCGCAAGCTGGTTCATTTTTAGGACCATCACCTGGTTCGTAACTTTGTGGGTGACCTGAAAAGAGGAAGAAAAAAAAAAGTCAGACTGGAAGATGACGCGGGTCAATTTATATAGATCAGCGAATGGCTTCTTAGGAACGAGAGTGAGAAACTGCAAGGGAATTTTTCAAAATCGTGAAACCCATTATTGCTGTGCTGTGCTGAAGACAATGGCGCATTCTAATATATGGCGGAGCATACCGATACCGATCTGCTTATGCTAACAGCTTGCCTCGCTATGTGAAAATTGTATGTGAAAACGTAAAGTCCATTCTCACGGGAGAAACTTTGTTAATGAAAGCAGCGTGTCCCATCTAGCGGCTGAAGCATCTTTGAGAAAGTCTCTTTATTTGCTGCAACCCTCGACCCAAGTGAGTATCTACGCTATGTAGAGGCCATTGTACTTCTTTTTGAATAATAATTTCAGATAGTCTTGGATAAGATAATCCAAACTTTCAAAAGCCAATTACTCTTTATGTACAAAGCCGCCATTGATTGGAGTATACAAGGGGCGTACGCAGTACCGTCGTCTGGTATAAATTTGCTGCCGAAAATAATAAATGTCCTACGCTTGTTTCTTTCGCTGGAAAAATCGGAAAATGTGACTAATGGAAGAAAAAAATTTTTTAAAATACGGAAAAATAAAAAGCAACCATCGTAAAACGTCCGTCCACAACAGCCAGAATTCCTTGGCAATTCTCGCGCCACTGGGGCCGTAGCCAAAAGGATGACGAATACAGCGAGGTAAAAGCGTTCGTAAACAGAATTGGCCTCGCAAATCCGCAATTTCGCAAAGGTAAACCAGGAACGTATTCAAGACAGTGATTTGTATGTTCAATCGCTGGAACGAATGTCGCGACGCTTGTCGTACTTTGACAATTTAATATATTCCGCGGGAATAATTTTGGATGAGAAAATGATTCACTTTAGGTCGATGACGCTTTACCGTAATTCACAGCTCATTCATTCACATTCTCAGACGTCTTTGTACTTTCTTTTTTTTCGCACGAAGTTTTCATTATTACCAGATACATTAGATATACGGGATATGGCTCCATCATGTTTTCTCTTTAAACAAACGACAAAGTCTATGTAACAAGGCGCTATTATCGGCTTGAGTAAATTAAAAGAAAAAGTAATTCAATCCGGCTTTGATTACGATTTATATCACCCGATGGTACAGAACAATTACCGACAGTGCTGCCATTGTAATACGCCAGTCAACATATTTCGGTTACGGCTCGACAATTTCGGCTTCACGGGTTAACGACTTCCGAGCTCGATATCTCCGAGGTGTAATCGAGAAATTTGAAGAAATTTCTATTTCTCGACGGCTTCCTTCCTGCTCGACGTTGAAAAGACGTCGTTCCCTCGCACTTTCTCCATGCTCTACATGCTCGACGTAATCGCGAAAAATAAAATCGTTCCCAGTAACATCCGGCCGTTCGTAAAACTTCCTCGCACGTTCAATCCGCCATTTGCAGATACGTCAATGAATATAATGTATAATTCACAGGCCTCTTTACACTCAGAGAAGCCATCGTCTGTAAGCTGACGACGAAGGTCTAGGCGGAAATGTTGACAACAACAATGGCTGTCGAGCGTCGATAATTCTCTCTATGTAAGAGCGTCAGAAGTAACGAGACTGGCGCTAAACGAATTCCTGAGGGAGAGGGCACGAAAATGCCAGAGCGGACGAGACTCATTAGAGAGTGTTCTCGTACTCCATGGCCATCAGGCGTGACCGGCTTTCTCATTTGTTTCCAACATTCTCATCGCAAGAGGAAATGCCTGCTACTCGTCTTGTGTGAGACGCAAGGTCGTATCGAAGGACTTTCTGACGGAGTCAACATAACCTCACTTCCACTGCCACTGACATGCATCAACCGAGTCACAAAGTTGAACGAAAAACCAAGTTAGTGAAATTAAAATAAGTCCCTCGAAGAATTTCATAACAATTTTCATATTTTATTTCGCAACCCCTTCGTACTGGATGCACCACAAAGATGATGCATGTTTTTTTTTTTCTTTTCCCAGGAGCTGCTCTCATCATTGATATTAGTCACTCCTGGGCTGTCAGCATGTCTAACGCATATTTTCCTACCTTTCTGAAGCTGTTGTGCAACTCTGGATGGCTCCCAGACTACGTTATGCTCGAAATAAATCTTATTGGGCTCGACCCGTGTAATGGCTATCTTGTGTACTTACCATTGCCTTTATTATTTTCTTGATACATCCAATAATTGTATCCTCGTTGTGTGCGATTTTCAAAGTTAAAGACAAGCAGAAGAGAGAAAGAGGACGGGAGGAAGAGAAAGAGAGAGAGAGACCGGTACGAATAGCTTAATGCATATCATCACTTACGTAAAGAGCTTCCTACAAAAATAATCAAATCTGTCAAAAGCTGCGATAATTGGACAGGAACAAGCACACTGCGATATTCTGCATTGTTCCATCAAAGAGCTGAGTTTGACATTGCTGATTGTTCAAGGATAATTTTTTTCTCTTGCTTGATACAGCCTCGCAGGGGAATGTTTAAATAGACAACCTTGAACCTTTCTGAACTTCTTTTGATTATAATAAATATAATTCTCGCTGTTATTATGCCGATGAAGCATGATGTCAGAACGTCAGCAGTCTGTTGCTTGTCTGCAGGCGTCAAACCATGACGTTATTGAACGTGTCAAAGATACTGCGGATTCCTTCTTGAATACTGGATGCATCAATAGACCTTGGATTCCACAATGAGATGAGCTAGCTCGTAGCAGAAGGTATAGAACATCAAAAATAGATCGTGTGCGTATTACCGGTACTTTAATTCCTTTCAAAATAATATAAAACGTTCCTGTGCTAATCGTGTGGAAATTCTTGCAGATATCCTTACTGCTTCACGATAAGAAATTGGGTGACAAAGAAAGTCGAGATGATGACAGTCAGGAGAGTCATGAATTTCACAGAATGCGATTGGTGTAGTTGGTGACTTGCCACCTGGTACATATAATAAAAATGAAAATCAAAATTGGCCAATGTAGCTAATCACCCTGTTGGCAAGTGTACGCACGGATGCTCGTGTATGGCAAGGCTGCCAAGAATGCCTGACCCCTGAAACCTCTTTGCCCTGGGGACCTCGTGGAAGCCGAGGAACCCAGAAGATACTACCGAAGAGCAGCAACTCGTTCATTCACTGTATTCGTGGCGTGCGTGCACTTGTAGTCATACACGTAATTTGTTACATCAATCCCAGTCGAGATTTTTTTCCAGAAGAATATCGACCTATCCTTACAGATGGCTGAATTACTCGAAGAATCCATCCGCGCTCTGTCACGAATTGGAGGGACTATCTTTAGAGCAGCTAGATCCGCTGGCGAAGATGCGCTTACGAATCTTCCTCGTCGCGCGGTTCAAATCTCAACCGCCATCCTCAATTTCCTCCTGACCTATTTATAACGCGAACGTCTTCGCCGACATACTTGTCAAGGTTCTCAGCACGTCCGCGCACTTCTCCCCGAAGACCTCGTCTGCATCTGTGCAAGGTGCCGCCGTTACCGATGCCATCATAGCGTCAAGACGGGACGACCCACCCTGACCGAGGGACAGTAACGTTGGAAATGCGTAAACGGGACGTTCAACAATCTTTGTAAACAACTCTGACGTTCTATTTTCGCTATTCTTCTCGTCATCGCTCATTCCAGTCACTAATTTTAGCCTTTGACAAGATTTTTAACGCGCGAGGTACGTCTCGCTCCTCTTTGGATGCATCTTTTTTTTTATCAGAGTCAAGTATGCACGACATAAGTGAGTCAGTCTTCTTGTTTAAATCAAGTACACTGACTAGCCTCCATTACTGGGTATACAGTAACTTTCATAATATTTATTTGAAACCGCAGTCTTGTCATTAATTTGATAATATTTTTCAAACGTGATATCATTTTAAATATCAGTTGATTCGGCTAAGTGTTTCTAATCGGATCGACGACACTTGGCATCATTGGATGTTTTTACCTTCTAGGCATCTAACATTATTTGAACTACGCCGGCTCGAAATTGATAAGACAGAAAAGCCGTCCTTATTACGGGTCGTAATCGCATTGTACTTTCGAGAGAACAGTCAATGTTCGCACGTTCGTTATTCGTCAGTATACACGAAGTCCTATCTAATCTTTGACAATGTTATCAATCTACCAGAGGATAAGGTATTCTGTTTGAACTCAGGTATATTCAATTCGGTAAGACGATAATTTTTCCCTGGTAACCTTCAGAATTGCAAGATAAGGGTTGTTTGCAAGCATCATTGTGCACTTTCACTCTTGGTCTATATATTTAACTTCTACACCTGTCTATCCTGTTTACTTATTAAATTCTGGCCATTGAATTTCTCGGATTCTTATGAGATCATGATTGAAAATCTAAGGTGTGTTTTCAATGATAGCTATCAGACGGTTATCAGCTAGAAGAGGTTATCAGTCTAGTGTAAAATAAGCAGAGAGAATTCAAGTGGCATCAATATAAAATGATGATAAAGAGGAATGTAGATATGGTCAAAGGTTTGGCGAAAACTAAAATGAATTATGTTAAGGAATAGGATGATGGTAATGGGGAAGAAGATAATAAGTCAGAATTGTACCTTGTAGACTTCAGAGAAGAATCCAGCGCCAATTTTCTCCAGGTAGAAGTCGTCGAGGCGATTAAGGGAGGCCACAGCATGCCTCAAGGCTTGACAGGAAGCGCCTGTCCTTCTTCTAGTTGTTGATAAATCCTGGAGCATTGCTTCGCCGCTGCAGATGTTGAAATTTCCGGTGCTACCTTCGAGTTCTGTTGGTCGCCACGGGTCGCGGCATTTTTCACGATCCTTGTAGCTCCTAGGAGAAGACTGTAATTCCGTAGGCATATCCTGGGATTGATGCGTCATCGACGACTCCTGATTCTCCCCAGACTTCCCGGACGAATTTTTTGACGGACTTGCCGACGTCGTTTCGCTACATGTCTTTGACTTTCCGCGTGTTCTTCCTCTTCCTACTCCCAGATTAATTTCGCTGCCTCCTATTGGGAAGGACTCATTAGTCCATTCTTGAGTGGTAGTTGACGAAGGTGACATACAGGCAGTGACGGAATTAGTGGCAGAATTTATGACGGTGGGATTGACGGCAGGATTCGTGGCAGAACTTGTCACAAAATTCTGAACAGGTTTGTCATACTGGGATGATCCAGCAGGATGATCTCTAGATGGTGTTGCGAAGGGGATACTTCTAGGAAGGACCCGGTCAGCTACTTTATTGCTGTTAATTAACTCGCTATTTGGCAGGAACTCTCCATTCGGCGGTGATAGTTTCCTCGAGAGAGACTTCTTCTTAGGTAAGTCTCTAGTACATGCTGCATCGAAATTTAAGCAGCTGGTACTTGACGACTTTGAGGAACCATTTGTCGTCAAAAGGCTGGGGCAGTTGGGATTTGAGGAACATTTGTGTACATTGGAACTCGATGATATAGAATTCTTCAGACTTATGGATTTCTTCGATTTTGTATTTCCAGAAGAACTCCTGGGGAACGGATTTATTGCCTCGCTCCGACAGGCTCTGCTAATTTCCAAGGGCAAGACATATGGAGAATTACATGTTTGCATATTGCATGGTGCTTCGGAAACAATCGATCCATTATCCTTGGATCTCCAAGGCAATTCTTTCCCATCAACTCCCACACCTGAATTGTCTTCTATTGAGAAACATGGTAGACATGTTCCTGAGGGTCTGACATTAGTTTTTGATGTTGAGGTATTTGCAGGTGGTCCTGGAGTATTCGATGGAGGCACTTTGCCAAACATTTTTGGTGTTATTGTGAAGGAACAATATGAAAATTTTCAAAAGATGTCCTCAACAGACCCTGCATTACAACTATCATCGAAAGCTACTCCAACCGTTTGTTCTACGTAAGTCTCACTTAATTAAAATGCAATGGTATCCATTATTAGTAAGCAACTGCTCGTCGTAATATTCTAACCCGACACTTTCATTTACTCCGTTATTGAAAACCAATTAATGGACCATCTCTGTCATTCAAATATATTTCTCCATACACTGTCTGAAATACTCAATGATCACAAAGTATCCATAATCCGAATAGAATGGCAATACTGTTCTAATACCCGAATAAAGTCACAATCCTAATAACAAACTAGTACAACGTCTAACATCAAGCACTTAATATAAAAAAAATGTACGTTGTCAGTCCTTCTGAAAATACAAGTCACTACTGCGACGTTCTATTAAATCCGTGGAATCCTAAGGTCGCAATAAAGCAGTTCGATTTAGAACAAGCGCAACGTAAACTCCTGGCAATACGTGACGATACGAAACAGTCTACAAAACAAAAACCAAAAAGAAGAGATACATAAAACCGTAGACAGTACTTCTGTCACGACAACAGCATGATTACCAAAACTCCTCCTGTCACTTTTGTTTATCGTTTAATATCTAAATATTATCCACAATACCCGTCGCACCATTCACAGACTCAATATAACGACATCACCCACAACAATAACCCTTAGTTAGCACAAAGAGCACAAGGAAAACCTTTAAATTATCTAATTTTATCTCTTCTTTCCACCGTGATCCCGTCGCGTAAACATAAGATGATTTCCTTCACATTTCCTAGGATATTTATGCATCCCAAGCAGTATCAACCTTCAGGTTATCCATGTACGTTCTCTTCGTTCTACTGTCACATCACCAAACTAAGCCGCACAGACTAAATTCTTCTAATGGAAGTACAAGAACCTGGAAGATTCTTTCGCGCAATAATCAACGGAACCGAATCAGCGACAACGCCAGATGGCGGCCATTACACAAGTGAAGAGTTCTCTGGCGCGCGCCCTCATCCCACTGAGGAAGAGAGACACACAGTAAACTCTGATAAGGATAGACTATGCGCAACTATACGCAACAATGCCTCAGTTAAAGAAAGATGGAGACTCGATCGTCCTGAATGTCTTTTCTGATGGTTCAGCCACTCCAGAGAATATAACCAAGTGAGATAGGAATAATCGCCATCTCGCGGAATTCACTAATAACAAAATTCCTCTAGTGAAGAATACGGTGAAGACATTTGAGACGATTTTGGATTTCCTCTTCCTATTCCAGGCAGCGACATTCAGAGTCATCTGAACCAAGTCATCCTATACCTGATTTCTTGAATGTATCGATATTCTATGCAATAAACTTTCATTATTAATTGATAAATGCGAATCTGTATAATCGACTATCTTTCTGTTTTAACTAATTATCTTATACTCTGTCCTTACTTCCCTTTGCTATGCTGAATAGCGATGGTGAAATTGAATATCACTTTCGTGCTACAAGTGCAAATGAGAGTCGTTGTCCAGGATAGGCTAATTTATGGGAATTTCTATCCTTGCCATATTATGCTCACGTTGATTCTTCTCAGAAGAATACAGCTTGTTAATTAATCGTGAGGAAAGTGTGAGAATCTTAATATGCATTGAGCCGGCTGCACCTTTCACCGGTTTTTTTTTCAATTAGTGATTAGTCCGCTGCTGGCGCTGTATGCGTTATTATGACGTACCAATTCTACGCAGAAACTTCCTAGAAATGTTGCGAGAGTTGCATTACCTTTGTTATGTTATGTTGTTCGTACTGTCTTTATAACCTGGATTTTCACAATGTGCACGTGAATATTTCGAAAGAGTGTCATTCGTAATTGTTTTCTTCGATTAACATCCTCGTTTCTCTACGTGAATCTACTTGACTTCTTCTAACAAAAGACAATCGACATGGCGAAATTTTGTTTGAGTAAGAATTGCATTTGAAGCGTCCTAATTTTTAAATATCGTTTTACTTTATCAGTTATAGGTTATGTTTATGCGCTGCACCATGTTTCTTGATATTAATAAACTTTTGGATCAAAATTATCCATGTAGTTTTACAGAAATATGACAATGTAACGTTCTTGTGATATATTACTACATGTAATTTCTGTTATTGAATAACTAATTCATACTCAAATGTTATAGAACATATTATACGAACTTTTTACTGAGAGAAGAATTGTAGTAAAATTGTTGTGCAAAAAAGATCTGGTATTATTGTTTCAGAAAAAACTAGTAAACGCATGCCTGCACGAACAAGGTACAAGATTGAGAAGAAGGTTCGTGAGCATAATCGTAAAATGAAAAAGGAGGCAAAGAAACATCCAAAAAGTAAGAAGTAGTTGGATTGTCATGTGTTTCCTCAAAGTAATAACTTTTGATTTCCTTGCACCTTTATAGAAAAATCAAAGCAGATAATGCAAGTACCAAATCAATGTCCGTTCAAGGAGGATATACTAAAGGAAGTGGAAGCTATGAGAAAACAGCATGAAGAGGAAAAGCAAAAGTTACGAGAAGCAGCGCGGGAAAAAAAGCGACAGAAACTAGCTGGTGGCCTGGAAGGTCTTGTATCACAAGCACAAACAAAACAGGATCTTCATACTCGTGACTCTTCTACAGCGGAGGCTAACAATGTCGATAATTCAAAAAAACAAGCTGGACAACAGGAAAACTCTTTAAAAGCCTACTATAAGGAATTCAAAAAAGTATTAGATGCAGCTGATGTCATACTTGAAATTGTCGATGCTCGAGATCCTCTGGGTACAAGATGCAAGCAGGTGACATAAATAAAAATAAATATAAATAATTATAATAAAGATCTAAGTAAGTAAAACGATACACTTTGTGGTACAGGTCGAGGAAGCTGTTCGATCAGCTGGTGGTAACAAAAGGTTGGTAATTGTATTGAATAAAGCTGATCTAGTACCAAGAGAGAATTTGGACCAATGGCTCAAGTATTTACGTACAAGTGTACCAGCTGTAGCACTGAAGTCATCTACACAGAACCAGACAAAAAGACTAGGTAATCGGAAGCTGGCTAAGAAAAAGGAAGATCTTATACAAGGTGGCACATCCTTTGGTGCTGAATTAATACTCTCCCTTTTGGGTAACTACTGTAGAAACAGTGGAACAGTCAAGAGCAGTATAACAGTAGGCGTAGTTGGTCTTCCTAATGTTGGAAAATCAAGTGTTATTAATTCTTTAAAAAGGAGTAAAGCGTGCAATGTTGGTAACACACCAGGTAATTCATTGATCCATATATGAAACATTATATCGCATATCTGCAAGATTTTCTTAATATTTTTTTCTTCAGGAGTCACAAAGACAATGCAGCCAGTTCAGTTAGACTCAAAAATAAAACTTTTGGACTCGCCAGGAATTGTATTCGCGGGTAACAAGTCTGCTGATAATGTAGAGGAAGATGACTCCTCCATTGCCCTTAAAAATGCTGTAAGGATACAATCACTCAGGGATCCTTATGGACCTGCGACTGCCATTTTAAGGCGTGTATCTAAGCAGCAAATAATGGAGCTGTACGACATGCACGAATTCTCAACCCCAGAGGAATTTTTTGCCAAAAAAGCTGCCAGGATGGGGAAATTTAAAAAGGGAGGAGTACCAGATGCACTAGCTGCAGCGCGTAGTCTCCTCGAGGACTGGAGTTCTGGAAAAATAAGGTTCTTGCTGATTATTTATTTTTTAATTATAATATTTCACTTGTTGCTCATCCCCACTTTTTCTTATAATAGGTACTACACGGTACCACCTGAACAACCAATGTCGCAACTATCGGCCGAAATTGTCTCCACCATGGCTAAAGAATTCGATATAGAGAGTTTTGCTGCTGAAGAAAAAATGGTACTGGATAGTGTTGCTGCTGCGAGCGTTGCGGCATCTGATCCTGATTTTCCAACTCCAGACCCAATTATTCTCGAGAGTTCTGGTCCAGTAGATTCAGCAATGGAAGTTGAGGATAAGGCAGCGGTACGATGATTCTATATTACCTTTGTTAGGATGGTATCCTAGTGTACAATTTTTAATGACTTTAATGCAATTTGATTGTACCTTGACAGGAATATAAGGTAGCAACTGCAGCAAAAAAGAAGAAAGATAAAAAGCCAGGGCAGCAGGTGAATCAGGAGGCGAGAAAGAAGAAGAGTGAACCTCTTTTCGAAATTGAAGGAAATCAGAAATTAAATAAATTAAACAAATTGCAATTTAAGAAACAGAAAAAGGAACGAGTTAAACGGGGTCAGTGATATTATATACAGAGCAACAATATTTATAACAAACCTATTAGACTTTTAACGAAAATACAATTTTTTATTTCAGAGAAAGAAGCCACAAAATTAGCGGGACAACTCGAAGAATTCAATTTGACATCAGAAGATTATGACTTTGCAACTGATTTCACGGCTGAATAAATAAAATATAATGACAGTATGTACAATAATAAAATATGAAAAAAAAAAGAGAATAATAATCGTTAAATAATATTTAAACATTCCTATTCAACATTTTACCTATACAAAAATTACTTTACTAGTGCTTCAGTTCCAAAGCAACAAACAAGTATCTAATGGCAATAATATATAATATGTCTTACTAAGATTCCATGCGATATTAAAAATAGTTCCTCTACAGAGTCTCGGGAAAGATCGGCATAGTTCGGTCACTCTTAGCCAATACGAAGCGACACGAAGAACGCAGCGCGTAAACTATTTTTTTCTTTAAGCCGGGGAGCCTATCCGGTTAGAAACATATGTACGAAGGCAAGAGAAAGAGACAGAAAATGTAGGTGGAAAGAAGATAGAAAATCAAGAATAATTATTATCGTTCTACCAGAGAGAGAGTTGAGTTTCCAACAGTCACTTTATCTTGTACGAATAAGAAAATAAAATCTGCCACTTGCCATAATATTGTGATAATTGTTTATATGTAATAAATATAGTGTCCAAAAGAGATTTTACGTAGTGGATTCTGATATTTTCTCCTTCCATCACTTTATACGTTATAATCCAGTAAGTAACCTCAAGCGTAATTAATTTAGAAAATCAGTCAAAGACAAATCAAGCCTTTCGGAATTTCTTCTTCTATTCTATTCTTTTTAACGCTATGTCTGTATAAAGATTCTACAGCATCTGTTATCTGGATTATGGCTCCAATCATACTGCGTTCAATAAACGCCGCAATGACTGCGAGACAAGCTAAAGGCCTCATAAGCCGATTCTCTACTGTACTCGTAGAATCGTCCAAGAATTATCAGAAGAATGCTGGATTATGCCAGCAGAGGTTCTATTCAGCATTTAACAATATCAGGATCATATCAATCAATAGGACTTGGACTTTCTTAAGGAACCGGAGCGCAGCATCCACTGGTATTCAGCTAATTAATTTGTTGGATGATAATTAGTAGGTATTAAACAAAGGTAGAGGTTGGATACTGCATCTCATAAGATGAACTTATATAAACATATTTGAATACAATTTTTTAAATGTAAATGTCAATCTAATGATTGATAATAATTTTTCGGAAATTATCGCATTCATCCGATATATTTGAAATCGGTACAGGGAGCCAGAGGTCAGATAATTTTTCACTGTCATGGAAACGTCCTCCGGGTCCACCTAAGGTTTGGAAGCGTATTGAGAGTGCGACGGAAAGTCGAATTAAAACAAAAGATGGAAAACCTTTAAAATTCACTGTCGAAGAAGTCCCCGGTGAAAGGGTCGAGGACGCTGTTGACCTTATGGCAAATTATTTTCTACCGGATGAAGTCATCTGCAACAGCCTTAGTAAGTCGAATTGCACTATCACGTATAACTAGCTTATATGCTTACAAAATATTGTACTATAAAATTAAATTAAAAAATTACTTTCTTGCCACAGAGATAAAGGATGATCCTTTGGCCGTGCAAGACTGTCGAGATCTTTGGAGACTCGCCCTAAAACAAGGGATCTCCGTAGCGGTATTCCTCGAGGATTCCAGTGTGGAAAAACGCGAGATAGCAGCAGTGAACGTAATCTTTGTGATGACACCGGAGGACGAGAAAAAACTGAAGAATTACAAAGTGCAGTCATTACCCGCATACATATTCTATAAGGTTTTTGTAAATCGCCCACATGTGAATAAGGATTGGACATTTTCTTTTTTTGTAGCTTAAATCAAAACGTACCAAACCGGTGCTGGAGTATGTTTTTAGTATAACTGATAAAATTAACGTGATGAAACACTATGGGGTCGACAAATTCATGGCTGGTTTTGGGATGACAGTTAATCCACGTTTTCGAGGTCATTCGCTTGGCGGATATCTCCTTGGATCTAGGTAAATATTAAACAGTAGGATTAACGTTGATTCTCTTTATCATTACAATATTATATAAATTTGATATAAAATAAATGGCAATATGTTCACAGGAATGAGATCGGTAGAGAATACAATCTTCGTGCGACCGAAACATCCTTCACGGGTCCAGCTTCTCAGACACTGGCTCTGCGTAGTGGATTCGAAATTTTATGGCAGAAAAATTATTCTGAATTATATGACGAGAATGGAAAACCGTTATTTCCAGACGTAAAGGTCGAATATTGTACAATGATGGGAAAACGGCTTGACTGAATGATCTTGTAACTATTTTTCATCAAGTATATTATATTATTTTCATTAAAATTATGATAATCAAATTTCTTCAAAGCAAACAACTTATGATAATTTATTTTATCATCTCCATTGATCTATTTCTCGATAACAAAGGTGCAATGTCATATTGAACTAGAATAATACTTGATATTTCAGGGATCAAAGCCATTACAGGAAATCTAAGAAAGAAAAAAGAGAATATACGAGTAAGATGTTTTACTCGTACGAAATAGTAGTACGACGAATGTATTGATCGATAAAAACATAAAATTATTACACCCTCCATTATCTACCGTTCATATATTCAATGTAAGATAAATCCATCCTGGTTCTTCTTTGTAGCCAATAATAGCCCCGTACGAATTTTCTTCGTCGATAAAACTCAATGCTGGCAAAAAATTCGAATTGGTAGTGGTGATGGCGACAAGCACGACGACAATGACGAGAATATAAAGACTTTCAGAGTAAAAAGGTCAGACGATCTCTTTAATAACTGTCGAAAGCTACAAGCCTGCGCGTTTGCGCATGCGCAAAAATTACTATAATTAGGCATCGAATTCTCTTTGATTTCTCGAAACATTTAATTCTTGTATCTTGAAATATTGTTCGAGTCAAGTCTTCGTTGAAATGATGGAAAAAAGAATAAAACATTAGAAGGAAAAGACATCGGATAAATATAGTTTAGATATATGCCTGATTATTTGAATATCCTAAAAAAAGTCCGTTCGACTTTGGTCAAAATAGCAACTAAACACGCGATGGTCTGTGACTTCCGGTATTGAATAGATTCTTCCCCTACAGTCAGCGACTGTCTCGCTTTATTCCATCCCCTTTGATATAGTTTTTTCAAGGCTCCACTTCTTCGTCGGAAGTTAAAGCGAACTATGGCGGATAGTAAACGGATGCCAAGTGCGAGTCACCGCAACGATTTTCTTTTTTGCCATTTGACTTTGTATTCTCGGAATATTTATCGCTTTAAGAGACATTCGCATTGACAAGTTTTGATCTTCCTTGTCAAATACCAAACGAAAGTTATACATATAATAATGCCATAAAGTGGAGTTTTAGGTTATTTATCTGATCCTATTAAATCTTCAGACTCATTTCTCACGTTATGGGATATATATATGTATCCCCATCTTTTCATTCCTCTATCCCTATTTATTACTTTTATATTTCCTCGATATACTTATCGCGATGTAAACAGCAATTTAACTACCGTGAAAGAAGACTCTTTTAATCTTTTACGAAAAACCCAATCGTTCGCATAAAATTTCTCGATCTTGATAATGAATTAATATCCTATTAAAACGGTTTTATAAAGAATTCAATTAATATAATCGCCAATGAGGATCGCTGTCACGAACATTCGATCAGGGATCATCAGTATATAGAGATACCGAAGAGATAGTAGTGGCCATTCCGAAGGATCAGTCCTGAAAGACATTTTCCCCTTCTTTTTAGTCGCATTTCTATGTAACACCTTTTTACCCTCTTGCTCATTGGCGACGAGAAAATTGAATTCGTTGAAAACAAAAAAAAAGAGGCAGAGAGGTTCTACCAAGAAATTTACTTCTAGAACGCTATTGTGAGGGAATCCCGAATTCAAAATGAATTTATGACACAGATTTTCAAAACAATCCGTACGATCGTTTCCTTCGATTCGTATTGCTGTCTTTTCCAATAGTCACACTATATATGTAAGTATTATGCATGCATGCGTAGTTTAAAAAAAAAATGTGAACAATTCCAAAGCAGACGAAATTCGTAATGGCATCGAAAAAGGCACAAGGCTTTTTCCCCAATAAAATTGAGCTATCGCACGCGATATGACGTCGTCACCTAAATATACATATATACATACATTACCTATATCTACTCAAAAGTGCCTTTATCTAAATAAACCATATTCCTGTATACGAACATTTCCTGTTTTCAAAGTTACAGTAAGAGCAGGTGTATTATCTTCTACCTGAACAGACTTTAAAATTAAATATAAATCATAAGAATTAATTCTATTTTAGGTTAGAAAAACTGTCAACCTTAAAATACTCGAGGCTTAAGTTCATTCTTGCTAAGGAAAAGAAGTTCTTCTCAAAGAAAATGAACTTCCTGAGACCAGATGATCCAAGAGTTGGGATTAGGAACCATTTATAAAATGAACGATGAATCCTTGTCTGAATAAGGGAGATATCTTCTGCTAGAGTAGGGCGTCGGACCATGCGTACCGATGTCTGATGACTCGACGACGTCGCGATGCTCCCGATGCTGGTACTACTGTTACTCATGGCGACGGTGGTGGTGGCGACGCCGATAGTGGAGGCAGTAGCGCCTATCATAGGGTTACCTTCGGCCAGAAAATCGTGAACTGCGAAGCGCGCGCGTCCTTTACTCCGTCAATGGTATAACCGGGCATCGTATCGCAAGTGTCTTTTCTTTATTTTGTTTTATGCAGATTAATTACGACTTACGAAATTTCTTTTTCCAATTAGTCTCAGAATAGTTATTTACATTTATTCGAAGGAACAGATCAGGATATATTTGGAATTTTTTCTATGTTTTTTTTTTTCAATTATATCTTTAATCAAGTTTTTTACCCCTGATACCATTTCAGCTATTTTTAATCTTCCTTTTTCGCTGCTTTTTAATTCAATTTTATCTTGTTTATCACTGCATAAATTTTATTTATGAATATTTAACGCTTTCTAACGAGTTATAATGTCTGATGTCACTTATCATTAATTGTGATTCTTCCTAGATGGTATGCTTTTGAATTCTAAAACAATCCAGAACAGTGAGATCAACTTTCAGGTCACGTAGTCAACTTCGGGATTCTCAGTGCTGTGACACCAGATAGAGGGGTAGGTTCAAGTGACTTCAAAGAAACGTATCTTGGACGACCCTGGTCAGAAGATCAGTTTACACTGTGCAACAATGGAATCAGGGGAAACATAACAAGGATACATTTATAACGTAAGTAGATGATTTTTTAAAATATTAATTTCCAAGATTTAAGAAATATCGTTATAGATCAGATAAATTATCGTTAAACGAGACATTTCGATGGGACGAGTCAATGTTATGTACTGTTAGGTTAAATTAAATTTCACTCATTAAGTTTCCTCGTTAACAGGAAAATTCGTGCGATCATTACGAATAAGGGTGGCTGGAGTTACGTCAATGGGAAATCCGTTAATTAAAATGTATAACGCCATAAGTCTCAGTCGGGGTGCTAATATCGAAGAAAATACTTTGTAAAAATTGTCACATTGTATAAATACAAAAGATAAGAATTTACTAAGGTATGTCAATGAAGTGGCGTAAGCGAAGAATAAATAATTAAGAGGGGGGAAGGAAATGGCAAAGCTTTCTCACGTGGTACCTATTTGCAAGGATTCTCGCCTGGGGCGGAAGTAATTGTCGATTCCCACCACTTCAATAGGAAATGAACTTTAGTGTGTTTCAACGATTGTCAAGCCATTGATTAAAAGCTTGGTCGGGTGCAATGGTGGTCTTTTTTGATTCTATCGACAATGGCATAAACGACACAAAGAACGAATAAGAAACGATAAAGATTCTAAGAAAATTGAATTTCCCGGGATTTTCTTAGCGTGCAATTCAGAGGGTTGCTTATACATAACTTCGGACGTTCGAAGGAGCGAAGAATATGGGGCGATAACATTACTAATTTGAATTAGGTTACATTCAGTACGAGACTGGTAGACCTGAGAGTAGAGACAATCCCTAAGATTTTCTATTGAATTTGATGGGGTTGCTCTTTTTTTCCTTTTTGGGGTTGCTGCTAGTTCCTGCAAGATAACCCCGACGGAATCGTAAAGCTTTCCCAACCGCAGCAGAATCTACAGAGCACACTACTCTATATATCCGCCTTGTACATCCCTTCGTTTCCCCCTCCTACTCCCTCTATCTCTTTACCCCCTCATCCCGGGCATAGACTTCTTTATGCGAAAACTTGGCGAACAAATCTACGCTTGCGAACATTTCAAGAAAACGAAGAGACCACTCTTCTAAACGAATGCTTGAATTACTATGAGCTAAACGATGGAATTATTACCTTTGTAGAAGTTTATCATAATCTCTTACTAGGAGGGAAATTTCACTGGTGTACCAAATTTTCCTCTCAAAACCGCATTCCTTTTCGTAACATCTCTAAGTTATTTTCGTCTAATTTCTGGTTCCCGACCACTAATTGGCGCAAATAAACTCCTTGATTTTTTGTATAACACATCTCGAATGTAATACGGTAATAAAAGATTGAATGTCAAAATCTTATAATTTTACTTATCGATTTGTGTATAAAACTCACTTTTGTGACCGTGCTTACCATAAGAACTCGTGTATAAGGGCCAAATTTTGCAATACATTTTTTTAAAAGACAGTATAGGCAAAATTGTAAAAAGTTCAGGACCATGCTTCAAATGTCAAAGAACAGTAGGTAAAGTTTTCAACGATATATCTTTTACATTTGTCATGAACTTCCATTAGTTATATAACCTATAGAAACATAGTCATACCCATGAAAACGTCTCTAAAGTTCAACTTTGACCTTTGCATCTTTCACCATTCGATTCCACAACTGATTTAACACTAATTCACCAACTTTTTAATGTAATTTAGCAGCAATCACTCACGTCCCTTATTCTGTCTCATTGATACTGACCCTAATTCTCCTTACAGACTACACTGTAAGAGTTCATCATCTATCAAAGTAAAGGTCCTCGCGAAGTAATCTTGAAGAATTACAAGCCAGGAAGTCATCTTAAACTGCCAATAAGAAGAACATTACGAAAATATTCATAGCTGTGTCACTGATCGAGAAACCACAAGCGGCTAACTAATAAAGACTATATTTGACAGTAGAGGTCAAGCGAAGGTCAGGTCAAGGTCAAGAACGAAGAAAAGAAAAAAAAGTGCGACGATGAGTGTTTGGTTCGAGAAATATATGAAGAGTGAGAGCACAGCTCCTGATAGGTATAGGAAAAATGGTAACTTTGTCGTATGAGGTCTACCTCGATAATGCGATCTACCATTTTTCTTATACCAGATATGATCTGCATTTTGATTGGCACATGCATTGTATTTGGAATACTAGGTTCAAGAAAAATTCGAAATTATCGGACACCTAGCACTAAAGTTTAAAACCATTACAGCTCAACGAGCTTAGCATTGGAAGTATTTAAAAAATGTGGTGTGATAGTTGCTTTATGATACTCCAAATGTGTGGTTAATATGAATTTTCGATTTCTTCCACCGCTAGACACGCTGTGCTGTCATGATCTTGGTAATAGCTATGCTAGGTTAAGATAACTTAGAACTACAATACTAGATGCTTCAACGCTTAGTTTTTCTTTAACCTCGAATTGCAAGTATGTAACACGTATTAGTCTAAATACAGGCCATTTCTGGTATAAGAAAAATAGTAGACCCGCATTATTGAGGTAGACCGCATATACCGACAAAGCCAGGTAGAGCACATACGACAATGTTACCAAGATAATCAAAACGGAGGATGATCTTCAGGTGTTGATCTTGCGGAGAGTCCTCTTGGCGTCATGGAGCTCGAGGATGTCCTAGAAGATGTTGTCAATGGAGGAGCCAATAGAATATCAGGATTAAAAACCCAAGTAGGAGGAAATAGCAGCGAACACTTCGAACCTCTTGGTAGCGACAGCGTTTTTTCCCTCGCTGCGGGAAACGTCGCCGGAAGTGGTGTCCGTGCCGGTAGTGTTGTCAGTGTCGGTGCTCCTGGCGATGCAGGTTCTTTTGGTGATAGTGATGACGGCTGTGGTGAAGGGGCGGCTTTAAGAAACGTCGCTGCTGCTGTTGGGGCTGTCATGCCCGGAAATGGTTCCAGCGGATTCTATCTGGAACCAGGATACCCAAACATCACATCATCAGCTGTGAATGCCTCCAACGAGATAGACTCCTTTTATTTTTATGAGGTAAGTCAATGACCTGTGGATAACTAGAATTACTTGTTGTTTATCTGACAATTTGGTTATAGACGTAGGACACATTTAATTGCCAATGGCCATAAGTTTTATTGTGGCGAATATTCCGATAGGGGAAAATGAAGAATATAACGAATGGCAATTGGAGTATACCTCATGTATATTAATGCTATGATAACTCTGAAGGATTTGTCTGATATTTTGGGAAAAATTTCAATACAGAGAGATCTACAATGAAATTCATGATATTCGATAGCCCCATCTCCTATATACTTAAACATGAGTGCTTCTGTGAAAGACCTGATAGTCCTTGTAAAGAATTGAAAAGACTCGTGTTACAGGTAGAGACTTACTTTTTTCAAAGAATTATCGCAGAATAGACAGCATACATATATGTATTATAGATCCGATGGGTGTATACTTCCTGGAGAGGAAAATTTCACGTCCTTCAATTACGTTCCTGGTATAATGAGTAGGACGTGTACCGAATTATGTAATAATTAAAAAAAAACTTGATAAGTGAGATAGATTATTTATAACAAGTATTATCCCAGGAGATGATATTCATACAGGGACCGACCACTTGGTGGGAAAGGACAATGAGAGATCGACAATTTAACCGGAAGGTAGATGGTACCAGCTAACAGCGTAGGACCGGAAGGAGTTATAGAGTCGAGACAATAAAATAGAATCTATTAAAACAAGAAGAATCGGTCTCGGGGGCTCTTTTGGGTTCGCCTGAGTAGTCCCTTTGAATGCGCCAAGGGTGCTTTTCGGGGTTGGCAGTTGCCAGTAATATCCTTATTTAGGATGACCCAGAGAATTAAGATGCTGGGAGGATTCCTTGGCGTAGGAATACTAATATTATAGTCCATTTATTCAGTACGCAATAGCTGGTTCTTTAGATGGGATGTGATGCTACCAGATGCAGTCTAATGTTATATAAGAATTATATTCCCTCGGCATTCTTTAAACGAACGTCACCCAATAAAATTTGGATCTGAAAAAGAAAGGAAAAAAATCCCTTTTACTCTAAAAAAGATAATTCTATTTATTCTACTTATTGTTAATGGTGTAGGTGGGCCTCTAGTTAAAGTTGCGCAACAACTGTTACAAAGCTGGCAGTACTATCTTCGAGGACGAGGAGAAATGGCTGAGGGTATGACGATAGGGCTGAAGGCCATGGGCCGAGGGTTCGAGTCTGAATGTAATAAGGGAGGCACCAGAAGTGAATGGGTGTAAGAGGAGAAAAGGGAAATATACCTTGAGAGACTCGGAGGAAAGTTTTGAAACGTAGAGAACAGAGAAACTGTTACTGAAACTGGCTGTGTGTTTCGGTAGAGAAGTATATATAGTTATAACACCTAAGCTTACTCCTTCTTTGGCTAGTTATTTGAATGCTGCCGTGCCATTGAATGGTGTTCGCCTTACTCTCGATTAAACTAGAATCTATCGAACGGCCAACTCCAAATCCTCTACAAGTTAGGTTAAGTGGAAACCGAGGGAAATTCTATTAAATTTATTTAACTGTTCTGACAGATAAGAAACAATAATTGAAATCGATAAAGAAGCGGCTTTCCATAATTTTTATAACGATTCGTTATTTCCGTCGATAAGGGATAAGCTTGGGGGGGGGGGGGTTACGGTGATTCCAAGAATATCTCGATATCATGAAATTCCAAAAAAAATGTTAAGTACCTACCTTCTAGGATCTACAAACAATTTTTCTTCATCCCCTTCTCACTCGGTAAATTTTAACAATTGCTATTGTCTCACCAGGCATGTCTACGATCGTATCGTCATTCAAATTTCCCGCGTCAATTTCGATATATCCGAGCATTACGAAGAACAACTAAAGAACCATAAAGGAAAGGAGATACCGGATATGGCCACGGAAGAGGAAAAAGGGCTGTTTTTTTCGAAGGGTTCCAAGTCGAAACCGGGAAAATCTCGTCGTAGACGTCGCGACGCTCTTGAAGCTCTACGCCCTTAACGAGGAAGAAGTCCTTTCGAGGGTGCGATCAAGACGTTTGATTTTCTTTACGACTTCAAACGCTCCTTCTTCCGGGTTGAAGTCTACTAGCCACAAAGACAATAGGATGAATACAGGACCCACTACCGACGTATGATAATGTTCATAACCTAACCTCACTTCAATAATAAGTCTTTCTGTTTATTTTCTTTATCCACATACATAACATAGTATTCGACTAACAAAGTGAGCAACTAGACGATTAATTTTATAAATAAATAACATAACTTCACTTAATTATTTATTACACAATGGCTTTTATCTATTCCTTCTAATTCATATATATCATTCTAATCAGAGTATATTTAAGTCAGTCAACGTAGCGATACGTAACTACCAATTTCTCATGGATAATACTAAGTATGAACATAGTTCATTGAGCTATATTCGTATATCACAATGCAACTAAAGGCCTAGCACAATGATAAAAGAGCGTGCGTGCTCCCACGGCCGTTCTAGAAAACGAGAGCTATTCCCTCTTCGGAGTTTCCCCCAAGTCCCCACGCCCATCTCCGCATAAGCACCACGACGCGTTTAGACCACCACTACAGAAACTGTTCCCATCTTGAAAACGGGAGGAAAGCTCTTTGCGACTCCACTCGGTCTTCTATCAACAAACATGTCTTCCCTGTGGTTACTGAGGTTGTTAATACTACTGATATATATTTTTTATGCAAGCTTTATGTATATATTAAATTTTTTTATTTTTAGGATATGATAAAAATTCAAGCTGCGTTATCAGTTTATCCCACGTGCTATTTGCGTGCATCTGATAAACGTGTACACGGGGGAGAAACGATACGGGTGATTTCTCCAAGAATAAACAAACACATGTGGAGGATATATGGTATGCGGGTTTTATCGAAATTCTTAAAACATACGGTGGCACGCTACCAAACTTCCAGATAACGGAGTGACCGTAGTGTTGCTGATAGTGTACGTGGGTAGAGGATGGCTTTGTGCCATTTTAAAATGTTAAGTAAATCAAGGGTGGCACAGAAACAAGAGAAGGAATATAGAAAGGAAAGCTTGGAAGCAATTTCAAAGAAAGAAAAAAAGAAAACCTTAAGGGATGAAAGTCCCTCTGGGGAAAAAAATTGTCCACTATCTATGAGAACATTCCAGACGTGACTTCTATAGAGAAGGTGGGATGTCACATGATATTTTTATTTTGAGACAACAAATTTTGAGGTCATCCTAAATATTTTGTCCTGGGTGCTGCGAGGTGACTGTAACCTTAATATTTACTGCGACAGTCTTACCATCTTCTATATGTAGTGGTCGAAGATATCTTGGTGATCGTCCACGTAGCCAGTGCGATGACCTGAAAGATTGGTGCACTCGTGTAAAGAAAAATGGATAAAAAAAATGCCAGAAAAAAAGAGAAGTGTTTCAAAGATAAAAATTACTACTTGAAATTTTTATGTCTGATATTTAAGGACGTCGAGTAATTTTGACGCCTCGGGAAGATATTTTGAGGTTATACTCGGTGGAGTATGTCCGACGATAGAGTACTTCAGGGCAACGCCTTGGGAAGAATTTCTTTGGTCTTCTCCTCATAATATATCCGAATGCCTCCAAGCGCCAGGACGATACTAACGTCGTAAACTGGGATTCGAGCTTGACTTACTGACTGCTTTTCCACTGAGTATCTACCAGAGTCCTGTGACTGACTCGGTTTAAGCCAAGTATTAACTTCCTGACCCTTTGGCGTTGGCATTCTCATACTCCTCATCCGACCTCGTCCTCTATATCCGGAGTAACTGCACACTTCTCACTATTGTGATTACCTGAGATATTTCCCTTGCAAATAAAGGATAATAAATCCACCTGAAATTATACATAAGACAAGATCTAATTACTGTCTCGATAAACGCCATTTCAATATTTTGCCGTATCAAATCACTCACCCAATATTCAATTACTCGTACATACATTCATTTATGTACTTGTAGATTAGTATCGGTAATCTCACATTGATTATATTAAGAGATCAACGAAGACAAGGCTTGAAAAGAGAAATCAAGATTTTACTGGAATCTCGATAAAGAAGAAGGCGTGGGAATCATTTCAATTCATCTCTTTCTCGTTTTTTCCTTGCTCCCTCTTCAATTTGATAAAATCATCGAAAAAGCACGAAGTCTCTTGAATCGCCTAGACCATCGACGAGAAGCCAATCTTTTTGAATTCCTAGAAGTCGCCGCGTGGTATCACCGAAGCATCGCTGTGACTTCACCGTCCTGACGAACCATAATTCTCAAGTTTATTGTATCAGAAATGAGAGCCGCCACATTATTGTTATTTATATCACTGATTCGCCACTTATATACCAGAGAGCAAATATTATTTTTCCATCTTCATTTTTTCCCACGGTTCCCTTTGAACCAACGTAGCATCCCTCGTGACGTCAAAGCATCACAAAACCCCTTAAATTTTTCTTTCACGCTCCAAACACGTTCGTACAAAAATAATAATTATTACTAGCAATAACGAAAAGTCATTTTTATAAAAAAATCAGGAAATCCAAGGAGAAAGTCAATGACGTAACAGACAAAGACACTATAATAATAATAAGAAAGTATACTTAACCCCAAACGTTATCACTATCACTATCACGGACGTTACCATTAGCATCAGCGTTAGCATTAGCATAACTGCGTCGTAGGGGGTCAACGGACTCCTTACTTAACAGAGGGAGTCACAACCCTTGCACTTCTAATACTTAAATAACTTTAAGAATTTATTGCTCTCACGCTCCAGCGAAGAATGTATCTCAGCATAAAAGAGATCAAGTACATTGTTAAAAAATATCTATTTATAAATTCAACGGTACGATTCCGTCACAACATCTATAGAAATCACCTGTAGAGAATTAAAAAAAAAAGATGTATTCAAGGTAAACAACTCCACTCCCAAGGGAGGCACCCTAGGTCGTTTGTTTTCTTGGTATGGTAGGAGGACTGTCCAGGATACAAAAAAAAAGTTGCGAGGGTCTACTACAGGAATGAATTCACGACCAAGACTGATGTGATTCGACTGTACTGCTGGTCAGCCAATAGGACATGACTAGATAAAAGATAAATCTGTGAACTGACTGTAGATATGACATATATGTATACATATAGGTACCGCAAGATTTAATATATGTATCCATCTAAATTTAATTTCCAGCAGTGGGATTAAAAATAAGATAAAAATATAAATTTCTTAATCTGGACTAATCATTGTGATTTTTTTCACATATTGTTTCAGACGGAGCAGTTCACTGTACTATGGTTACTGTTCGCTGTAATCGTTGCTGGAAATACAGCCGTCTTGGTCGGTTTGCTATTAGGAAAACGTCGAAAATCACGCATGGACTTTTTCATTAAACAGCTCGCATTTGCAGGTTCGTATCAAACACTTCGGCGGGATAAAAAGTAATAAGGGAAAAGGAGAAAGAAGAAGTAGAGGAGAATGGGTAGTTTGTGAAGAAAGAGCATTAGGGGAATACATGTCATTCAGACGTGCGACATTTTTCTCTTCAGTGCAAGTGCATTTCTTTGTACGACATGTACTCATTCTTCTCATCTCTCGTTCACACATATTCTGTTCCTCATCTCCCTCCCCCTTCCTCTCTCTCCCTTTCTTTTTATATCTTTCTCGCAGTTGATCTTCACGAATCGCGCTTAAATCAGATTACCGGAAAGTGCAAGGCATTGTGCCCTTCCAGAGCGTCTCACTCGTTCGGTGGGTTCGCTATAGAGATGAGAGAAGATTACGGTACGATAAAATGGTGGAGAGGTCGTAGAGGTCAAAAGCTAGGAGGAAGCACGAGATTTCGATGGTTTGCGTGAAAAAGAGATGAGAGGGAAGAAAAAGTGGTATAAAAATACAAAAGTTCTTATGTATTTGGCTGACGATGCTTATACTAGTAGACTAAACATTCGTATACACTCTATATAAATGTAGTGATTCTCGCACAGGTCTCGTGGAGTAGATAGTAGTTGTCAGCAACAGCATAATGTTTTTCTGTAACGTAAATACGTAAACGTTTTTTGTTATGCAAATTCGAAATTTCATCGTCATAATAAAAATGAATGTGACGTGTTACATATTTCAATAGGAAATAATAATTTGCGTGTAACTTACGTTTAATAAATGTTTTACGTAAAACGTTATGTATTTGCTGGTAGATCAATTAATTTGCAGAACAACGTTAGTCAAAATTAAAATCAATTATGGATGAAAAAACTGATTTCTATGA
Source organism: Calameuta pallipes (assembly GCA_030142375.1). Taxonomy (NCBI): domain Eukaryota; kingdom Metazoa; phylum Arthropoda; class Insecta; order Hymenoptera; family Cephidae; genus Calameuta; species Calameuta pallipes. The sequence continues at coordinate 422,664 of JARQSW010000172.1, forward strand.
TAATTATTGAAGCTTGATTTTAAGGCCACTGTCTTCCTTGCAACGAGAGATCTATAGTCTGTCTATAGGTTTAGCATGTGTTTTTGACAGTTCGAAAACTATGCAATTTTTAAAAAATCACATACCTCCCCGCATAAAATTTTCATTACTAATTGTGCATGTACTTGGATTTGCACTGGCAATTCTTTTTTACTTTAACATATATTTCTTGGATCTTATGGAAAGCTACTTGTGATTTGCTAAGGATGGCATTATTTGCGATCCTTCGAAGAAATACATTGAGTTCGTGGGCTGACTATATAATGGGATGCATTGTTTAACAGTCGATGAAAATCTAATTACAAGCCGTCGGGGCGAAGCTTTGTTAGGTTAAGCCAAGCTGAGTACATTAAAGGCGACTCGCGAAATTCGATACATTATACTGGCCAGTACACGCTAGTGTGAATTTTGTATATTCGAGAATGAGCAAAAACGTTATATACAAAGTTCAATACTAATCAGTTTGAAAATTTTACAGAGAAAAGTTGATCTTTTAAATACGTTAAACGTGACGGGAAAATTTCCGAGCAAATTAATAGCTTTTGAAAATTTGGATTCACGAGAAAACCATGCAAATGAATTTGCTGAGCTCCTTTTTTTTTCTTGAACGTTCAAAGGGATCTTTGTTATTTTCCATAAAATCGATAAAAACAATATTTGTTGTGTTACTCACGCTGCTTTACTTTTCAGATCTACTCGTGGGTCTTATTTCCGTGCTAACTGACATTGTATGGCGAACTACCGTAACCTGGCATGCTGGTAATGTTGCTTGCAAACTTATAAGATTCATGCAAGTCGTTGTTACATACAGTTCGACCTACGTTCTCGTCGCACTCTCCATTGACAGATACGACGCCATTACTCGACCGATGAACTTTTCCGGAAGTTGTAAGTATTAATAATCCGTTAGATTAAAAAGGATTCCCATTCAGACTCAATCAAGGATTATTGATGAGATAGGGTACGTTGGACAATAGATACCGGAATTAAAATGTCTTTCTTATTACTTATTACCATGAGCGACCAGTATCCGATCATCGACTGCATTCAGTAGAAAACTGCGCCGACAGCAAACGCATTCGATTGGTCAATTGATCTTACATCTTTCGACTGCTGTAAAATTTGACCAATCAGATGTATTTATTTCCTCAGCGCTATCTGCTGATCACATCTATTACAGTAATTGACTGAAGCCCGTATTCAGAACTCGCTTTCAGTGCTAATAGCGCGCTTTAATTATTTGCTAGTGACTTTTAACTAAAAGCGACTCTGTTAATGACTTTAAGAGCAAGTTCTGAACACGGGCTTTAGACTCATTATAACCCCGCGAAATTTAACAATTTGTTACGTATTCATATATTTCAAATTTAAGCATATATGTTCTGTTCGTATAAATATGCAATATACATACACGGTTTATCGATATGAGTGAATTGAAGCTGATACATCACAATACAACAAAAAATTTGTCTTCTGACTCTATTTAGCAATAGTGTTGGGTAAGAGCGTCCCTTTAAAGTCTGCACGAGAATCCGTCGGTAAATCACAGTTTGGCCAAAACGACTGTGGGTGGTAATTTAAAAGAAATCTACGGGCGTCCCATGCCCTTTCACCCTTTCACCCCATCCCTTGCTGAATGGTGGGCGAAGAAAGGGTGGGTTGGAAAAAGTGAGCTTGGGGGTCGACTGGAAGTTTACAAGGACCACGAAGGGAGACAGAGTAGGGTACATACAGAGCTTCTCGAGCGCGTCTATACACGAGGAAAGAAATTATGGTGAGGTCGCGAGGTCGCGAAGTCCTTATACAGAGTATGCCTAGATGGAGGGATCGAGGTTGAGGGACTTTGGCGGCTCGGGGGTTCGAGGGGCCGCCAGCTTGTCTGGAATCGCGCTTTCACCCTCTCGCATTAGCGTGGTGCGGGAGGACTGGGGGTTGTGTGATGGCTTCGATGCTTTTTGCTGGCTGCGACCGCTCGTAAAAGTCCGACGGAAGAGGATGAAACATTTTTACGCGGCAAAGTCCTCGGATTGGCGACTGGGCGAATGGACGAATCAGCGAGAAGCGTAATCCTTTCTTTTTTTTTTTGTAGTTTTTTGTCACCCATCATACACCGGATACGTATTGAGAATCAGTATGCGGTTTTCTACTATGTGACCTGGGTATCAATTTCATTTCCATATTTTGACCTTTTGATCTGTGGGGGATGGATATTTTATATCGCAAATTTTTTTTTTAATGTTTAACGTCAGGTTCTTATTTTTTTTTTCGCGCATTTTATGTTAAGCGTTGGGGAACGACATGTTCCCTCAACTTGAAATGTCATCTTCGTTGAAAAACACTTTTACTTTTTTTCATTTAATTTCAGGGACACGTGCCAGGGCGCTGGTTGCTTCCGCTTGGGGACTATCCGTGTTATTCAGCGTACCTATAATTTTTCTCTACGAGGAAAAACTCATTCAGGTAAAAATATGATCCTCTCTTTTTATCTCTCGCTTGTCGAACCTGTATATCTTTTCATCTTTGCTGCTGCCCGTGTCTACTTCTTTGTAACCTACATCATTATTTGCTTGATTATTATAAAACAATGTAAAGCGAGTAAGATGAAAAGACCTGTGATCTTTATCACCAACCTTAAAATTTTTATACTATTACAAAGCCAAGCTGTATCGTTATTAATGAAAAAGATTAATTACCAGGATACAACACAATGCTGGATAGATTTGGGCACCCCGACTCAATGGCGAATATACATGAGTTTAGTAAGTTTGACACTCTTCATCGCACCGACTCTCATCATTGGCGGCTGCTACCTGGTGATCGTCGCAACTATCTGGTCTCAGAGTGGAGCTTTAAGACAAGGTCCTACATATGGGTCATCATCATCGCCAGGTACAGCTGCTGTTGTGTCCGTAACAACCGCTACAGCTTCCGCAGCATCTGTAGCAGCAGCGGCCGCTGCTGCTGCCGCCCGGGCTGACACCAGGAGAGCCTCCTCCAGAGGTCTTATTCCACGAGCTAAAATTAAAACTGTCAAAATGACCTTTGTCATTGTCTTCGGTACGGAAAGTTACTGCTTTCAATTACTTATAAGCAGTAACTTACCCCACACCCTTTAGAATCATTAACTACCTTACAGTATTCGTGCTCTGCTGGAGTCCATACATCATCTTCGACCTTCTTCAAGTATACGGCCACATTCCTAAGACCCAGACTAACATTGCTGTAGCCAGTTTCATCCAGAGCTTGGCTCCACTCAATTCTGCTGCCAATCCGATTATCTACTGCCTCTTCAGTACGCCCCTCTGCAAGAGCATAAGGTCAGTATTTATAGATATATATATGTATCATACGTTTTAAAGACATAGAAATAAATATAAGAAGAGATATGGACAAACGTAAATAAATCATTATCCCGATTTCTATGTAGTTTCTGATTCTTTTTAAATTTGTTTTCACTTTCCACGAGTAGCCGCCCCTCTGTTGCATATTGATTATAGCGTATAGCATTTCTACCACTCATAATCTATCATAAATCCTCTGACAGTTTCTATCTCAAATATTCTATCTTGAGCTTCACTTATACAGGAACGTCCATGCAATTTCATGGGTTTCTGGATGGTGTCCTGTAAATTCCCATCGACGCTTCGGCAGTCGTGACACCACTCACCATCCTACCAGGACCACCAGGACTGTCAGAAGTACCAGAACCACCAGGACTACTGTCACCACTTCTCTGATGGCTCACTCCTCCCGTAGAAGTGCTCATATCGCCATGCTGCATCCCACCACCAGAAAACGCGTTATGGTTTCTCTCGTTTAAGATCTCTAGCTGTCTCCCTCTCTCTTCACGTCTCTCCTCTCTTTACTCATTTCCACTCCATTCCCCTTCATGGCTATCATACCCATCTACGATACCGGCCATCTTATCGATTCTCTATGTCCGACCTATTTCTGTGTCGATATGCCTTTTGCCAAAAAAAACAGAAAGGAAAAGAAAAGATATACAGTGACATATGCGCATAACAAAGAAATATAAAACAGGCAGAGGAAATTGAAAAATATTTTTTTTAAATATTACATTCCGAGGACATTCAGATCCTCCATTTTTGTATATTCTAAACAAATTTCGTGAACGGGTGATAGATAAGTGTCTGTAATAAACATGCCCCTTACTTGGCCCAGAAAATAACGGTTAGCAAATTTGAATCGATACAGAAACTGAGAATTCATATAAATACCAATTAATGTCAATATATAATTTCTGATTAAATTCTAAGCTCTAGTTAAATTATGATATTCTCAATCATGAAGATTCTTTGGGAATTAAAGGAGCTTAAAATTTAATTGAAAATGTCGCGAACGACGCTTGTATCGGATTCGAGCGATAAAACGATCATTATAAATAAATCTGTAATAATTAAATTATAACTGTGTGCATTGTTTGCAAAAAATGGCAAAAGAAGATTGCGATAATGTAACAGGACGAAATAAATGTTTTTCGCTCAAAAGAATTTGACACTTGATTTACTTATTCCATACTGGCCATTTAATAATTTACCATTTCCTCTGTTGCACTTACATTGCATAAAATAACCTGTAAAAGTGACTGTAGGAAAATAAACGTAAAGGGATATACAGCAATTCTGTAGATTTATATTTGGAGATTGTAAAAAGTACGTAATATATCTATATTGACTTTTGATTTCATTTCGACCTTGAATCGTTATTTTATATACTGTACGGCAATTAATATAACTCATTCAGGAGATAAATGTTACTCTACGTTATTTTCAATGTACGCTCGTATAGCCCGCGAAATATGAAATTTTAAGTCTGCTCGACCATAAAGATTTCCTCGTTTGCTTTATTGCCTATCCTTCTGGCAATAAAGTTATCGCAAAGAAGAGTCGCGGGCTCGGCGAATGACCAAACAATCGAATCCCATAACCGATAGCCATGCGGAAACGTTCCGAATAGATAGAAAGATACGCCAATATGATGCCAGTCTCACGTTATTTGAAATCTCACGGAAATTTTTACGTGGCGAGGAAAGACTTCAGGATTGTTACTATGTAATACCAGTGAAAGTGTGCCACCAGAGGATACAAATGTGTCAAGAGAACCAAAATTTGCTTCTATGAATGTTCACGCAAGGGAATGTCCTTTTTTGGGCTTGAAATTTTATTACGGTTATAATTAATCCATTAACTTTAATTGCAGGAACTTTTGATAATGAGGGTTCGCTAAACATTCTTCTTAATTTCTTTTTAAAGGTTTATTTACTCTTTTTTCATTGGATCGTTGATATTCATTAGGAAAGTGAAACGTTAAGAATTATCGTTATCGTATTTGTGATGTGTTGCAAGGCTAACATGAATTTTTTCTATAAATAGTTTGGAAAAGGTTACAGTGATAATTATCTGTTCCAGATTTATTTTATAGACTTCTTGTCTCTTTCGGAAAACAACTTTTGAATTTTTATGTAAGTGGCGCCATCTGTCCGAATACTTTAATACTTTTCTGGTGAAAAATGATCGTATATTAAAAAAAAAGACCATCTACAGGTAAAAATGTATAAAATTTATTCAGTATTCAATGGAATAATTTATTCGTTATTGATGCATATGAATCATGCTATTGTTTAAGATTCTGTTAACAGAAGTGGCGGAAGATGATGAAACATGAGAGAAAGAAATCAATAAAAAGAAAATGGAATATTGAAGTTTTATTTTAATTACTTAAGTTGTGCAATTCATATAGAATCCAAGCAGGAATCTCCATTGTTCACTGTTGATATGTATACATATATTACCATTGTTATTCACAAATCAAATTTTCAGCAAAAAACAATGACAACCGACGAGGCTATCCAGAACGAATAACAGTAAGCATATTTATGAATTGGTGATTGCTCAGAGAATCGTAAATGCAGATAACAAGAAACATTGCCAACATAGGTTAAGCTACTGTGCCTTCTTTATTATTGATATTACTCGACTGCATTTTATTCGATAATTTTAATTTGTTGTGGCGATAAGCAATAATCTATTACTATATACGTTCTCAGATTCTATACACACTTACTAATTATTATACAATTTATTAACCTCTGCAAAACGGGAATACAATTTTTCGGCTCTGCACCGGTCTCACATTTTTCCTCAGTATCACTTTAGTACATGTATTAAAGTTCCAAATCAATCAGTTTCTTCTTACGTACGTTGCAACTCATTAAACAGTTGTTTATATGCTATTCGTAAGGAGATTATCTTTAACGAGCTATGTGTATACTATACTCATCTTTTAAAGTATCTTGTGGTAAGATTCAAATTTTCCGCGTGACATGCGCACTGATAAAATCAATGCCACCAGCCGGTGGTGGCGACGGAACGGCTGTCAGTGCAATCCATTCCGTTGAGCAGTCGCTGTAGTAGCAATAGCGTCAAGGCGATTTCCGCAATCAATGAATTTTCGCATTTTGTTCTTTGCAAATTGGTAATTATATTGATCCTAGAGTCATGTAATTAAAAAGCTACACAATGCCGGCACAGGAAGATATGGACCTTTGCACCGACAAGGTCCTTTCCAAAGGTAGAATCCTTCAGGAACTAACAAAAGCTGTCAAATTGGTGAGTACCGTCTGCTTCAAGATATAAAACTATTACCTTCAGTACGTGTCAAGAATGACTACACCTCAAATGCTTCTGCCATCGATGGCTTGGTTGGCATCGTTTTTATTGTCATTGTTACTCGTCATATATCGTGAATGTCATTGTTACTTGTCGCTTATTCCACGCACTTTCATTGTCTACATCCACCTGTACCTATTTTACACATCTATATTTTTTCACTGCACTACTCATCACTATCTACATAACTACGCAAAGTTCAACGTTTTTTGTCCTCTAGCTTAACATAGATTTCTGATAACTTGGCATTTTGGAGTAAGGTGAATTATTTTTTTTTATTTGCTACTTGATATAACACAGCTAACAAGGGAGCGCGGGTGTATTGTGTTATGTATATTCCACTCATTTGATTCTACTTAATAACGTGCTTTCACAAAACGTAGAAGTGCTCACGACTTTAATCACTAGTTTTCTACTTTATGTTATGACACTTTCAAATCAATCCTTTTGAATTTGTTCAATATTTCTTATATATTAAAGTTATGACTATGATATTGTTACTAATTATCGAAATGACTGATTATTATTAATCAATTACAAGAATAAAAATTGTTATCTCCAAGATCGAATATGAATATGTCCATTGTTTTCATAATTATGTATTTGCTACAATATGAGACAAGCTCGAATTAAAATTGATTGTATACCCAAAGAATCTGCAAATTGGTGTTGTATTTATCAGAGCTTGAAATACACAGACAAATATCTGTAGATTTATGACATTTCATCCCAGGAATTAAATCTGTGATGTTCATCTGTACAGGTTCTACATTTTTTATTAAAAGCACATTTAATGTACTCTGCATGTATGCTGCTCCAATTCACTGCGTATTATTATAGAATGTATTAAAATGAATTTGGAAATACCACAGTGAGTGGAATCTCTAGTAATATTTTAATTAGTATTGGAATGAAGCAATGAAATGATGGAATCCTTATCATTCTAAACACTGTCATGAGTCTATTAAAAGTCTATCGCAAGAAAAGAATATTGTTTGACAAAGCAGATACATAAAATCAGTTATTATATACCCGTGTCAGGTATTTGCCCAGAGTCTACATGGTACAGTGGTGTTGGATGGTGATTCTTGGTTGGTCTACTGGTTAGATCGAGCACTACGACATGGCTTACGTGTAGAAAGACACGGATACTGGGGCACCGCACGAGAGCTTAGCCACCAGGACACTATTGTGGTTATACATGCATTGCAGAGCGTTTTAACTTCTATTGGAAAAGGTATGCAGCTGTTGTTTAGGAATGCCAGAAAATGATCAAATGTATTGAACAATTTTGTTATATTTTCACTTCTTTATCACCTTTAACATCATCAGGATAGGTGCAAATCAAATTGCATAACGTCCAGTCTTTTCTTTTCTCGTATCACATATATTTTTCTTATCAGCTTTCTAAGCTACTATATGTAATTGTGTTTTAGATGCTTGAGCTTTTCAAGTTTTCTTAAAGCTGTATAAAGATGCAACTGCACACAATTATTTGCTTATATGTCTGTTTTCAATACATCAATAATTAATGTATTTCCCTTCTTTGTAATGGTTTTTTTTATATTTGTTTCCTTATTTTCTCTGTGCAGTCTGCCCCACATGAAAGTTATCATAATCATTATAGTACAAATATATTTTTTTATTATAACAGGACGAGCCTGGCTTTATCACACTCTGAGTGAGGGAAGTTTTGAAAGCTATTTAGCTTGCTTACTGCGGGATACAAAAACCTTGAAGAAACAATACTTTCCCCATGCACTAGTAAGAGATGCTGACAAGACCAATCAATTGGTGAATCTTCTAGCTGGTCTAGAAAATGTATCGTTCACTTTACAACTGGTAAGTTGCTGCTAATAAAGTAATTCAGCCTCACCAACAACAAGTGTACTGCACTCATTTATCAAAATATCAGCAATCCTATTGATCATCTGCTAAGCTGATTAATGTTAAACATAAACATAGTAAAGTCGTTGAGTCTTTTGGTATCAGTGAATTATAGTACCCAAGACTGTGACAAGCAAACTGACACATACTCGTTGATTAATTATAACATGATAGGCCGACGAGTTATTAATACTTTAAAGAGGCATAAACAGCCTTTGACAATTCAATCTATGGGTTTGATTGCCGAATCGATATTACCCCCTCCCGCCCTTTTGTCTTCCCACCATACCGCACTTGGTGCCCCGTACTGAATCTACATGTATAAGTAACAATATCATCCCCCGGTTACAATTATCAGAGCAACATGTATAGGTATATCACATTAAGTACATAGCGGAACATTAATACGAAGATAGTTGTATTTTTATAAAAGTAAGGGCAACAGGTTATCACTATGCACACCTTATTTTTCATGGATTGGGTATCATGGGTCGTTACGGGGTCCTAGTATCCCGGTACCGCCTAGCGGAAAATTTCTTATTAAGTTCCCAGGGTGAATGACAAACTACTGACAGAGTAAATATTTTGCCAGTATTTATTCTCAAAGTTTTTTCTCTGTATTTTTTTTAAACTTAGGACGTGACGTATCTCGACATCTGCAACTACATGCCCCAAAGACCTATGAGCGGATCTCCTTCTGGGACAGCACTCTCTTTGCATCTTAGATCATCAAGCATCTCTTCGAGCCTAGCATCTCCTGGTGACAGTGGTGTCGCTCTTGAGGATAGTGACATGGATCCCGCCAATGAGACTGATGCTAGCAGCTACAAGGAGGTATACTCTAGTTCTTGAAATACAATTATCCGAATTTTGTATACTTCATCTTCTTAATTGAGAATCTAGCATACCTACTGTTTCTCCGAATTAGTCTATATAATTGTCTTTATTGTTTTAATCATCCGTGGGTGTTGCTGCTTTTAGGAGGACTCTTCAATTGAAGATATTCCGAAGTATCGTAACAATAAATATGCAAAAATAACGTCCAACGACGGAGGCGTTGGTATTGGTAACGGCGGCTCTCGAGACAATAAGCACTATGACCGATCATTCTCCTCTAGTGAATCCAGCGAGGAAGGCAAGACGCCGATTCAATCCCCAGGACAATTGATGCTCGGCAAATACCAAAATGGAGTTGTCACCAAGAGTGACATAGTTAATCAAAATGTCACAAGTAAGCTTGACGATAATGAACTTAATGGCTCAAGCTTGGATACCTTGAAGGACTACAGTTTCTACAGCAAGAGCCTCGACGAGTCGAAACTCGACAAGAGGACGAATGAGTTCGACAATGCACCTAAGGATTTCAACAAGAGATATAGTTACTATGGCGACGGGAGTTATAGCTTCAAGAAGAATATCGATCCTCGCAATTCTTACGTGATTAACAATGACACAAATCTCTTGGAACTGAGCATGACAATTTCTGACTGCGATAACACAGAAGCACCCTATAGTATACTCAATACTATTAATATGACAGACAGCAGCATACTCTCGTGCTCAGGATCGGAAAGCGTCGTGCAACGGAGGCAGCGCAAGAAGAAGCGCGGCGAGAGTAAGAAACGCGTGAGCTTTCATGAGGACATCTTCAAGACAATGAAGTTGGATGACGTGGACGAGAATTACACGGAATTCTCAATGAGTTTCTTGCCACCAAATTGCGTGGCGAAAAAGGACGTCCAGAAAGGACGCTATAGCTGGTGCGCTCACGGAGATGCTCCTTACGTTCAGAAAAACGCACAGGCACGCAACGCTCATTCTGATTATTATTCATCCACTTCCTCTTCCTCATCGCTGCTCTCGGCGTTAACACGTCTTCGACCTTCCGATGGCCACTTCGATGGTGATAAGAGACTCCAGTCAACGTTTCATCAGTGCGGCCAAGTACAAAGTCATGAAAACACGTCAAATGGTACTTATTTCCCTGGTAGCAATGGTAATGCTGATTCTAGTGGTGGTGCTGTTATTGGTACTGGTACTGGTACTGGTTCTGGTTCTGGTTCTGGTTCTGCTGCTGGTACTATTGGTACTGGTTCTCAAATTGTTATTGGTGCTGTTGGAAGCAATGGTGATGATGACAGTAATGAGAAATCACCATTACCCGAACGTGGAGTACCCGAAGGTCAAGAAGATCCGGCCAAATACTTTAGGCCAAAAATTGATATAAAACTCGAGGAGAACGAGGCGCAGGAAGCATATATAGCAGAGAAGGAATGTGGAATTATAATAGAAGAGGAGCCACCACCGATGTCATCATTGATACATGGACCGTCTTCGACGTCGTTAATCTCCAAGGCGGACAGCTCCAAGAACTCAAACTATGGAAATGCCAATACTAAGAAATATGCAAGCTCCAGTGATTGGTCTGATATAGAAAGTGTGACTAATTCTGATATAGAAGATAAAAAATATTTTGCTGGAAATAGTAGACACCTGGCGTCACCATTAAAGACGCGTAACGTCGTCACGTCGATTCTGTTCAATGGAAATAATAAGTTGCCTGTACCAACTTTGCGACAGTCATCTTCCAAAACTTCCTTACTGAGTCGTTTCCTCAAATCCATCACAGAGCGCAAATTTGAAAATAAGAAGAGTACCAAACAGCCAGTCAAGGCCAATCCTCTTTATATTAAAGGTGCAAAAGTCAATCCCGAATCGTTTAAAGATTTTAATGATAATCTTGAGAAAGAGATTCAAGAGAACGTGGCAGCTGAGAAACGTGAATTCAGTGGCGAAAAGGTCAGCCTTAAACTTAGGGAGACACTTAAGCGCCACATATATCGAGACAAGACAGAAGAACTTTACAAAGTGTACAAAGTGCGAAGCTCCTATATGACCAATGGAGAAAGTAAACCAATGTTGGCACTACTGACGGACAAAACTTTGTATTTGACAGCATCCAAGATAGATCATTCGTACAGTAATCAGTTTGTCATTCCATATAATGAACTGGACGTCATAATGGTAAGGAACAATCGAACAAAACCTCGTTTATGTACTTTTAACAATGTTTGAATGCTGTATACTCTTATGTTTATTTAATAGATTGGCCCGAATGCACAAACGATCTTGATATCCAATGCGGATTATGAGATGCAGTATCCCTTCTCAACAGGCAGTGCTCAAACAACCTCAGAACTTATCGCTCATTTGGAAATGGCTATGAGGAGATCACCAACAAAGCCCCGCTTGCCTGCTGTCAAAGAATTATCTTATGAAGATATGCATACACTCAGACATGCGATTCTTACTGAAACTGTTGTACATCCGGTAGATTTATAATTTAATGCTAATAATCATTATTATTCATTTGATTGTCATCTTTAATCTTTTATTTTTATCTGTTCTTATTAGGAAGAGAAAATTGAACACTACAGCCTCGTTTATATGGAAGACGAGCACGCCTCGCCACCCAGTACTCCATGCGGACCTACTAAAGAGGGTGACCTTATGTTCAGGGCACATACCTATCAAGCTTTGTACCCTAACGCACCGACTAACCCCTGGGAGGCAGGATATTTTGTTCTGAAGGGCGGCGTGGTCTATATGTTTACTGATTCAAATCAACGCCTTCCAAAACGCGCCATTCCTCTTAAAAGTGGTTTGTGCCAGGGTTGTCGAAGAATTCCAAATTCCCACAGACCACATACCTTTGAGATAATTCTCAAACCGAACAAGTCCTTTCAGTTCGCAGCTCCTGATGAATACGTAGCCTCAGAATGGTTACAAAGCTTTGTCCAGAGTGCATCAGGATTATTTGATTCCTCTGAGAAAAAAGAGCCTCTACCATGCAGCTTAATAACTACGACAAAGCACTTGGTAGCTATGAAAGAAGCTTTTCCAGGTACACAGAGAGGACAGACTCTTAGTTGTGCTAGTGTCGAGGACCTAACAGCATTCCGAGTTCCACTAGCACAACAAGCTTGGTGTATCCTGGTAAATAAAATTCTGATCTCAAGACATTAACCTCCTTGAATATATTTATCCTAATCAAACTATATGTTTTGTCCAGGAATTCGCTTGTCGAGAGGTCCATGAGAGCAGCGGCGACTGGGTTATTTATTTTACTAATTACACTGAACTCTGTACGTTTCGAGAAGTTTTAGAAACTCTATGGGCTGATGTCCATCCGGTATGCATCATACTTTTCAATGAAAACTTTAGCCAACTTTCCTTCAATTTTAATCTCTGTCATTTCGTACAGGGTGCGTTTCCTATGACAACACTACCACCCGAGGATAAGCTTCATCAACACTGTTCAAACGCCAGCAAAGACCTGGACTGCGCCTGGCAATACTTATTGCCCATTGCATCCGACTAGTCATGATGCTCGCGCTATATACTATACGGTAGAAATGAGAATGAAAATACTAGTCTTCTGTATACCCACTCTCTTATATCCGCAATATTATAATTCTAAGTTCTTTATGCTTCGTCCGAAGATCCTAGAGTATTTTGAATTTCCAAAAACAAAAAGCGTATCACAACATACCTTATGCCAGCTTATATCTCATCATCTGAGCCAATCTCTATTATTTAATTACCTAATTCAATGGCACTAGAATGGGGCATAGATCCGATTCAGTAGAATCAATTTTAACATATTGTATTTCCCTAACATAAAGACCATGTTATCACTCGTCACAAGTGATGGAATGCTCCAATTTTTTCATCCGAAAGTATATCCAAAATCTTTTTATCCTCCACTGTACTCCGTACATAGTACAGCTGATCTTTAACTATTGCAAATCGCCAATGGCATAGTTTTTTTTCTTCTTGCTTTTCCCATTATTAATAGATCCTCGGTCTAATATACCATTGATTCAAATTATTGGGATGTGATTATATACAATCGTCATCTGTGATTAGTCACTATATAATGATTATACCTACAATATGTATTCGCATTTACCGAAGATACGTACTCGTATCAACGGATCAAATAACGACTATGATGAATCGTGCAAATCATTTAAAAGGTTTCGATAATACTCGTTATCCGATGAAACTTTATTATATTATTAAAAAAGAGAAATGATACAGATAATTATTTACGATACTGAGAATACTCCATTAGAGAGAGAGAGAGAGAGAGAGAGAGAGAGAGAGAGAGAGAGAGAAACTCGGTTAAAGCACTTTTCTCGAAATTGGAATTTGATTGGTAAACACTGATCTCCCTGATTAATTACAAACTAATCCGGTAACTTGTTGTTTATACGTTTTAACAGAACAGCTGAGGGAGAATTGACATGTAGATTAATTAAAGGAATATTTTTATTTAATCCTTGGAACACCACGCATAGTAATCCTAGTTGTAAGCAATCTATAAAATTAGTATATTTTATGACCCCTTTTGTATTTTATTTAAAAACGTCCTTTCACCTCCAAAACGGATGTGACCTTTTGCATTTCTTGTTAGAAATAAAAAATTCAAGAATCTTGGATTATTGAGATGATGAGAGTTTCACAATATCGACATTATAAGTGTCACGAAAAAGGTAAAATACGATTTTCACAAGTATTTATTTCAAATTTTCCAATTGAAAACCACACACTAAGCAGAACTGATTATTAAATATACTTTTGCGCTTCCGCGTGCGAAAACTTTTAAATTTTCGAAAGGCCATATTCTTGTACAAATTTTTTACTCCTAATGAAATACATATATGTATCACTAGTCATAAGGAATTGATCTCTCCCTCTCTCTCATGCTCACACACACACACATACATCAGTCTCCCTACTCAACTACATTTACCTGAAAGCACAGAAATTAAAGCTCACAGGCTCACAATAGTTAAACCACCATAGGTAAAAGAATTTCACCACTATCTATGTTGTTTTCGCGAGTTCATATGTTGCCTTAAAACAATAATGTGTCTATTTATTACGGCGGCTATGTCGAGCAATTGATATATATAAATAAAATATATGTATAATTTCATTAATTTTTGGTGGATGCGATATGTCATACGCGATAATCGTGCATTGCGATGCAACTTGCAATCCGCTTGTGAATAGTACCGATAATTATGTGCGCAAGGTACATCGTATATGCGCGGTCACGAATGAATTGTGATAGAAGTATTAGATTGTAATAGAATACTACGGTATGCTATATCGAGAATTGTTAATTTATTATATCTTAGAATGGGTAGTTCTATGTAATTTATATAAGCATTATTGTGGCGAACACGTAGAACGATGTAATACATTACAGTTTTGTATACTAAGTTTTTCTCGTCGTACAATTCAAAAATTACACGGATATACGTATATGAGTTTCCTTTCTATGCTAAATATAAGCCGAGGATAATAAATCTGTGTAATATTTGTGCGTTCATTGCCTATTGTAGTGATAAATAATTCTCAGCGAATCTTACGTTACTTTGTTTTACATTATTTTTATCATAGCGAACAACAGCCAATAAAGTATGCAAACTAGTCAAGTGGGTTTATTATAGGTTTGATTTTCAATTTATTTATAATTACATACCTTGTCACTTTTCCAAGTATGCTTTATGAATGGGAGAATCGCAGAGAAAAATGACAATACTTTATGTTAATAGATTTATTATATTTACAGTACTTTATTCAATCCTTTGTTGGAATTTAAAACAGTTATTGTGGAACAAAATGCCCACGGATATCTTCGTTGTTTTTTAATTTTTCTATGTCGACGTCTGGCCAATATTTCTTCACAGCCTCCATGTCCATGTTGGGGAACTGTTGCATGAGACGTAATACATGTCGCTCTCGGCCCCTTTAATAAGATTATTAATGAAAAATGATATAGTTGTGTGGAACTAATGTATTTATAGATGATTAATATTTTTTGGCGTTACGCAGGAATATACAGACCTTTGTTTGGTGCGCTCTTTATTGTTCTGTTTTTCATTGTACTTTCTCAAGAACGCGCGAACGGCATAGCCACCAAATCCAATGTGATGCGTTTTCATCCACTTCTTATTCATGAATTTTGGAATTCTGTGCTGTCTCATACGATAGAAAAATCTCATACCTGTGGTAGACAAGACCAAATGTTAATAATTGATCGTTCTGGTACACGAGCGCCGTACACGAAACGTGAAACCATAAAAAGGGAAATGGGTAGTAGCAAAGTTTTCAATTGTATCAATTAAAACATACCAAGAGCATTGTACACATATTTTGCTGGTCGTTCTCCTGTTTGACCAGTTTCAAGAAGATGGTAGGCCTGGTTTCTTTCACGAACTACTGTTTCTAAATTTTCCATACTTTTTTCGACCTTGTCTCTGCGTTCAGGACTAGGCATATTAGCAAACCTCTCATTATATGCATGTTCCATTGTTAAAAGCATATTGCGCTCTTTCAGCAAAACAAACCTGTATAAGAAAGTACTAGGAATACAAATCTTTCATGTAAATAAGTAATTATTCTGAATTAAGCATATACAGACCATAATTTATGTAAGTCCTCATTACTCTTTAATCTCAGTTCGCTCTTGAACCAAGGACGTCCTGATTTAACCTCCTTTTCAGACCAGTTATCTTTATGGTCAAAGAATTCCATCAAGTCATTTTGCTTTGATGTAACATGTAAAGAAGCATGCTGACTAGAATATATCCTAAAATAGTAAAATAGTTCATATATCAATCACATTTTATTAAACTATAAATCAATAAGTTAGTCTTCGATCAAACAATGGAAAGTGCAACACTATACTAGAAGGGATTGAAAATATATAACATGATAAAATAATTGTTCATCCATGTCTCAGTTTATAGGCTACACTTAAGGAAATGGACGTTTCCTCTATATTAATGTATTAATAAAAATAATTTACAATACATAACATAACATAGCATAACCATGATTATCAGTATCTCATAGATTTATTTCAACAGTAAAAGTTTTCTTGAACATGCAACTACGTACCTTGGCTTACATATTACAATCGAGCTCGAAATAACATTTGGCTGTAAAGTTATGTTCCCGAGTAGTTTTGTTATATTATTCAAAGTTTTTGAAATACAAATTGTCCTCGCAAGGCTCGCCATTTTTGCGCGTTTAAGCTATTGGGCAGAAAGAGATTCAAAGTTGGAGCACAGTGGAGCAGAATGGCTGCAACACCGAGATAGAATTTCAAGGAGTCAGGTTGGCAGTCCTGTTTCTTGTATATCCGTTATTGTTTTTGCCACACTAGATATAGGTTTCTCAGTGCGGTTATGCCCCAACTGATTCCATGAAACTGACTTTATTGTAAGTCTGATAATTGTGTTGGAATCGTGCGGATTCTTTTATATCCATTATCATTCATTTTTAATTAAAAAAACCTCGTATCAAAATGGGAGTGCCGAAATTCTTTCGGTATATAAGCGAAAGGTATCCTTGTCTCAGCGAATCATTGAAGGAATATCAGGTACCTTGCAAAAAATTCTGTTTACTTATTTTTAATATATTACTTATGTCTAGTAAATTTCTGAGCGTGGGTATTTAGCAGGCTGTGAATGGTTATATTCTTGAATTATATGCATTAATGATTAAATATTGTGAATCTTTAGACTGATTATCATAATATAATGTTAATATCTTTTGTACGTTATGACCTATTGAACTTGAATTGTTTTTCCAATCAAAATATAATATTCTTGAGATAAATATTTAGTAATGATAATATCATCTAAGTCTTATTCTGGTTTAATATTATAAAATTTGTGAAGATTGTTTTTGTCTCTTTATATCTTATTTATGAGACACGTAGAAGTAGTCTCTATGAATGGTAGTCCTTTCTGTAATGTTTTGTTATAATACTTGTCTTTTCAGATTCCTGAATTTGATAATCTTTACTTGGATATGAATGGGATCATTCATGTATGTTCACATCCTAACGATGAAGATGTACACTTCCGTATTAGCGAGGAGAAAATTATTAAAGACATATTTCACTATATAGAGATATTGTTCAGTATAATTAAACCACAGAAATTGTTTTTTATGGCTGTTGATGGTGTTGCACCACGTGCTAAAATGAATCAGCAGAGGGGTCGCAGATTTAGGAGTGCCAAAGAAGCTGAGACTGCTGAAGCTAAAGCTAAAGCAAGGGGTGAAAATTTACCATTTGAAGAACGGTTTGATTCCAATTGTATAACACCAGGAACAGTCTTTATGGCAAAGCTTCATGAACAATTAAAGTATTTTGTCTCATACAAAATTACAACAGACAAATATTGGCGTAAATGCAAAGTTATACTCAGTGGGCATGAGGTGTAGTATTTCATAATTTTCAAAAGATCCTACTGGTATCAGTCTATCCAATGTATAAAATTTGAATGTTGTATTAAAAATTGTTGCTCCTGAAATATTCTAGACTCCAGGAGAAGGGGAGCATAAAATTATGGATTATATAAGATACATGAAAAGCATGCCTGACTATGATAGTAACACAAGACATTGCTTATATGGTCTTGACGCAGACCTTATCATGTTGGGTTTGTGTACACACGAACCACATTTCTGCCTGCTTCGTGAGGAAGTAAAATTTGGAAAAAATACAAAAAGAACGACAACAGCAGAGGAAACAAAATTTTGTATTTTACATTTATCTATAATGCGAGACTATCTGGAGCACGAGTTTTCATCGCTAAAGACTAAATTAAAGTTTCCATTTGACCTTGAGAAGATAATCGACGACTGGGTCCTAATGGGTTTCCTAGTGGGAAATGATTTTATTCCAAATTTGCCAAATTTGCATATTACAAATGGCGCTCTACCCGTACTGTATAACGTCTATATTGAATTATTACCAACATTAGACGGTGAGCTAATGTCTAAGATAATGTTCAAGTGATTTTAATTAATCACCTTTTAATGGTCCGTTGTTCTCTAGGATATATAAATGAAGCAGGTACCCTGAATATGGAGCGTTTTGAAAAGTTTATGGAAAAATTAAGTTCTATCGATGTACAACAGTTTAACGAGCACAATGCAAATTTGAAATATTTTGAAGCTAAAACTGGTAGAAGACCGAACGAGTATGAGAGAACCAGTTATAAGAAGCCAGATAATTCTCCAGAAGAGAATACTACTCCAAAGAAAGCCTCAAACAAAGACTTGGAGGCTCTAATTAAATCTACTAATGACATGGTAATTACTTTTAACATAAGAATAATATAATACGTTAAACATAATCTATATTGACACACTATAATACAGTTACTAGGATATTCGGATGAGGATGAATCCTTGGAAGTAGGTGAAGATTCAGACAGCGATACATGTAACATTGAATTTGTACAACACAAAAGAGATTATTACATGAACAAGCTAGAATATGAAAACGTTGACGAGTAAGTAGCTTCTTTAGATAAGGTCAGCAATTCTAATTCAATATTTAAAACACATCGTATTTTTAGGGCTGTTTTACGTTCCCAAGCTGAGGGTTACGTAAGAGCAATTCAGTGGAATTTACATTATTATTATGACGGATGCTGTAGCTGGTCTTGGTATTATCCACATCACTATGCACCATACATCTCTGATATAAAAGACTTTAAAGACTTGAAATTAGAATTCGATTTAGGCACACCGTTTAAGCCTTTTGAGCAGTTGCTGGCGGTGCTGCCTGCAGCCAGTAGAAAGTTGCTGCCAGACCCATACCAAAAATTAATGATTGACGAGAATTCGCCGATAATTGATTATTATCCTAATGATTTTAAAACTGACCTAAATGGCAAAAAACAGGAATGGGAGGCTGTTGTACTTATCCCATTCATAGAAGAGAAAAGACTCCTGAGCGGTATGTGATCTATTGAATTTTTAATGTATATTTAAAAAAAAAAAAAGTAAAATCATCTTTCACTTTATAAACATCTTCTATATAGCCATGGAGTCATGTAACAAGCTTTTAACTCCGGAGGAGCAAAAAAGAAACACTCATGGACCAATGTGCATTTATTCATATGTTACACAAAGCAGGGGTGAATATTCTGCACCCGAATATTTCCCTACGTTTATTAATCATGCAGACTGCACATTAGTTTATCGAGACGACATAGCCGTCAGTAAGGAAAATATAGTGAAGGGATTGTGTCCAGGTGCCACCCTGGGCACCCACTTCCCTGGTTTCCCGACACTCCAATTTATTAATCATACAAGCATCATAGAAAAAGCCAAGGTAGTTGGACTGCTTAAATTGTTTCATAAAATTTATTTTCATAATCAGATTACACAGTTAAGGGTACTTTTAGGTGAAAGTCTTCGAACAATCAGCTAGAGGTGAAAGTATTATTTTGTGCGTAGACCCTGTAAAAGTACCAAAAACTCAGGACTTTGCTAATGAATATTTGGGAAAAAGTGTCTTCGTACACTGGCCACGTTTAATCGAGGCTCGCGTAGTAGCAGTATCGGATAACGAAACCAAAATCGCTTTGCCAAATTTTCAAACGCGCAACATGGGCAACGAAGCAGACATTAAACGGGTACATGTTGGTGAATATAACGTGCAGAAGAAGCATATCGCTGAAACGTTCGTACACTCTGTATATTTATTTCTCGAAATAATAACATTTTTCCATATGTCGTTATTATTATTATTATCATGGCACAGGTACAAAATGCGAATGGGAATCGAAATAGGAGAAACGCAGCTACTGGTATATGCCTGTCCCATTATTGGTAGACGATACGTTTTTGGTTCTCAGGGGAAAATGACACTGGAAAAGCAATGGAGTGAATATCCATTGGCTTATGCTTATCAATGTATAGTGAAGAATATTCAAGTTTTTAATCCAAGCTTTGTACAGTTTACAAATGTCAAGGATATCTTCACCCCCAAGAGTATCTGCATCATGTTAGGCCATCCTCACTACGGTGCTATGGGAGAGGTATGTTCAATAGTAAGATCTATAAATCAACGAAATATTGTCAGTATAATTTTAATCTTTCCGAAATTGTGTCTTAGGTCATTGAGCCAGGAGTGGACTTAAAGACAGGTCGTGTCAAGGTGGCAATGGCAATTGAACAGGGACCGGATTTGAATGAATGTAGACAATCTTGGGCAGAGTCAAAATTACGTTATATGTTCGGTAGTGTTGCTGCTCAACGATTGGGCATTAGTAGCCACCTACTTAGTAGAATAACTGGAACCATCTATGTAGTGCAAGAAACGATGGGCGACCAAACTACCAAATTTAACATAGGATTGAATCTGAAATTCAGTAAAAGGAATGAAGAGGTACATATGCTTAGTAATATATTTAGGGTATATCATTGCTGACACCGGATATACAAAAAGCAATGCATTACTAATTT
Organism: Calameuta pallipes; assembly: GCA_030142375.1. NCBI lineage: Eukaryota > Metazoa > Arthropoda > Insecta > Hymenoptera > Cephidae > Calameuta > Calameuta pallipes. Next base: position 443,630 of record JARQSW010000172.1, read on the forward strand.
TTGTTCTTTGGCAAGATTCCTGGCTATACTAAAAAGGAGAATGGTCAGTGGCTCTACAGTATTAAATCTGTTGAACTGATTCGCAGCTATATGCAGAAATGTCCTGATCTCTTTGAAAAGTTGGCGCAGAATGTAATGAATGATATATTTCATGAGACTGATCTCTTCCCTGAAGGGTAAGAAATTGCTATATCTCACATGGAACTATTTAACTGAAAGCAGTCCACCTTTGTTCCTTAATATAGTTTTGGCTTTGTCTTCAGGTCAGGAACACTGAACGAGATCGTTGCCTGGTTAAAGGAACAACCGTATTATAGCGTTGAGAGTCGACCCTGTGGCACAGAAAGTTTAGACCAAGAACTTGTGCAAAATATTGAAAAGATTCTGGACTCTTCGACGGAGTCTCTAGGAAGCAAGACTCTGGTGATGCAAGTAAAGCCGCATTTGCTTTATAAGCCTGGCTTAAACTCAGGATCTATTGTACCAGATTCAACAGCTCAACATCATCTCTGTGATCGAATAATCGTCGTCCGGGAGAGCTTCACTGTGCCTCTTGGTAACAAAGGAATCATCGTGGGTCTGTACAAGGCTGAAAAACCTTCGGATAACACGTATGACGTCATCTTTGATAAACCATTCGTAGGTTAGTGCTCATCCTACTTGTCTGTTAGAGTGATAAGAATATTTATCGTTATTAACGGCACTATAATATACTTTGTAGGAGGTCTTAAGATATATTCCTGCTCGCCAAATCGAGGATACAGATTATCCTCCACAGATTTTATAAACATCAGCCATGGTCTAAGAGTCGAGAATGTTAAAACTGGCAAGGGTAATCCTGCCTCTGTGGAGAGTACATTGTCGTGGCGGCAAAATTCAAACGCGCAAACTCAAGCCCGTGCAAATCAGTCGAGTGCTTTTGCGTCCTTCAACACTTATGTTCCTCCTTGCTTCAAAGGAAATCAGCAAACGGCACAACAGACGCAAGCATCGGGACGCGTCAATAAAAAAATCATGGAACAACCGTATCAGAAAAATTCAATAACGAAAAAGAAGATCTTGCAGCCGTCTACGTCACAGAATACTCCCAGGAACCTACCCAACAGTAATGCTCAACCTTCTGAGGTCGACCGTCCGAGTGTTCAGAAATTAAGTTCCCAATCGACAACTGAATATCAAGCTGTGTGGAACGAGTTACAAATGCTTCAGGTAAACCAATTGTGACACACTATGACAAACTGATTCTTTTTTTTATTGCAATTTTTTTTTTCTTTATGTCACAACTTAATAGAAATCAAATGAAGTCTCACTTAAACCTGATCTCATTCAAAAGCCTCAATTACATCCACCTGCTGGTACTAATATAAACTCGGTGAGTAATTTTTTTATGGAATATTCTTCGCTACGTTATTCTTAATGGAGAATAAACTATTACACTGTTTTAATAGTCTCAAGATCAAAGTGCATTTTTAAAAGCTGTGCTTAAGATCAGTGATGAGAACTCGCGAAACAGTAGTCCTGCACAGTCAGTCACAAAACCAAATAAGCCTGGCTTCCCGCCACCGCCTAAAACGTCAGATGCTCCACCATTAGTTCAACAGTTATTCGACGTAAGTTTTCTTTGCTGTAACTTTAATTTTAAAAATGAATTTAATATTTAAGGAAGTCCAGTTTAAAGAAAGAATGAATTTTCATAAATCTTGCAGCAGGCTCGTGCTGCTGGGAACAAGAAGACCGAGGTGTCTTATTGTTCTCAATTACTGACGTATTTCCAAGTACGTGGCATGGGAATGCCTCGTTACAATTACGTCACGAACAAAGAGACTCATCTTATATTCGCTCAAATTATTTTACCTGACATGAGAGTGTTCACTGGTGAATTATGTCCAACTAGTGAACTCGCTGCTGAGACTGCTGCCCTAAAAGTCATCACAGTGAGTCTTCGTATTATTATTGATAAGAAAAATCATAAGGTTTATCTTAGTATAGGTAAATTACTACTTCATATAAATATTCTTGCAGGAGCTAGAGCTAGACAAGTTCCCAAAACCTAATATGAATATCTTAGCAGCGCCTCCGCGACAATGGTACACTAACAGTCGGCCGATGAGTGTCAGACCACCGAACGTAAGACCAATGGTGTCGCCTTATGGCTCACCGCAAATTCCAGCAAATGCACAAAATCCCTTCATGCCAGGATTCACCTGGAATCCTAAAATGCTCCAGAATCCAGGTTATCTGCCAATGCCACCGCATCCCCAGACTAGGCCGCAACAGAGACCTCCTCATCCAGCGCCTTCATCGCCAAGCTCGTCCATGAACTGGAGAAGTGAGAGTAAGCAGGAACAAAAGAAAATAGCGCCATTTGTACCACTGCAGGCACAAAAGCTAACTAGAATCTATCAAAAGAGCGCTCCAAAAGGATCAGCGCAGGTCAATAAAGATTCTGAGTCCAAGGTACAAGACGATAAGAAACATAAGGAATCATCTGCAAAGGTTTGCATCAAATTTTTACAAATTTGCAATACTTGAGAAATATTGCAGATGAAATTGTTTCTACTTATTTACTTTGATAGGAGCCAAAGGAGGAAAAGGTGAGCAATAACGAACGCAAGGAAGCGCATGCGCAAAAGACTTCACAGAATCAGCACAAGTCGCAGAAATCCGGAAAGGAGAGAAGATCGCGAATCGCTGCTAATTTTGGTACACCTCCGTCAAGTAACGGAGGCGGTCCACAGTAAATTGTGTTTATAAGAATAAAAGAAAGTTCTGAAACTCGCCTAAAGACACTAGATATGCGCTTGCCGACTATGGAAGTTTTCCATTATTTTGTAGTCTTTCTTTTTTAATCGAAAAAGAACGTTCGTCGCACTCCTAATTATTTACTTGAAATTAAATTTTCAGACTTCGCGGTACTGATGAAACAATTTAATTTTAATTACGAATAAGTAGGCAGAAAGACACCTCTTTGGTTTTAAATTTATCTCTTCTGTTTTTCCGGCATATAATGAATTTAATTTTTTTGTGGTAACCGTCATATTTCTTGTGTTTGTTTATCCTTGAACAAGATAATGCATATTGAACTGACAATGCGATGAACATAAGTTTAAGGGAGGGTCGCTTATATTTTTGTAAAAAAATATTAACATTGCGTTCTTTATAAGATTTCTTGCTACAATTTGTCTTGAGAGTATTGCGAGTTTGGTTAACTGTTTCAATCAAATGCGATACATCATGAACAGATACGATATTCTTGGTTATGTGATAAATCTATAAATTAATACGAATTAGTGTATCCATACTAATTATTCGATGTTCAAAAGTAGTCGTTAGTAATTGACACTTTTTGAGAAAACAGAGATCAAAGGAATTCGTATCTGTTGACACTGATATCAACATTCGCATGGCTCAGTGTATATTTACCACTAAGATGTATAGAGCATCGTCCATTAACATGGGCATAGAAAGCTGTAATTGTTTTTCGTTTATTTTTCTCAAATGAATTTTCGTACCAAATCGATACTGAAATTTGTATTTAATGAAAAAAAAAAGGAGAAAGAGAAAAGAAGTAACGATAAAGAGAATGAAAAAATACTCTTGAATGGTAATATGAATATCCGCCTCTGTAAATTTGCACACCACATTTCTTAGATACTAATAAATATCTTACTTGTATAATACAGTGATTAATGTACAATGAATCGACGTCACATCCATGTCATTGTTTTGGGTATCAGCGATTGTACTAATATTGATTACTTTCTTAATTGTCAGTATAGAAACAGTACTGTTCATATTTAATACAATATTTATTAATAATTAATTAACCGTACTTTAACATTTCACATTATTGTAGCTTCATCTTCATCGCATACTATCTCTCAAGGTCACAGCCCTATCACGTGCTGACGACAGATGAGATTGAAGTCCTTGAATAACTCATAGAGACGTAGCTTATTCGTTCTCTCACGCAGGACGTTCCTGGCGAATAGTTCCTTCTGCGCTTCAGCGACCATCGGCGCGCTTCCGTCGGCAAGAGCTAGACGGAGCCATTGGGCAGTCCACTCCAAGCATGTTTTATTTAACGCCCATAAGACCTGGGCGTGAGGTTCTAAATTACTGCTAGAAACTTCTCCTCCTGTAACATTAACAATAGAATATGTAGTGTGTTGACTGTACTTTGTTATTGTTCAGGATTGGCAGATTATTTAGGAAGGTTCTTACCCACACACCGTAAAATCACACAGATTAGCTCCTGACCTATTGGGTGTACAAAAGTCTGAAGATGTGGATTCTGCATGATTGCATGACTAAGGAAACTTCCAGCTGCCTTGGTAGTTCCTGCTTCAGGTAGAAGAAGACAGGCCATGCCTATGCATCAAAATTTATAAATTCAGTAAGATATAAGACCTTCGGCTAAGAAAAAATGATGGGACTTACCACAGCGTAGCATCTCAGATATCTGATCTGGTATCTGTAGTAACATCCTGGAATTCTTCTTACAGATTTGAGCCAGTAAACTCATGTAGGCTTCTAGGAGATCAGACAAGTCTGAGAGATTACCACCGACTGATCTACAAGCTGACACTCCGTTCAGAGTGAGTCCACTTAATTCCTCGAATATTGGTTTAACGATATTATCTGTGTCTTTGCCGAAGAGTAATACTAGCTGTCGTAGGAGATTCAGGGCTGCAGGATGTGGCCGAGTCTTATAAGAGGTTACTAGGATTGGAAGTAATGGTCTTGCATCGATTTCCGGATGTGAAAGGGATGACAGTGAACGTTGTGTACAAACGTGCATTGCTTCTAGCGTTGCATCATCTCTACTCCATTCTGGATGTGACACGATTTTAGTAAACAGTGGTAACAGTCCTTCCAGTACCACTTTACCCACAGAACCTTCTAAGGTCGAGAAGAGCATCGTAGCCATTTTAAGTTGATTGACAACTGCTACACGAGCATAAGATACAGGTTGTTGTAAGAGTTCGTGAAGCTTCATGATACAAGGACCTAAAGTGGCGTCTAAGTGGCACAATTGGAGTTCAGTCGATTCCAAAGAGTTCAGCAATTTACCCGCTGCATACATCAATCGCAAACCTTCCCCACCACCAGGTGAAACCGTATGCAGAGCTTGTTCAATTATATCCAGCATGGACGGAACAAAAGGTGACATATGAGGACCACATTCTCCAGCTATATCTTTCAATGCCATACTAGCTGGAAGTGCTGTAATTGAGCCATGCTGTAAGCCTAATGCTAATAGACGTAGAGCACCTGCTAGCCAAGGTTCAGGATGATCTCCAAACCATTCTGCATAAGCACCTAATGCTGAACAGGCACCTGCTAATACCTAAATGTATTAAATATGTTAGTAGCACTTTATTTAAATTAATTTAAGGACATGTTAACTTTTTGGTCTTATACATACCTCATCTGGATACTGACTGTAAGGAATATGCGACAAGATTAAATTCATCAGAGCGGCTACGTATTGAGTCTCCTCCGTCGAGACATTGTCAGCTAGTGCTTTGAAGGCGTGTAAGGTAGACTCTACGTCAGTCCATTTTTGTAACTCATTATGAGGTTGACTCAACCGCTGTCCGAGTAACATCAGTAAATCGCTTCCCAATACGTTGTAGCAGTACGCTAGGGTATCAGCGGCATCTTGTCTATAGCATCGAAGAAGTTCACGATCATCGGCATCGCCGGCTTCACTAGGAGATGGTGGTAATGATGCCTTGCGGAGTAAAGCCTGTGCTAACCGGGCGTAGATTGGCTTCAGCGCGTGAGACGCTTGGATATCCTGAGGATAATCCAAGGTCCCGAGGTCATCTTGTAAGGCGTACCAGAATCCAAACGGAATGCAACTAGTTTTTTCGTCTACGGGATATCGTCCTTCTTGCTCAGAACACTCCAAGAGGAGTTCGATAAATCGCTCTGATGTCCATCTTTGTCCTTCGTCGGCATCCTTTGTTAGAGCTAGTAGGAAAGCACGACTGTGGACGTCTCCCAATGCTGTCAGGATTTCCGCAAAGTATCCTCCTGAGGTTTTGTGCGCTGTGAACACTAGTCCCCGGGACCACTCCCAAAAAAGTTGAGGTCTTTTGTGAAGCTCTGTATGGGTCACCATTGCAATTACGCATTCTTGTACAACTTCCCAGGTTCTGATACTATCTTCATCTGGCTCTTCTCTGAGAAATAACAAGGTAAGCCTTAAACATTTTCACAGATGGTACTTATGATTTAATCGGGTTAGGATATTACTGTACCTGCTAGGTACAAAACGAGATGCAGCGATCAATAACTGTGGATAAATACGTCCAGTCGTTTCTAGAGGTAACTGACCCATTTTTAGCCAGGCCATAGCGCATTCCAATGCTAAGATGTACAGTGTATTGCTGCTATCAGCGGAGAACGACTGGTCGCATGACGAGAAGACCTGTTGAAGAAGGCAGGTGATCTTGGTCCAGCTACCCATTAACCCATCTCGTAGCTTTGTTCTTCTGGCTCCTTGTCTTCTTTGGAACTAATCATAATATTCTTAAAAAATGCTATAAATTCTATTATGTAGGATGCAAATTACCTCTCCAGGAAGAGTTGAAAGAACACGTAACAGTAAGTCCAATGTAAAAGGACTGTCATATGGTAAAATTTCAGCTAGCTCATCGACTAAGTTTTTATCCTTATCTTCATCCACCACTGCATGACTATTTGCAAGAAACGCTGCTAACTGAAAAGGAGACTATATGTCAAGAGTGTCTTTCACTTATGTCAATAATCTTTAATATTACTTATTAAATTACATTTTCAATCCAGAGTTCGTGGCTCTTCCTGCATTCAAGATTTTCCTCCACTCGGACAACTGTCGATCAGCAACAACCTTTAAAATGTTTGTATAATTTTACAATGAATTTATTTCGAGTAGAGAAAAATATTAAAGTACGGAAGATCCATGAAAGAAAGATTTATAAAAGCACTCTGTACTGATGATTAATATACTGATCACTTTAAATTGAATAACAATCAGCAAGTAAGATAAGAAATAATACTAATTCAACTTTACGATAGCATAAAAATTACCGCTTGACAAAGTCTTGAAAGGACAAGTTTTGGTGTGTGAGGTTGTTTCAAGCAGTTTAGAAGCCGTTGTCTCAGAGCCGAGTATTCACTCGTTGGAATTTCATCCCATTGCTTTGATATCTTGGAATGTAATGTCGTGGCTCCAAAGAACTGTGCTTCACAGCTCTATAAGTTCAGAGTAATGATACTGATGTTAATATTTTTGAGAATCATGGGAAAGATGAAAGATCCATTTCCTATACCTTTGAAGACTCTAATAATTCCCAGACAAAAGTCCAAGCTTCTCTCGATGCTTGTACCTGCAGAAGCCAGGAATGAGCTTCGTGAGATCCTGTAGAGTAAAACTTCTTGACAGCATCCTCGACAGTCGCTGCATAATCCATTCCAAATTCTTTCTCGTGGCGTTTTTAATGTTTAATAACAGATATAATTTCTTAACCAAACATTCGATAACTCCACAAACAACTAGGTTCTTCTTGCACTTATCATATGTTCACATTCATTCCGATTCAGTAATTTTATAAACATCAAATTGCCTGACATCATATTTTAACTCCGAACTTATAATATTCCAATTTAAATATTTCTACAATATACGATCACTCGAAATAACCTAACATTGCCTACATTCTTATTCGGCACGAATGCGTCGAATGCATACATAACAATGCACGGGTCAAAGAAGAAGAAATTGGAACCATAATGATCTGCGCAATTTGACTTATTACGTCACTGGATCCTGTCACACGAATTTCCAACTATTTCGCAATCTCGTTATAAAAGGAACTTTAACGAATATCCGAACATGTGTATCACTTTAACAAAACAGCATCAAGGTGGGTTTAAATATGTGACTTGTCTAAATCAGCCAGTCGAAAAAGCTTTTAAACATTCACAGCTTTGTAGCAATAGCCTTACTAATCGGAAACTTGAATAACTAGACTCGTCAATGGTCAAAATCATTTCTCATCAAATAATTGACCAAGTAACAGTCTGATATTTTATTCATGATTCCTCTAACAAAGCTGTGAAGACGCCTTTAATCAATGAGAACCTCATCACGTTTACTCATATCTATTTACATAATTTTCAAAATACAAAACCATTTTAATTATAGATATAAATATTATCATCTAATGAGGAATCTTCTCCTTTCATTCTAAGCTGTACAATATTACAATTGAAAATATTACAATGCTCAGCTTATTCCTGACATTCTAACATATTTTTACATATCTTATAAAGTAAATAAGTAATACTACAGTACTAAATACCAAAATAATTTCAAAGTTCTTGAAATCTTTATTACAAACAACAGGTTTCATCTTCCCTGAACCCTTCCCCCTTTAAACACTCAGGTGTTATATATATAGCAGCATATAAAGAAATCTTAAAACCAAAGATGTAAATGAATAGCAACTAAACAAAACCTAAAAATATACACCGTATCCCAAAGAGAAATGCCTCTTCAAAAAAATCTTTGCAATTCCAGATAATTCAACACGTAATACGAAAAAATCAAACAGGATGTGCAATCTACCTGAATTCAAAGATACCTTTAAAAAGTATAGTGGCGCCCTCTGTCAGTTAACGACGGTGAAGAACTCAACAATTTACGCTATCAATATAGTAGTCCCTCCATGTTCCCATGTTTGTCAGTGAGTAAGTAGTGGTAGACGCTGCAAGAGCAGCTGAGGTGCGAGAACGTCGCCGTCCGGTCTTTTTTTCAAAGAATCTTTCGAAAATTTCACGTACCACGCGTGTTTTTGTGCTCAATTGAAGGATAATCGACAGCCTCGTGATAATCAAATATTCAGCGTAATGTGATTGATACCAAACGGCCTTGACGCGGCGGTGAGTAACCTTTTTGAATGGCATCTTCCTATCTAGTATGTATACTTGCTATATACTTTCCTGGATGGAATACACACGCTTCCTGCGGGTACTATAGTAGCGGTTTCCCACGGGAAAAATGACTTACTAATTAAAACGGCATAGTCAGACAACAAACCCTCAGTAAAGTATCTGTTGGGTTTCTTTAATTATCTCTTTGAAGAATGTGATACAAGAAAAGGTTTTCCTCCAGTAGATATTTCTCTCTTCATTGAACTAACTGGATATATTAGAGAAAGGAAATCTTATTCAGATTTGATCCAATTGTCTCGTTTTGCTTAATAGAATAGATTCTACATAAATTTCGTTAATTCTTTTTTTTTTCTCACTCGATTTTTATTATTGTTATGAATTCTTGAATAACGATCATTTAGAAATTGTCGAGATATCAAAATAATACTATCGATTGCAATGTAATTATTTTATACGGACATTACAAGAGTCTGATGGGCTTGAGAACAGAATTTTTGGGTATGAACTTCCATGTTTTAGTCTTTATCGTATTTCGCTCACGCACCAGGAACGCCTACGTGTTTATGAAATTCCATAGAGTCGAAGATACAAGAACGAAGACAGTATAATTAAAATATTTCTAACGAGATTCCGTAAAACGATAATGCATAGCTATCACACTTCAAAATATATAAAATTAATACTCCAAGCATCCTATATCTCTTGAAATAAATTATCCAGCACCAGTTAAAAATTTGCTAATTGATACCTCGTGGAAATCTAGAAATACTAAAGTTTTATCGCAAGTCACTGCCCTCGAAGAAACGCACCGCCAGGCAGTTTGGTTAGCTGAATAGCCGTGCGGTTTTTCATTAGAAAAATTCAGATACGGCACGAGCGCTGACGCGTCCCTTAGTCGGGCCGGCGAATCGATATTTGGACGCAAGGCGTCCCGACGGCCGGCGTCGAAGCTGCGATACATGAGTCACTCACCCTTGTCGAGATGCGTTCGCCTCCAATTATCGGGCGGCACTCACCCTTATTTTTGCAGATTTACTAACCGCACTGTTACGTACCATCATCCCTAATACACAAAGTATAAATTGCATAGACGGACGAGGATGAATATTATAACTTATTATATTTGTATATAATATATCTTCGTAAGGTATTATGGAAAGAATATAAACGTCTTTCATGTATATAGTAATCGGTATTTTTTGAGGATAGGGCTAATCAAGATATAACTGATTTTCAAATTCCTCGGCTTTACTCACAAGGAACATCACCCCCTCCAACTTTGATGAAACTCAACTATGTTGTAGCGCTTGAAAAACTAAGAGACACGTTTTTTTTTATCGGTGGAAAAATGGTTTTAGGGGGTGAAATCAACCCCCAAAATTCGGCATGTCGTGAGATGATAATGCAATTTCACCTAGAAGTGGTCGACCGATTTCAATGAAACAAAAACTGAAATGTTTCTCATCACGAGTGGGGGGACAATTAAATTAATTGATATTCAAATTTTTAATAAATTAACCCCCTTAATTACGGGTAATACGTTAATTTCCAATTACTGTTTACTGACTTCCACTAACGAGAATATTTTTCGTTAATTTACACTTTTAAATTGCGCGAGAAGTGGTTCTATATGGAAATTCATGCATCGGTATGCAGGGGGTAGTTTACCCCCTTAAACGTGTTTTCCCGCAAAAGCACAAAAACACGTCAACTGTAATTTTACTTTCCCTTTCAAATGGTACGTGTTTCATTAAATTCCATTGGTAAGTTTTTTAATAAATAGGGTAAAAAAGAATAATCGAGGAGAATCCCCCACAAGAGATAATTTCCTTTTAATGTTTAGGTGCACTTTTCATTACTCGTGATGAGAAACATTTCAGTTTTTATTTCATTGAAATCGGTCGACCTCTTCTAGGTCAAACTGCATTATCACCCTTCAACATGCCGAACTTTGGGGGTTGATTTCACTTTTTTAAACCGTTTTTCCGCCGATAAAAAAATACGTGTCTCTTAGTTTTCCAAGCGCTACAACATAGTTCAGTTTCATCAAAATTGGAGGGGACACTAAAGGGATATTCCTTGTCAATCGCGGGCCTAAAGCATTAATTTACTGCTCTTTAACACGCCGAGCGTGAAATATACGTACCATGAATTTTGAAAACCCGTTTTCAAACTCAAGGGGAACGCGCGGGGCTCCATGAAATCGTGCGTTCTTACGTTGAAAACTTTATCCAACGCACGCATCTCACTTATCCGGTTGCACTGCTTCGTCCCGTTTCCATGATGGACGTTGCCTCATAAAAAAATATAGTATTACTAGTAACTTTCGAAATTCTTACGACTCGTCCATCACAGCCGAGTACATATATGATAGACAATATGATTATACGTGTATAATCGGCCAACGAGTTGAACGTATTTTTTGAACGATTCGCAGACAATGCGATTTTCAGCAAATGACACATGACTTTTTATGTAATTACATAATTGTATGGTAAAATATAAAAATAAATATTTAAGTGCAAAACAATGTATATGCATATTTTGTGAAAAAAAATTGTTCGCGTGTATCTTATTAAAGACTTCATTGTTTTCGATCTGTCAAAAAATCATATTTAACTGTACATTTAATATGCAAATTATTCATAAAAGACGTATTAAAAAATAAGGCTCGATATGGACGGAATATATATATATATATATATATAGGTATAACAGTGTAACGTTTTATGATAGCAAGATTACTTAGGTGAAAGAAACTGACTCATTGGCATAGCCAAATTTCATTGAATCAGGCGTGTTAACCTCTAATCAAACAAAACACGAAGGTTTCTGTCTAGACGTAGAGTAGCTCTACGGCCCTGACAGTTACGGCCGTGAACCTTGCAAAGGGAATCGACTTCTTCTATTGTAATAGTAACGAGAGTCTCACGCAGTGGCTGTCTCATGCGTGCTTGTATGCAAGAAAAAAGCGCGAGAGCAAGAGAGAGAGAAAGAGAATAACGCTTCGGGTCTCGTAGTAGCATTAAAGAATGAAGGAAATAAAAAAGAGGTTAGCTAGGAGAAGACGAGAATTTGAAAAAGATATAAGCCGTAGCAAAGGCCGCTTCTATCGAGTCTTCTAAGATAATTGGTAGGACCGGATTCCATACAAGTTAAACCTCCTCCTTTCGTAATTAATAGTCTCGAAGGCGGTGGGCGCTCTGGGCCAGGTACCATCCCCTTCTTCATTTCCGACACGATAGCGGACCTGCCGAAAATAATACCTTTTACGTTGAGACACGAAGCCTTGTAAAATCCGCCTCGTCCGAATATCGAAGCCGAACGAAAATCGCCTTGCGAAACTGCCGAACCTGTTCGTGAAAACGATGCTTGGTATCCCTTGTTTTTAACAAAATGTTCTTATTGGTCGTTGCTTTTGTAACGTGGTTAGGGATTGGTCGAAGCTTCTGCGTATCGGGGAATGAAGACTGGAAGGCGGAGGACTGAGTTAGAGTTATAACGGCTATGTTAATTCTATTTAGATATACGTGATATGAGTGTAAGGGTCGATAGGATACGTGGGGATAAAGCAACTACGGAGAATGATAGCGATATTCGTTTGAAGAGGATTAGAGTGTCACGTGCAAGACCTTGTGATGTTTTGAGAAATTAATTAAAGGCTGATATTTTTTGAGAGAGATTTTATAACGAGATATAAATGAGTTTGAGGATGCTGTAATCGCGTTAATTGAAGATATTCTTTTCTCTGATTCTTTCAGGTAAAGCAAAATGCCCGTATTCTCCGTTACGTAGAGGATGGAAACCGGTCCGGAATGGAGCAGCGTCCGCGTATAATATGAGGAGGCAGAGCACTTCGTGACATGGCAAGGACAATATGGATTGTTCTGTGCCTGTTGGGCCTTTGGAAAATCGCCGAGGGTTATCTGGCGGTATTATCTTCGAACTTACCAACGGGAACCATCGTCTTTGAGGCAGGTGTTCCTCAGCTTGGTGGTAGACGGAAGTACGAGGCATCCAGCGACAGAACAGCTTGGTTCGCTAGGAAATTACTTAAGGTGCATCCTCATACTGGGCGGGTTACCCTTGCCAAGAGTTTAAACTGCGATGGACTTCAGTATCCTAGACTCTTCACGTTTTACATCGACTCGACTAGCTCCAGGCTTGGTCGACCCACCATAGACTATTACAGCCTACCTCTCAGGGTATTGATAACTGGATGTGGAGGAGAGAATCAGGATCTTGCAGCCACCAAGGGATGGATGGCCGAGACCCTGGCTTCCTACGCTATGCCTAGTACTGATAGGTTCACTGAGATCTGTCTTAGGACTTCGCAACTGGTTGCGGCCCTCAGAGATTTTCTACCTTACACTGCCCTGAAAGAATGCGAGACTCGATGGGGAGGCGTAGCTGATCCAAGATTCTTAGTAGAAGGTGCAGGTGGTGACCTGGTATCAGCATCCGAACAATGCCTTGTGGATCCTTTGTGGAAGATCTCAGTTTCTGTGATGCTTAGATGCGGGTCGCCGCACCTGGCAGATGCTGAACATAGACTTAAAATTGTGTTTCACCATCAACAGTTGGATGACACTGATCTGGGGAGAAGAGTCAGGAGAGAACTGAGGAATCAGTCACCATTCTTTGAACAAGCGCTGTACGTGGGTGCTGTTGAGGAAGAGAAGGAACCTGGTGTACCTGTGACCATGGTCAGGGCGAGAGATCCTGAGGGAGGTACAGTTAGGTATTCCATGAGCTCCCTCTTGGATGCACGCTCTCAGATTCTCTTTCATCTGGATCCCACGACTGGGAGAGTTGTGACCCAAGCTAAGCTAGATCGTGAGAATGTGGACGTACACTACTTCCGGGTCCTGGCTGTGGACGATTCCTTTCCACCGAGGACTGGAACAACCACCTTGCAGGTTAATGTTTTAGACATAAATGATCATGCTCCCGGATTCGAATGGCCGGAATACGAAGCATCGGTCAGAGAAGGCGTACCTGTCGGATCAACCGTCATCGCTGTCAAAGCTACGGATCAGGACGTGGGTAGAAACGCAGAAGTAGAATATGCAATAGTCTCTACTACAGGAGGTGGCACTACGTCCATTACTGAGGATTCAGCGACTTTCAGAATAGATCCAAGATCTGGGGTAGTCACTACGAGGATGTCTCTAGACAGAGAGAAGACTGAAGTATATACTATTATTTTGCAAGCCTCTGACCTTGCAACTCCTCCGTCGGCACGGAAGACTGCCTCGACTACCCTGGTAGTACGTGTTCTGGATGATAACGACAACTATCCCCAATTCTCTGAACGGACCTACTCCGTTGTCGTACCTGAAGACTTAGATTATACGAAGAATCCTGTTGTAGGGCATATCCGAGCTACAGATGCAGATGCTGGGTCAAATGCTGCAGTGCGTTACGCCATAATCGGTGGAAATACACAGAACACCTTCTCCATAGACACTCTCAGTGGTGACGTGACTCTAGTCAAACCCCTAGACTATGAATCAGCTCACAGTTATCGCATAGTGATTCGAGCTCAGGATGGCGGCTTACCAGCTAGATCAAATACTACTCAACTCCTGGTGCACGTTAAGGATGTCAATGACAATCCTCCCAGGTTCTACACCAGCCTGTTTCAGGAAGCTGTGTCTGAAGGCGTACCCATTGGCTTCTCAGTCCTAAGAGTCCAAGCCTATGATGCCGATGAAGGACTAAATGCCCAGATAAAATATTCCATCGGTGCCAGAGATTTCTCAGGCGCCTCCACAGAAAATTTCCCCATTGCCGTCAATACAGAAACTGGATGGATTTATACCACAAAACAATTGGACCGTGAACAGTGTGCTAAATATCAATTTACAACAATAGCTAGTGATTCTGGTGATCCACCCAGATCTGCCAGTGCTACAGTCATCCTTACAGTAACCGATATCAATGATAACGATCCTTACTTTGATCCCAAGGATTACGAGACAGTTGTTCCTGAAGACGTAGCACCAGGTACTCCAGTAGTGTCCGTTACAGCAACAGATCCGGACGAAGATGCGAGGATACACTATGATATCACTGCTGGAAATACTAGGGGAAGATTTTCCATAACTTCTCAAAACGGAAGAGGATTGATTACCGTGGCGCAGCCGTTAGACTATAAACAAGAAAAAAGATTTGTCCTGACTGTTACCGCTTCTGACTCTGGAGGTCGGACTGACACTGCGCTAGTCTACGTGAATGTGTCTGATGCTAATAATTATGCTCCTGTCTTTGAAAACGCACCTTACTCCGTTTCCGTTTTCGAGGATGCTCCTGTAGGAACTACTGTCTTAGTAGTGAGTGCTACGGATTCTGACGTAGGACAAAATGCTCAGATCACCTACAGTCTAGGCAATGATAGTGGAGAACAGGAAGCTTGGGAGTTCACTATCAATCCTCAAACTGGCGCCATCACCACAACCAAAACTCTAGATCGAGAGCAGGTCTCTGGATATTTGTTAACTGTTACTGCACGGGATGGTGGAGTGCCGTCATTATCAGATACAACGGATGTAGAGATATCTGTAACGGATGTCAATGACAATGCACCTATATTTGAAGCCCCCCAGTATCAAGGTTCAGTCCTAGAAGATGTTCTTGTTGGTACCAGTGTCCTTAGGGTCACAGCTTCCGATTCGGATATGGGTTTAAATGGCAAGGTTAGGTATACTCTAGAAGACGATGGCGATGGCGCTTTCGTAATTGATCCTACCACAGGTATTGTCAGAACTGCAAAAACTTTAGATAGAGAATCTGTAGCCAGGTACGTCCTGAAGGCTGCAGCTGTTGACACGGGATCTCCATGTTTATCATCTGTGGTACCTATTACTATTAAAATTGAAGATATTAATGATTCTCCACCTGCATTCGAAAATGACAAGATTACTATGTACATTGCTGAGAATTCTCCAGTTGGTTCTACCGTTGGAGAAATTTATGCACATGATCCTGACGAAGGACCAAACGCCGAAGTACAATATTCTATCATTGGTGGTGAGGATGCTAATAGTTTTGCTCTGAATACAAGACCAGGAGCAGATCGTGCTGAATTAATCACCCTGGAGGAATTGGATTATGAATCTCCGAAGAAGAGATTTGAGATCTTCATACGAGCTGCATCGCCACCCTTGAGATCCGATGCCCTGGTCCAGGTTCTGGTTACTGATATCAACGACAATGCTCCGGTTCTCAAGGACTTTCAAATCATCTTTAACAACTTCAAGGACTTCTTTCCTAGTGGACCAATTGGTAAAATTCCAGCTGTCGATGCGGATGTCACTGATAAACTGGTCTACAGTATCCTGGCAGGAAACAATGCTAATCTCATTGCACTGAATAAGACTTCCGGAGAAATTTGTCTGTCTCCACAATTGAATACAAACGTTCCCAGAGTGGCTACCATGGAAGTGTCTGTAACAGATGGTGTAAATGAGGCCAAGGCCACCATGACTTTATCAGTGAGATTAATTACTGATAAGATGCTCTTCAATTCCATCACAGTAAGACTGGATGATATGACTGTGGAAGCATTCCTCAGTCCGCTTCTTGGTTACTTCCTGGATGGTTTGGCAGCTATTATACCGTGCCCAAGAGAGAATATCTTTCTCTTCAGCGTTCAAGAAGATACCGATGTTAATGGAAAGATTCTCAACGTCAGTTTTTCGGCAAGAAAAGTCGAACCAGGTGGAACGGATGAATTCTACACACCACAATTTCTACAAGAAAGAGTCTATTTGAATCGAGGCATCCTGGCACGACTTGCTACGGTGACTGTACTCCCTTTCGATGATAATTTATGCGTGCGTGAGCCCTGCCTAAATTTTGAGGAATGTGTTACTGTCCTAAAGTTTGGTAATGCCTCTGGATTTGCAAGCAGCGATACAGTACTGTTCAGACCAATATACCCAGTAACAACATTCTCATGTAAATGCGCTAAAGGATTTACAGGAAGTCGAGAAGCATATCTCTGTGACACCGAGGTCAATCTTTGTTACTCTAATCCTTGTAAGAATGGCGGCACCTGTCAAAGAAGAGAAGGCGGTTATACGTGCACCTGCAGTCTTGGCTTTACAGGTGATAGTTGTGAAATATCTATGGATAAGGATACCTGCATTCCTGGACTATGCAAAGGCGGATCTCAATGCCTTACCAAGACTACTGGTGGCTTCATTTGTGAAGCTTGTCCTGTGACGGCTTCAGAAAACGTCACTCCACTCTGTGAGTTAAGATCACGAAGCTTCGGACCGGCCACCTTCCTTACATTTCCATCCTTAAAGCAGAGACACAGACTTCACTTGAGGTTGAGATTTGCTACTGAATCAACCGATGGACTTTTACTTTACAATGGAAGATACAACGAGAAACATGACTTCGTAGCTTTGGAAATTATTGACTCCCGAGTTCAGTTTAGCTTCTCTTTAGGGGATGAAGTTACCAGGGCCTTAGCTAGTATTCCAGGGGGTGTGTCTGATGGCGAGTGGCATGAAGTTCAAGTATCTTACATCAACAAAACCGTCACCATATCTCTGGATAATTGCGACATAGCCCTGGCACTGGCATATGAAGAGAAACTTGGGAAGAAATGGGCCTGTGCAAGTAAAAGTGAACAAATACTCGAACCACGTTGTAGTGTAGTAACAGAAACATGTCATCGTTTTCTGGATTTAACGGGGCCACTTCAATTAGGTGGTCTACCAGCTATACCATCAAGTTTTCAAATTAGAAACAAGGACTTCGTCGGCTGCATAAGTGATCTCTACATAGATCATAAATTTGTAGATTTGAATTCCTTTGTCGCTGATAATGGTACCACAGTTGGTTGCCCTGAGAAGAGATCATTCTGTGAGTCTATGCCTTGTAAGCATAATGGAATATGTCGTGAGATGTGGTCTAGATACGTTTGTGAATGCGAAGAGGGCTATGCAGGACCTCAATGCATCGAAGAAATTGGGAAACCATGGCATTTCCAAGGAAATGGTTTACTCAGTTTTAATCCTCTGCTAAAATCTATACAACTGCCCTGGGTAACTGCTCTCAGTCTAAGAACACGAGAGAGGAATACGTTTGTTATGAGTATCCAGATTGGTCAAAATAGCTCAGCCATGTTGGATATTAGAGATGGTAAACTACATACAACTTTTGATGGTACAGATATTATTCAGACTTGGACCGACATCGCCGATGGAGAGTGGCATAGAGTAGAAATTATCTGGCAAAGTGGACATGTTTTTTTGGATATGGATTATCGTAACAGACCAATAACTAGACCATCACCAGCTAAACTGCAAAGATCATTTGTCGGTAGAATCCTGGTAGGGGGTCTTGATCAGGGTGGAATCACAGATCAACCGTTTTTCAATGGATGCATTCAAGACATACGGATTGGTACCAATCAAAGTACCCTTCAGCAACCTACTGTTCAAGAAAATGTTGCATCTGGATGCACCTCTGATGGAGAATGCACTATTGACTGTCCTAATACTTCAACTTGCATAGCAAAATGGGAATCAAGTGAATGTGTGTGCTCAGCTGGTCGAGTTGGTCACAACTGTGAACCCGTCTGCGAACTCAATCCTTGCAGCGATGGAGGTACTTGTATCGAGGATGCTGAATCTCATAAAGGATACAAGTGTGACTGTAACTCTGAAGAGTATTCTGGAGAGTATTGCGAAATAAAAGCTGATCAACCCTGTCCAGCTACATGGTGGGGATCGCCTGTCTGTGGTCCATGTCACTGTGATGAGTCTAGAGGTTACAATCCAGCATGCAACAAGACAACTGGTGAATGTTATTGCAAAGAAAATCACTATCAGCCTCCAGGTCAGAAAGAGTGTATCCCTTGTGAATGTTATATGACTGGAAGCTATGGTCCTAGGTGTGATATCGAAACTGGGCAGTGCAGATGTAGAACTGGTGTCATTGGAAGATCATGCACTGCTTGTCCTAATTCTTACGCTGAAGTTACTCTTCGAGGATGTGAGGTTGTGTATGATGGATGTCCAAGATCTTATTCGGAAGGACTTTGGTGGCCAAGGACCAAATTTGGAATGACAGCTATTGAAGATTGTCCTGGAAGTGCTGAAGGTCAAACCTCCAGGTCTTGTGATGATAAACTAGGTGGTTGGCAGCCTCCGGATCTCTTCAATTGTACATCTGAAGCTTTTGTGGAACCCAGACATCAGTTGGCTGCTTTGGAAACAGATGACTTGTCTCTGAACACTTATGTAGCTGTGAAAATGGCTACAGAATTGCACAAAGCGACTAATATTACCAAGTCAATGTACGGTGCTGATGTACTCGTAGCTGAATGTTTACTTATTGCTCTACTTCAATATGAGGAGAGTTTAGCTGGTCTGAATTTAACTCATAGTCAAGACAAGGACTATGTTTCGCACCTGGTTGGCATAGCTGGTGCAGTACTCAGTAAGAAGCACTTACAAAATTGGGAAAGGATTGAAACTCTAACTGGGAATGGTCCCGATAAGATTTTAGATGTGATGGCCACTTACCTGAAGACACTAACTGCTTCGCAGCATGATACATACACAAGTCCCTTCGAAGTTGTAGATCCAAATATTAGTAAGTCCTTCAATATAAGCTCAATACTCTGAGCTTTATCTAGAGCTTCGCTAATTATATTATTTTATTTATAGTACTGGGTCTAGACATTGTAACATCAGAAAGTCTCTTTGGATACGAGCTGGTTGAATACAAGGAAGATCTCTCACTCTCTACTGCTAGACCATCTGAGGCAGATCAAAAAGTTATTCTTCCTGACACATCGGCTTTCTTAAGTTCTCCAGCTCATCTAGGACCGTCGATCAGTTTTCCAAAATATAACAATTACATGCCAGATGCAAACAGATTCGATAAATATTCCAAAATTCAAGTGCCATTAAATCTTCTGGGAATCAAACCTCCAGCAAATGATGAATTAAATGTGAAAAACAGTTTGAAAAGTCGTAAGGCTGTTCTGAGTTATGTGCAATATAAAGAACTCGGATCATTGCTACCCAAAAGGTATAAATAACGTTCTAAATATGTTTCTATTATTCTACTTTTCTTGAACCTTTATAATCCCAAATTTTAGATACGACGATTCCGTAGCAATGAGATGGGGCGTCGAAATAGCTGTAGGTTCACCAGTCGTAACGGTGTCCGTCCTAGTGCCATCAGAAAACGGTTATGAATCCTTAACAGGAATTCCTCTACAATCTCCTGTTCAAATAAGATTATGGCTCAGCGAAAATGATAGTTTCAAGACAAGAACCAATCCACAGTGCGTACATTGGAGCACTGCCAGAGGGTAAATGATTAATGACTGTTAACTTTTTTTCAATTAATTATAATTAATATAATTCTTACTAAAGTATATATATATCCCATTTAATAGAATTGGCGAGTGGAGTCGAATGGGTTGCACAACAGAAATAGATGACACAACTTTAACTCCAGATTCGATAGTAAATTGTTCCTGTCTACAGTTGGCAACATTTGCCGTCCTAACCGATGTCCTGGACCTTGAATACGTGCCAGAGCCATCCCTTCTGGAAGACGTGACGAGTTACAGTGCATTCGTACTTGCCTTACCGCTATTACTCTCAGCACTGCTTATACTGGCTTTGATTCGTGGTGGCTGTACAAATTCCAACAGCATCCACAAAAATCTTGTGCTTTGCGTCTTTGTCGCAGAATTACTATATCTGATTGCATTGAAGGCCAGAAATCCACTAGTATCAAATGAGTTTCCATGTAAGCTTACAGCCATAGGACTCCATTACGCTTGGTTAAGTACTTTTGCCTGGACCCTCGTGGATTCTGTGCATTTGTACAGGATGCTCACTGAGATGAGAGACGTTAATCATGGTCAAATGAGATTCTACTATACCATGGGATATGGAATTCCAGCAATTATCGTAGGCCTGACCGTTGGCGTGAGAGCTGATCAATATGGAAACTTTTACTTGTAAGTGATTTAATATTCGCTCATTTATAGTCTCAAATATATTTTATTAATTCACACTGTTTTCCCTTACAGTTGCTGGCTTTCCATTTATGAGCCTGTAGTCTGGTCTCTAATAGGACCAGTATGCGCAGCAGTCTTAATAAATCTATGCATCCTGATAATGTCCGTCCGCGCAGCATTCACACTAAAGGAACATATTATGGGTTTTGGTAACTTAAGGACGCTTTTATGGTTGTCTGTGGCATCCTTACCACTACTGGGCACAACCTGGTCCCTAGCTGTTCTAAATGCATCAGAGAATTCGCCAATGCTGTCGTACCTATTGAGTATAGCTGTCCTGACGCACGCCGCATTCAGTCTAATTGGCTATTGTTTCATTAACGGTCGCGTCCGGAGGAATTTGTATTTGAGTCTATTAAGATGCGTGGGTAAAAAGACGCCTCTATTAGAAGGAAGCATGGCGAACGGTAGTAGCAGTCAGAATGTCAATGGCCACTCGGTAAGCTTAAATGTCATTAGCATCGAATTTATATACTTTAGAATTCACTGTTGCATTATGCAAACATTCAATCTTCTATTTATTTTCGTAGCGTTCGGCATTAGCATACTCATCGGCGTACAGCGGCGCTGAATCCTCGTGCAGACGCGTACACGTAGGTGTATCGACCAGCAGCACCACTTCCAGGAGTACCAATAAAACTGGTTCCAGTCCATACCGTAGCGATGCTCATCTTAGACACACGTCAACCTCCACCAGTAATTATAACAGTGACAGGGATCCATATATTTCATCCAGGAGTCGTCATTCTACCTTACACGTGAGACAAGGTATAAGGTCATTTATTATCATTGAAAGCACCTTACCAATATAGCTTTTAACTCTTTTTTTTTCTTAATACAGAAGTTAACGAGCAACGCGAACAACGTAGGGATTCGGAATCAGACTCTGATGGTTCTCAAGCGGATGGCGGTGGAAGGAGCTTAGACCTGGCCAGTTCTCATAGTTCCGACGACGAGGACGTTACCTCCAGATCTCATAAGAATATGGGCGTGTCCACGCAACAATCAGTGACCCACAGTTATTTGCCAAACATACACAGCAACCCCGCTGAACACTTGAATATACTTTGCTCAAATTCGGAACTGTTTCCGAATATAAAACCGATATATGCACCCAGATGGAGCTCGCAATTACCGGAAGCGTATTTACCATCCAACGGTGAGTCTCTAATTTTATTATATATATAAATATATAAATATATATATACTTTTTACGTTTATTATCATTGTTTATCTACTACTTTAATATCCAATAGATGTACGCGGTAGTCAGTGGTCGGGCGGTACGATATCTGACAACGAAATGGCCTCGAATAAGACATCGAGTCCTAATCCTCTGCCTTATCCGGACATTAATTCACCCCAGAAGAATCATCCTGATGACAATTACTCAGAGGGTGAGGAAAAGATTCATCACATAGGAGAAAAGTATTTATTCCCCTACACTGCTGAGGAAGATCATACAGTATCACCGACTCCGTATATGCTGTCGATGTCCTCGAGAATTCTTGCATCCAGCATGAGTCATCATTCCCAAAATTCAAATCATGATAATCTCAGTAGTTCTGAGCGATACGGAAGTCTGAAGAGGGGTCAGACTCTTCATGGTTCTCAGCACGACACCCTGAGCGGCTCTGAACGATACGGTAGCCTCAAGAGAGGTAAAGTAACCCCCAGTGTCCTCGAGGATGCTCCTGACTACATACTACCGATGAGCGCAAGGATATTGTCCAGCTCGTTGACACATGATCTGCAACACAGCAACGAATTGGCGGCGCTCAGACAACAGCAACAACAACAACAACCACAACAACAACAATACGAGCAAACTATCACCGAGACTGAGTAAGTATAAGGAGAATTATTTTTTTTTTTCAAAATTTTTAAAAAGTATGATCCTTTGGAATATGTAGTATTCTAATGAATTGTCCCTGGTAGTCGGTGTAGAAAGTATCGTAGATAATATCATACAAAAAATTATCCAAATAGGCTAATTAATTTGCAACGGTTAAAACTATTATACTAAACCCATTGACTAATCTGATTTCTTTGATTCCTGTATTATATCTTGGTCTCCAAAAAGATGGTGTTGGAACATTCTAAACTAACAGTATCTTTTCTGTGATCTCTGCTTCCCCTCTGGCCTTTGAATATCAGCGAGGACGTAAGTATCATTATATATAAGCCGTGATCTTTGACCTCGACTATAATAAACGATCACAGTTTATATATTTTATACTCAATGAATCTCGCGCTTAAAATTTATGGAGCAAATCTGTACATTGTTTCAGGAAGGATACTAACGCGGAAACGTCTGTTTGACAATCCACGTTTACAAGAAACCGTACAAAGTAACAGCATAGACTTTAGTAGCCATTTATTTATGAACGAATACAAAAGTAATATTCGTTCGTATATTTTAAGCAGCGACCATGACTGTACTTACGCGAGAAGGAAAGGAAAAGGAAAAAAAGAGGAAAAAACGTAGCCATATTGATTAGCGTGTCTGTGTGAGTGCCTGTTCATATATGCCTACATCGACTTAGTGCGATTGTTTCTTTTAAAACGATTTAGCTTGAATCTTTTTTTTATTCTTTTCCCTTTTGCTATTTAATTAAAATAATCGGGTTCGTTCGCTGATTGTCGTGTTATTATAGGTATGCATAATTATTACGTGTGCATGATGACGCGTGAAAAAAACAAGCAAACAGAAAACCAGTGACTGATAACGACAATCATTGTCGATCGGTATTCAACCCTTAAATGATGATCTCTAATTCATTTTTCATCGATCGTTGTACTTTAATATCATTCCAATGTACCTTATTTCCATCGTACTCAGTGTTGTGCAATGTATACATTCCACCCTTTATTTAAATTTATAATTAGAGTTATTGTTTGTCCCTCTCTCTTTACTTTTTTTTTTTTATAATTTTATATCGACACTTTTTACATGCCAAGAGTATATAATAATTGTAAGTCCAGACATAATATGATATGACGCAATACTCAAACTTTTGTATATATTTATATGAAGAATCATGACAAAATACATAATTTATATACCCTTAATATGGAATCTATTTCCGCGACTTGTACTATATATGTGGTATATTCGATCTTATGATAATATTTATTTTATATACTGACGCAACGCACGGGAGTTCCGTATGAAGTATTTTATTTCTTACTTTCTTTTATGCGGTACGAGTGTTTTTATTGATAAAAATGACTTTTATTCTCATTGAAAATATAAATAAATTACAAAATATAGTTAGATTAATACTCGGAAGAGCGTCGTCTTTAAAGTAAAATTGGTATCATTCGGTTTTGACATTAGTACCAAAGAAACAAAGTTGAAATTGTTTCGTATTTAATTTTCCTGAGTATTTCGAGTGTCAGGTGGCAGTAAGACCTTAAAAGTTTTAATGTCAAAACGGAAGGAACCTACCAAGGTACATACGATACATGCAGGTGGGTATAATCCATGCGGAATAATGATTTAGAAGATTTCACTTAGATTGTTACAGCAGTTTCATTATGGCTAAAATCCTGGTGTCGTGCAAATCCCATTTATGTCCGCCTCTACATTTTACTTCTTATCAAACGATTTATACTCTAGAGAATTTTTTAAGTCAAAATCTAATATCCTCTCTTTGTCAATTGCAAAATTCTATCCAGTCAAGTTTCAAGATTTTGTTACGGACAAAAGTATAAGCAGATGATCCATGGGGATGGGACTGAGTCCATCCACTCGTAATAGAGTCAGATCTAAACTTCTTATGGTATTCGCGCACCAGGTCTAATCGCTAGGACTAGAAGATATAATTGCTACACGCTGCTCTCTGCATCCGACGCCATGGAGAGTGTTTGTAACTTTGGCACAGAGTAATTCTCAGCGTGTCCAGATCCCTGAATCCTATTAGAGACCCGTTCCAAAGTGGATGGTGTAGAAGGTATGTCTTGATGTGCTTTCGGTGGAATTGGAGGTGGACTTACCTTTAAAGAAGATATTAAACATTAATATTCCTCATGGCAGTATTCACGTCTTCTTATATTAGTATAGTTACCTCCTGACTGAAGACTATTTGTGACCCCTGGAATGTACCACTTGGAAAGTTGCCAGCAGTAGCGTTCAAAGCATTTATCACAGAAGGAGGAGAAATGTTCATAACGTCATTGCATCGTGCGCGAGGTTCAAAATCCTCGTAGCTGAGATTATTCAAATTTGTCAAGTGAGATTGAAGATCCGAGATACTAGCTGTCGAGATTCCACTATCGCGTAGATCATTTGACTCGCTTGGTAACTCTGCGTCGTCGTCTGTGCTCCATTCCGTGTTACGTTTGTGCGTCAAACGTTTTGGCGGTGCCGGTGGCGCTATTGAGCTAGAGTTTGAATCTCTTTTGTCAGGTGCTGTATCAATAATAATCATATAGTACACTCAATTAACAAAGAAGATTATTACAATGATACAATGAATACAACTTACTGCATCCTCTAGGTGGTAACGGTGGAGCTGGTTCTGGTCCTGGTTCGCTCCAGGAACTCCTCATGTTTGTCTGATCACTACCATCCGTAGGAGTAGGTAGAGAATGTCTTAATGGCAACTTTGGACTGAGTGGTTTGCTCAGTGATCTTTGGTGTGTCGGTCTGGGAGGTGTTGTTCCATAGCCTACAGAACGTGGACGTACTTCCCTTTGAGGGATTGGTGGTGGTGCACCCTCTAGTCTTGTGTAGAATCCCTCATCCTCAGGAAGACCATCACTTTCAGCGTGTGATATCCTGGAGCCAAACGACTCGAGGGTAGCTGGGCGTTGTTTCTCGTTCACCGGTAATGGTGGCAGTGGAGAACTTAAATAATAGGATCAAATTAAAGTTTAATTGATATTTCAGTTCTGGAAGCCCTTCTTAATTGATCCAATCTTTTATTTTGTACTCACTTTACAATACTATCCTGATGTACAGTTCGCTGCCTAGCTAATGGATCCAATCCTTGTTTCAATTGTGTGAATCTTTCAATTAATCGTTTGTGCAACGGCTGAACACCTGCAGGTGCAATTTGTCCGTGGAGAACAAGACCAGATTCCAGTACACTCATTTGGTCCAGTATCAGACTCTTGAGTCTATTCACGTGCTGTACCATATCCGGATTCTGTCTTGCGAATTCAGGCGTTAGAAAAGCTTCCTGGTACTTTGTTATACCACCCATTACATTGGCATCGATTATTCCCTGAAGTCTCATACTGAATGGATTTATGTTTCTATGAGGTTCGGCTGTATATTGTGCTACCAGCCTTCTCAATTCTCTCTCCACGCTCTGCATTGTCTCACAAGCGTATTGCACCGGTGCCAAGAGTTCAGATCTCTTTTTGATGACTTCAAACCAACGAAGAATACCTGGTAGCTTAGCTTCAGTCGTTAAGATCGTCCGTTCTATCCAGAGAGACTTGAATTCGTTTTCACGATCCACTGGTCCTCTGTGTAGAGGACGATCGAATGTGAACTTTCTTACGTCATTTACCAGATAAAACGCTACTACTCTGTCTGGAACTTCAGCTGTACTGGAACCTAAGCTACCTTCTTCAGGGATTGGCTTCACGTTGCATATTTGAATATCTTAAAGTAAAAAAGATGTATATTCAAGAAGATGAATATTAATAAAAATATATATCTTGTGTATCTATTATTCTAATGAACCTCTTACATTGTCCTTCTGATGATATAATACTCTCATCAGGTGGTGAATTCTTCATGAGAATCTGCGCGCTTGGAAATTCGGTTTGCAGGCGCTGAGTAAAGGCGCCTATCCTCTCGTATTCCAACCCCCGATAAATAAATAGTTTGTTCTAGAAAGTAAAAAGTGTAAATATTATAAGATAAAAAATTGATATACATATATTTGTTCAAGAAGTAATATAATATTAAAGCAAACATACCCTGACGAACAGTGGAAAACTCAGACCATAGAAACCAACTCTAAAGTACTCAGGCTCAGGTCTAAGCTGAGTCAAAATATTATCCAGAAATTTTGCTTGTGTTTTAAGTATGTGACTCAATTTTGCGTAATCGTAGAGTCTGGTCTCGTATAGGACAGCCAACTCTTTACACAAGGGTATACCCTTTTCCCAGCACTTTCCACGATCAAAGTAATGAATGATCTGATGATACAGAAGCTCCTTCCTTTGCCACTCAGGCTGCTGAGGATGAGCATGATCAGGTGGTAATGGAGTGGAACCCCAACTTAGCTGATCGGCGTAGAGTTTCATAGTGAAACCAGCCTCAGTGTAATTTTCAGCTGCTAAGTGAAGATCGTGAAGCTTGTAGATATATCGTAGATACATTTCCTTGCGATTGAACTCGTTTTTGTAAAAGTTCTGAAGAAAGAAAAGAAAATTGCCTCTTTTTCCTTAACTAATTATAACTTCTAAAACAGCACAGATGAGACTAGCACGTCTATAACAGCACTTTGATAAACTTTCTATTAATATGTCCGACTGTTAAATGACATTACTGACTGAAGGATCTTCATGAATACAAGAGTGAACGTATATAAGTATATTAGACATATCAATAAGGAATAAGCGAAGCAATGAAATAAACAGATCCTCATTAGCAGACAGTTCTAAATTATATTTGTCTTTGCTTATTTCCTCTTATATGGTTCTAATCAATGAATGGTTCTAATCAATGAAAAATTCTTACCAAGAGATTCACGGTACACGACATTCGTTTATCTCGATTCTCATCACCCTGTATTACACTCCTGTAATCCAGTAATCTCTCCAGTAATCGTGTGACTGATGTAATGAAGGCGGTACCACTGTCCTTCCAGGTAGGATCTTCTGACTGTACTCTATCTAATAATCTGTGAGACAATGAAATGGAATAATAGTATTTTAACTGCTAAAAATAAATAAAGCCCTGGAATTTAATTTATTGAATACATATATCTTATACACGATAGGTATAAACTTACACAGCACTGAGATGTTCCCTTGATATGCGTGAAAGGATAAAGTTACTTGATTATACAAACTATATCATACCATTGAAAGGAAATTCATAAGCAAATAAAGATAACGATGAGAATATGATAGAAAAAAAAAAAAGTAAGAAAAAATATAAACTCACATTGTATTGAATAGCTGCCTATACTCGTCGTCTCCTTTATTCTCGCTTATCAATATATCCAATTTATCAATAAGCTCAGACTCGACAGACTTAAAACTGCCTCTGGCTCGTTGCTCACATTCCATCATGTCAAAGAAAATATGTAAAGTAGCTTTTCGCAATTCGCTCTCCGGCACGAGGGTGACTTCCAAAAAAGGTCCCACCATACCCGGTATAAAGTCCAGCTTCCGTTCGCCCAAGTGAGACCACATTGATAGGATTTGAAAACCCATAAGGACTCTCATATCGCCATACTTTTCGACAATCTTCTCTCGCTTCACCTCGGAGAATTGTTCGAGTTGTAAAGATGGCTGCGTGAGGTAGGTCACGGCAAGGTTGAAGTACGTGGACCACAGTTGAGAGTCGAAGCTCCCATGAAGGAACCGGAATGCCAGAGGCTGAGCCAGTTCCTGTAGAGACTTTAAGATTATATTGTTTGCTTGCATCCTGATGACAAGCCAGTCAGGTGGAAAAACTTCCTGGCGAACCAAGTCTCTGAATACTAGGAACACCCTGAGGAGAAAATCCTTGAGTGGCTTTCGCTCACCACCATGAGTTAAGTCTTCGAAGAGCCTCGAATAATGATATTCATCAAGAAGTTGTAAGAGTCCAATCAGACAAGCCACGAGACATCCCAAAACAGGACTATTGGAGTCTATTATTATGAGGATAGTCTGTATAAGAACGTCAAGGGTAGACAAGCAGAGCGTCTCCACGTCGTGATGTATACAATTATTAACTTTATTGGTGTCGCGACCTCTTTTGTGAAGGAAGCTCAGGATCTCGCCAAGAATATCCGTGCAGGATCTAAGCTCTTCTCTTCGAGCTAAATGAATCCGCAAATGTCGACAGATAGTAAGTAGCAATAGATTCCTACTCTCGTCATCCTGAAAGAGTTTGGAGGTCACGAGATTCTTTATGGCTACAAGTTTAGCTTGCATAAGCTGTGGCGGAGGTTCTCTTGGCACAGAGTCTAACATGGTGCACGTTAACTTGGCAACTTCCAGCACTGGCAGTACTGCCATCAGCTGTTCAAAAACTGCTGAAATTGATAATAGCAGAGCAACCTGGGACAGTAGCACCATGTCGTACGGTATACTCAGCATTTTGTTCAGGGCTGCAAATACGCAGTATAGATCCCTTTTAAAACTATCCTCGTATTGACCTGCCGTAGCTCGTGCAAATAAGAGCCGACTTTGTATGATAAACTTGAAAATGTATTCCAAGGACCGAAAGCACTTCATTATGGGTTCCTGTTTCTCTGCAGCGGTTGCCCAATCGGCACAATGCTGTACGCTGCTCAGCAGACCCTTATAAACTAATGCGGCAGCGAAGTGATCCGAAATATAAGCATCCATCACAGGTTTGAAGTGTTCGAACTTGGAATCCTCCAAGAGGCTGAATATAGAAACCAGCACTTGGAATACCAAGCCAGAATGCGCCGTTGAGTTTCCGTCTTCGGTATGAAACATGGAGAATAGTGCGTCCAGGATATCCTGAAGGAATTTGACTAGTTCCTCACCGCCAAGTCTGAGTACACGACCTAACGCTTCGGATATTCTTTCTGGATGAGCTTTCCATTGGAGGAGACTTAGTAGATCCACATTTTGAGTTAGTTTTGTGCTGCATAATAACGTGTGTACGAACACTGCTTCCTTTTGTGATCTTGTGAATGGCGCAGGTCCTAGAAATATATATATATATACATATATCAAGTTAATTTGAAAAATTATATTTCATGAATACAGACAACTGTCTACATCTATCCTGGACTAAACATTATTCTATCCGGAGAGAATTGACAGTTTTTTTTTGTATTTTACATATAGGCATTTTTGATGTACATATATATTAATTTGATGTTCTTTACTAATATGCATACCTGGTGCATTTGGTTCATGCGCACTGCTAGGTAAGGATAAGTAACTCAGAGAATCCAATTTAACACGCTCTTCACATTTATATATATAGAGTTCATGTTGACCATCTTGTAAAGTCGCTCCACCAGGTTCCATTAGACGTACAAAAGCAAAAGCAAAGAGCTTTTTATCGTTCTTCTCTCGAGCTGAAGTTAACATAATAAGATCAAATTAAAATTCGTATCATACGTCTCAAAGAGATTAGAAGATTATTTAATATCAAATTGCTTACTGGAACAGTGTCGAAATTCAAAACGCACATGGCTGCTATAGAATTTATCAATAGGAATAGCCAGTCTAACTGATTCAGCCCATGATGGACTATTATGATGATAAATAACTAAACTTTGATATTCTGAACTTCCATCAGCACCTGCTGCACCGAACAGACACCCTTCCAATGGCTGACCTTCTGCATCGAGTACAAGAATAGTCACCTGTACAAATAAAAATGATATTAACATCTGCTTCGTATACGTTATAATAAAATTTTCAAAAATTCTCTTCGTGCCTCGATATTTTTTCCAGTAGATTTTCCACCCCGCTCAAATTCTCCTCTCTCTAGCCTTAAATACAAGTCATTCCTCACATCACCAGGCATGATAACATCAGAAAAGCCAAGCTTCTTCGTCAGGCATGTGTTCTTAAAGAGGAGAGGATGTTCCTCACGAACTTGGGAAAGTTCACCATGAAGAACACGTAGTGACACTACGATACCATAATTCGGTTGGCCAGGAAGCGGTGAACATTTATTATTACGAATGATCTGTTCGTGTAACTGATGAAATTCTTTCTCTTCGCCTTGATAAACCTAGAAGAAGAAAAGGTATAGAGTAATAATAAACAAAGGTAAATGAATTGAAGTAACACAAAAAAGTTCAGATATCTTCTCTTAACAGACTTTGAACATCATCTCCAATTCTTCAGTGTGATCCTGAGTGGCCTCAGCTAACGACAAAGCAGCTACGCCATGAGGTCTTCTGTAGACAGAGCTGCCAGCTTTATTTTTTCCAGAATCAGAATACAGCATTCTACCGCAACGCATAACGTGGGCAACCATATAGAGATCACGACCAAGATCAGCGTTCCCCAGGTCGGTGAAGATGGTACAGTTGTTGTGCATTTTTTCAACGTAGTTGGAGAAACCCTCCTTGGATATACGGACTAGAAATCGTTCGCTCAGGTACTGACCGCGTCTTGAGTCATATAGAGAAAAATATATCTCAGCATCCTCGCCAACAAAATGGCCGAAATCGCGCATACAAAAGTATAGATGATGGGTCAGGACTTTCTTGTGTTCCTTGCGCCTTAAGGTACCCCTTGCAGATGCGCCCTGAGAATTTTCAGCGCTCTGTACATGCTGTAAGCAAACATTTTTTCTGTCAATTCCAATCCCATTTTTATCTATTTAATGAAAATTATATTGTCAATTTAATAAATTCTCAAATATTTACCACGTGATAAAGTTCAACAACTGACATCGTATCTGGATCCACCATATGAGCACCCTGACGTGGCACGAGGTCCAGACCGAGTTTCCTGAAACATTCAAGTATGCATTCTTGAATAGAGAACAGTTTTTATCCATTCATGAATTCGAGGACAGTTTCGAGCGTACTTCCGTGTATAAAAATATCCATATACTTATGAATTCTGGATATAAATAGAATTTTTTATGCAAACCCTACGACAGTGCCATCTTATTGTTTGAATGAGAATAAAAAACAATATATATATATATTTGGTGTTGGGCTATTTTGGAGATGATTTTATTTACGCATGGGCTATTTTGAGGTCTGTCCTCAAAGAATTATATATATACATATATGGAAACAATAAATATTATTACGGGATGAGAAACATTTTATCTTCTTGCACCACTCAAAAATGCCCCTAAAATATATGTGTTGATGTCAAAAGACAAAGAACGTAAGAAAATAATTTTTTTATCATGATCCAGAATAAATAAAGGAGAATCAGTATTGCGTTTTTTTTCTCGTAATTTATTATAAGAATAGTAAATTATATACAGTCCCATGACCTGAGAAGTACGATGTGCCTTGTTGCATTCAGATGTATGAGGTGTATGGGTATGTGTATAGACTCAGCAAGGGGGCCCCAGAGTAAGTCCCCTCTCTTGATGGAATGCAGGAAAGTCCCAACGACTTCGATTGTACATAAACGTAGTACTAAACGTATAACAGAGCCAGCTTTGAATTTAATAAACGTATGATATTCGCAGATGGTTAAATACTTGGGCCGAGACTTATATTACTATTATGAGTATACCGGGAGCATTTCAGTAATTATGCTTCGACCGGTCGATTCTTAAATTGACCTGACCCCTGTCCCTTGAGGTCTTAAAGCATTTCCACCGTTGCATATCTACAACATTTCAGCTCAAGGTTCCCACACCCTCGCAGTACTCAGTGACGAACCTATTCGTAAGATCGAATGGTGCCATAAGAGTTCCTTGTACGTAGTACAAAAAGTATATGAATATAATAAAATATAATTTTTTTATCATCATAAAAAATATGATAAAAAACAAAGAAAATTCTATATGTAATAAATCAATCAACATTATGTGCACAAATTTTTTAAAATATCTCTATTGATGCATATTTAGCTTATTGTCATAGAAAAATGAGGAATTTGTAAAAAAAAAATGTGAAATTCTTTGTAATTGATGAATTAGAATAAAAGATGAAGAATGGCAAAAGTAGTGGAATAATGACTCAGGGCCCCCGACAGAACATTGTTCGATCCTGAGATGAGACCCCGAGTAGCCCCCCGCTTCATGGAATGCAGGTGAGCCCGGAGACTTCAATGCGTGGAGACAGGTACAGGCAATGTCCGCCGTCTTGGGACCTACGATCCGTTCCAAAGATATCGGACAGTCAGGACAATGCCACATCCGTCGAGTAAAACGGGTCCCCGGCCAGCATTCGAAATTTTCGCCGGCTTATGAATATTCACCAGTAACCAGACTCCGGTAATGTTCATCGTAGCACTTGGACATTTTACTGACCCATTCCAGGGGCGTCTCCTACCTCTTGCAACCTGGTCCCACTACACTAGCCAGTAGTCGGATTGATCGCTTACTAGGAAAACCCTTGCGGGGCCTTATGGGAACCATATAATAGACCCACCCATATACCATGCGCCGTAGTACCTACTACCTATTGTAATGCCCATTCGTGAGAACGAACGTATTCTGTTCCTTTCTCTCTAGTAACCATTATCACAGTACTCTCTTTCTCTGGCCCCTCTCGCTCTATCGCTCCACATATACTCCATTCGCGTAAACTCATAAAAATATTTCTCCCATTCAATACAAGTAATCCAGTATATCACTCTGAATATATTTATACGTCTACCTTGCGTACTATACGCGACTATCTAATACACCTACAATGCATCAAGTCAAACGATCCCCTTGGGCACACATAATGTGATATCTTGAAGGGGAGAGGCGTATCTCTTTTTCGTGGGTGTACTTAACGATATATCTAACCATGTGGGCTAAGATAGAAACGCATTTGAAGACTGCGAAGAAGCCTTAAAACGGAAGAGGACGTCAGAGACCATAACCGTACATTTCCTTTGTTATCAGCCACATTTTCCCTGATCGCTCGAATTCTCAACTGGAATCCCACCAGTCGATAAGGAGAATAAGAATAAATTCGTTACATGCGTGATTCTTATACGTCCTGACATCCTACCGTGCAATCTGATACTAAGAACAGTTTGATTCGAAGAATTGCTTGCGCAGTACTTTCAACGCCGTCATTAATTATTCTTCACGTATGGGTGAACATAAAAGAAGTCACATTGAATTGATAATATAAGTCACAGGTGGGTATCTAAAAAGGTGTGAAGAGACATTTAACGATTAATAGATAGTGTTTACACGAGGAATAAAAAAAATCAAAATATATATTAGACCTTTTTTAAGAAGATGGTCAAAGACAGGATTTTTAACGTCATTCATTTATTTTGTGTCGATCTTTTTTTGACTTCTGCGAAGTCTCCCGGGACTTTTAAGAAATTACGAGGTATCTGTCCCAAATCGGTCTGATGGGTCTGAGATACCAGAGACTGGAGCCTTTTGTGTGGGAATTCGGAAGCTGGATCCCTGGATCCTGTAGAGAAGAAAAAAAATCATGAAGAACAGAAAGCGCGCAGATACATGAATGGAATTTTGTCAGGAACTCAATGACTCGATTAAATTTTGTAAAAAAGACGTCGAGAGCGTCGTTCCTTCAGGAAGATGGCGGATACCTATCGTTTTTTCATCGCCCTTGGCGCCTTAAGATACTTCCAGTACTCGGGTACCGTTCGGTAGCTCTAAACACTATAATTACATTTCACTTGAGCTTCTAGTCTCTAATTTCAGTGTAACTGAAATACGATTTAACGTTCATTTCTTACCAGTTACTCATCTAATGATGTAATTTGAAAGATATGCATTGTGACTTTGACTAAGTATATAGATAATAGAGCTTATGACTTTTTTGAATATTTTCAGATAAAACAATGCTTCATCCTCTTGGACTGGATCCGTTCCGTAACATTCGCCCACGTCGATTGAAATTTTTTGAAATTCACGCGACGTGAAGGTTACCATGACGAAGATCCAAGAATAGAAAAATTATTTTTCCCGTTAGATCCTAAAAATAATTATGGACAAAAATTATTTTTAAAAAACCAGATAACAAGAGAATATTTTTGCTTTTCCTGTGAATTCACCGAAGCAGCAACACGTCCTATGCACTTGGATCGTGCAGTAAAAGGTACTGGCAATAGATGTCAGGGTCATATCCCAAGCCCCACGATGTCAATTAGATCAAATAGCGCATGATTAAACTCGTTCAGGAGTTTCTCTAGCTAAAAAGTTCTATTTTTATATTTAAAAAAAATATAATATACTTACCACAAGTACGCGTACATATGGTACCATCAAATAATAAAATTATATAATCAAATGGTAAAGATATTCTGATAAAAAATTTTGGTCCAAGGATCCAATAGTTAATCATTATATAATGATATTAATATATCGAAACCAAGTAGCGCAGTATCCGGTTCTTTGTAAATAATCTCAACTTCTCTATGGAGGTGCAAGTTTAGTCATCAGGCGTGATGCTTATTAAAAGCGACGATTGCTTCCATTCATTATATTTTCTTTTTTTTTTTTTTGTTTCAGTCAGATGAATAAGGCCCCGGCCGGTAGCTCGGAACTATAGCCCTCTCTTTCACCGTGGGGTTTGTGCGGCCCTGGGAGGCAGCTTGAGAAAGGAGGGAGACTGGGCCAGACGGTGTTTTATAGTATGAAGAAAGCCAACGAAGAAGGGACCGATATTGCCAGTCCTGTGTCTTCCTCTTGGTACCGATAGTCGGCAGAAAATTCTTTGCCGGGATGAAGCATCTCTTAGCCCTGTATTATAATGCCCTCAGGAATGGAGCCAAACCAGTCGTATACGCATTGCCAAAGGCCCAGAGATGACCAGGGCCTGAAACGAGTATCTAGGAAGAACAGCTTTAAAGAGCTGAAAGCATGCCTCGGTAGGAAACAGGTTCTCGGCATGGTTACCATGTATTCACCAAACTGAAAACCTTGGCTCGCGGAGATGCATCTTGCTGTAGCCTGAAGAGATGCTGCTGCGGTTCATGGGATACACGATATGATGATTAGGGCGTTGTCGTGACTCAGATAGTTTTAACTGTCAAATAGATCATACAGTAATTTGAGACTAAGTATAAATTTCAACAGGACTTACTCATGGGTTTACGATGCGAAGCATTTTATTGTATATAGGAATTGGGCTGTAATGGGAATTTTAAATAATACAGGCTGTTGGTAATAAGCTAAATATATAAATTTGTTGAGGAATTAATATCTGATTAATTATGTCGTAGATATAACTGCAATTGAGTTGTCAACAGTTAATTATCTGCTGATAAACTCAATAGTCCGTGATACAATGGTAGTTGAACCGTTAAGATTTACTTGGAACGTGCAGGAAAGTGAGGTTAGAAATCAGTAAAAGCGACAAACTTCAGGGCTCTTGCGAATATTGTATTAAATTATTTGCAGAACGTGGATTTTAGCTGGAGACTGTACACCTGGTGTCCCCCACTTTAGGGAACAATATGGCAGTGGAGGGGCCCGGAACCCCGAGTCAAGTCAGTCGCTCCCCGGGCCCCGTTGACGCGGTACGCGTCCTTTTCAATACGGCTCAACGACGTGAAGTCGTGCGCGATCGTATAGTTTACGCCAGTTTTTGCCGACCTTGGTGCGTGCACAGTTTACGGAGACGTTGGTTTACGAAGATAATAGGTGAGACGGTTTTTTACGAAATTTCAAATATACACCAGTCACTTTTCGTAACACATTACATACCATTCGGACGCACTGCCCTCATCGAGCAGATTTTGAGAACGCCGTGACGACGCTTCTCATTAGCCAATCAGCAAGCGTGCCTCGATATTTGGCTTGTTTGATTGGCGAATATTTTTCATAGTAAAATCAATTCACTACACGATAATAATTATTTACTTTCACTACATTCCGTAGGCTGTTTCAATAAATTCAATGTAATTTAGAGTACACGTCCGGAGAGTACCACAAATATCCTACGAGAATGAATCACCAAATCACAAGGCATTTTGTTATTATTCAAACAATAAAATCAATTCTCCAAACAAATTTTCTATTATTGACAGAGAATACAAAAATGTTCTCAGTCGGTCAACGACATTGATAATTATGGTAAATCTCGCTCTGCTGAATATTTATCAAGGATAAGTCCCGGATGGGACTTACTGTTAAATATCAGAAAACTTTCCGGCCAAATTTTAGCGTACGTACACACAGTTGTATTATTTTATATTAAGCCACAATGATCAATTTTAATTAAGATGGATAACGAGTCCGACTCATTCGTGCCGATAAAAGAGCAACAGGTCGTGAGGTGCACTTTGTACAAGGACTAAAATGCTTGAGGCAAGGAGCAACATAATCGCCAGTTACTAGTGACCAACTGCGGTTAACCGAACAATTCGATCCGTTATCCCGATGCTGGTCTCGCTCGATTGCTTTTGTCCCAATGGAGAATGGAAGAATCAGCAAAACAGCTATTAACGAGTACTACGCTGCCATCGTGCATCCGCCTAAATTCTGAATTGAAATGTCAAAAGTTCAATTGCTCGCATTCCTGTTCCAGAAGTCAGTGATACGACCTCGAAAAAAAAATCGAAAACAAAAATATTCTTTTTCATGCTACATCTGAAAGAGACTCATCGAACCACCGGCCAGTAAAGACAATTTGTTGATTTTTATCATCCGTGCAATCTATTGAGAAATCTACTCCTCTAGACTGGTTTTAATACCGGAGAAAGCGTACGGAGCCAAAACTTTTTTTTCGTTACAGTACACCAACCCTTAGGAGAAAAATTCCTAGTACGGTATTCAATGAAAAACGTCTCACATGTGGGAAAGCTTAGCAGGGCCGTAATTTTCTTAGGCACTTTTGAACCCCGCTAATCGAAGAAAAAAATACTCTGATTAACAATTAACGTGATATATTGGCAATAAAGTATCTAATCAACAACTTGGTACTACTGACAACGGAATTCTTGTGCACGGCAAGCTGTACTATGAAGATGGTTACTGGTACAAGGAAACGAGAGCCACAGAGACCATTTAAGAATAATTAATAAATTTAGTTGATCTAGACATTCTCGTAGCCTCCGTATCTCTCTCAGATTCTATCTTGCGCGTATTAATCCTTCTTCTTCTTCTCACTGGCAAATGCTTTCAAGCGATAAAATTATTTATATCTCACTGCAAAAAGATTTCATAACATTTTTACACGTGCACCAAGTGTACACAAATAAACACTGGCATTTGTACTAGAGCAGTACAGTAGCATTAACAAAGCATTCTATGACCTACTGGTAGCAAAATTGTTTATATTCCGTATGCGGACCACATGTGTTATTCATACAAAAACTTACGTATGACTCCAGTAGTAGCTTGATACTAAAATATGTAACCTATACGCAGATAAGACGTGACTTAATACGAAATAAAATCTTGGTACTGCGGTTAAACTTACTGTAAAATTATTAAATATAGACATACGCTAAGGCGTACAATCCAGACTGGACTAGCAGCATAGTTCATAAAATATGGCTGATATTCTACACCCATTTCCGCAGTCCCTATAACGGGTGACGCATTCACGAACGCGACTCTTGTCGGTATAAAAGGGGTATTCATGGGTCTTCCGAATGTATCCTTTCTCTAGGTATCCCCCATAGTGAAGTGTATATAATGAAGCAGACATATTTTCTTTTTGTTTTCCAGAATATTATATTCCCAAGAGAACTGCAGTGTCTGGTCCTTTTTTTATGGCCCTTTAGATTAGACCCAGCCGTAGGTGTCTACGTATACTGTATCTTGAGGCCCGTATAGGACCCCCGGGCAAGAGCAAACATAACATAGGTCCACTT
This sequence comes from Calameuta pallipes, assembly GCA_030142375.1. Classification (NCBI taxonomy): domain Eukaryota; kingdom Metazoa; phylum Arthropoda; class Insecta; order Hymenoptera; family Cephidae; genus Calameuta; species Calameuta pallipes. The sequence continues at coordinate 482,250 of JARQSW010000172.1, forward strand.
CTGAGAACTATTAAAAAAAAAGCGACTGCAGCTTCCCGATAAAAGTTTGAGTCACCTTCCTTTCCTTCTTGCAAATTGTGACGTCAACCACATTTGGAAATTGCTTCTTCCTTTTTACCATAATTGTACGACACTGCACCAGTAATTTCATTCTGATGGGTCGACTGAGGCACTAATTGTATATAAAATTTTATACAAGCACTGCACAGCAGTTACTATTGGTACGCGTAGCAACGTCCTGAATAATCTCCGACAGTTTATCATAAGTAGTCGTATACATGGGAATGAGTTTTACGTCTTGCGACAGCCTTGAAACGGTTTTATAATCGCTCAGGGAATAGCATACGTCCTGACGTTGGAAATAGGACTAGAGATTTTAATAAAACTTCATATATGCTTATTTTGCGTAAAATCTTCGACGTTGGCTGATATTTAAAAGTATTTTGAGAATGCTCACAGTTTTCAAGTAACTGTATACGCATTGTTAGAGGAATCGAAGCATTGTCCTTTCACTGTTACGTGGTGCGATAGCATCGGACAATTCATAGTTGACGTACGGTGTCACACGTGGAAGCATTTCTGTGGTCTTGTATATCGAGTCTCACGATAATACTTTACTATCACCTGGGCAAATAGAGATATTGGTAGAGGTGGAAAAAAATTTTTTTAAAAATGTCTAATTCAGACAGACTCCAAGAATTGTTTTAGTGCAGTATATACAGTGTGGACGTGCCGTACAAGTAGGGATTGTCTGATGGCCTCGGTTACAGGGATTCTCGTTACAATAAAACCCAACCCGATGACTGGTACTTTCTCGACTACGTATCTACGATTATAGAGAGTATATAACCGGTCATCTTACGGTTCCGTTTTTATGTTCTCTTTTGCATGACTCAAGAAAGAGAGAGAGAGAGAGAGACAGAGAGAGAGAAGGAAAGATGAAAAAATCAAGCATTGCACCTTCCCTAAGAAGCTCAGAATATTTAATCCTAAAAGAAGTCCCGGAAAAAATTCTGGAATTTTCTACAGGATGTCATAGTCTTGTCATTTAACCAAGTTTTGCGTAACGCATCTATACATTGTGAAATAAAAACCGAATGAAAAGTTATGCAAAAGGCATAGCAGGCCAGAGTGTTTCAACGCATAAATGACTCCCTGCTCCAAGGCTGCCAATCGTTAAGTACCATTGTCCACGGTGGATTACTGTGTAAATGTTACTGCATACAAAAACTGGAAAAATCTGAAGTCTCTATGTAAAAGGCAGACTGCAATTGCTCCTGGATTCATTAAACTAGTCCAAATTAATTCCAACTCCACACGTAACACAGAACCGGCGTTTCCAGGGCTGAAATTTCATACTGCACAGAGTGTGTATGCATATATACATATATATGTACGTGTCGTATGATTGGAGCTCCTCATTACGTATCTAGAATAACTGCGAAACTTCTCATCTGCATCTCGTTGTGACATTTTTATCGTAACCGGACGTCTTTTAATCGTCATTTTTACGGTACATTGGATTACGCGAGGAAGGGTCGTAGACACAGGAATCTACCCCTGTAAGCCAAGAGTTCTTTGTAAGGTATTAAAAAGTCCAAGGGGAGACTGCGAGTACGCTGCCATTTTCTTTTGCTTCCATCGCGCTGCACGTAACTCTTTGTCACGGCATCAGAATGCAGCTACGATGCAAGGAACAAGTCCACTGAACGAGCAAGTTGTGTGTGATTGACCCCTTGGGCAATGGCACGCGTCCCGCCTGCTTCACGACTTGTCTCTCAATTAATTAACTAATAAAATTCTAACGACGCAACTGGGACGTCCCTGGGACATTACTGACTGCGGTTCTTATCGCTTTGGAAGACACGTTGATACATTTTTCTTGCGCCATCCCATTTCTGATCGCACGATGCTTTATGTCCTTCCTGATCAAGTTCTTTGTTTACCTAAAATATATATATTTCAGAATATGCATAATTATATACAATTATACTGTGATGAAATCGCGTCAATGAGTAACTAACTTAACTGTACACACATAGTAACGATTCTTGATCGCTTACTTCGTCTCTTAGAATCGTCCACGCGCTATACAAATGGTTAATACGTATGGTATTTCCTGATTCATCCTATACAAAAGTCTGTCTTTGTCCCATGAATGGAGTCACGTGTGAAGGAATATGGGGATCACGATTAAAATCGTAATACCGGTTTACTCCTTGTATATGAAAATACTAAGAGTGTTCTTACCAAGTGGTAAAAAAGTTTTAAAGAAAGCGAAAGGATTCCATGCGGAGTGTCTTTTTATCTGGAGTCTCTGATAAGCAGTTGAATGGTGACACGTCCATTGTGTCCTCTTTGTGCCAATGAATAGATAATAATAATCAGAGTTCTCATTAATATACATATAGAAGAGCGCCATAATAATGATTCAATGTAATGCTATTGTTTTGTAAAAGTCGATCCAATCCTTTAAAAACGCATAAATATCCTCTTTTTGATGATGTCCTCTTATTTGTTTCTTATTTTATTTTCACAGACAATGGCGGTCTTCGGTTTAGTCTCGGCCGTAGCGGGCTTTGTAAAAGTTCGTTATTTAATAGACAAGGCTATTATCGACAATATGGTCTTCAGAGCTCATTACAGAATCACAGCTGCGATTCTCTTTGCCTGCTGTATCATCGTTACGGCCAACAATCTCATAGGTAAGATTTCTCTTTTTCGTTAACTGTATATTGACCCAAGAGATTCGGATCTATCATCCCAGCCTCTTTGTATCTACAGCAAAGCTGGTTTATTATTCTTGAAGATATTTAGCATGAGTTTATTTAGCGTTAGTATACGAGAGATTATGATTCCATCCAGAGTCTAACTTCTGATATTTCACTGACACAGCTGGTTATTGCAAACTGCAAACTTGACAAAGAAGAAGAAGCGCCTTTTATCCTTTGAAACTTCTTAACTAAACACGATCAGGACTCTGGGAGTGCATGAAAGCTTTTACATGAACAACATCAGCAGTCGAGTAACTCTTGTTACACTGCAAAAGAAAAAGTGTCAATTCTAAATACTTAAACTACCAGTAATGGAAGTTCAGACGGTGCATTTATCCGTATCAATAAATTTAAGTATTTATAGCCTACTCTTTTTTTCTTTACAGGCGATCCCATTAATTGCATAGCAGACAATGCTGTCCCTGCGCACGTGATAAATACGTTCTGCTGGATAACATATACGTTTACGCTACCAGATAATATTCACAAGACAGTTGGTACCCAGGTAGCCCATCCTGGTCTAGGTGGTGATGTCGAAAACAAGAGGTATCATTCGTACTACCAGTGGGTACCGTTCATGCTCTTCTTCCAAGGAGTCCTCTTCTACATTCCTCACTGGATGTGGAAGCAGTGGGAGGAAGGAAAGATCAGGATGATCACCGACGGAATGCGTGGTGCGGTAATCGATGGCAAACAGGAAAGACGTGCCAGGATGGAGAGGCTGGTCCAGTACATCGTCGAGACGTTACATCTGCACAACAGCTACGCCGCCGGTTATTTCTTTTGCGAGGCACTGAACTTCATCAATGTCGTAAGTGTTGAGCAATGCTCTGTGTCAACTTAAGTAAACTTGATGATTTATACTGAGGATGTAAAATATAAATGTACCCTCTACTTCAGGTTGGAAATATATTCTTCGTTGATACCTTCCTCGGCGGAGCCTTCCTGACCTACGGTACCGATGTGGTCAAATTCAGCAACATGAACCAGGAGCAACGTACTGATCCTATGGTAGAAGTCTTTCCACGAGTGACCAAGTGTACCTTCCACAAATTTGGTTCATCCGGTACCATCCAGAAGTTGGATGCTCTCTGCATACTGGCCTTGAACATTCTCAATGAAAAGATTTACATATTCCTCTGGTTCTGGTTCATCATCCTGGCCGTACTCTCTGGTCTGGCACTTCTGTACAGTATGGCCGTGGTGCTGTTGCCAAGCACACGAGAAACCATCCTCAAGAAGCGTTTTAAGTTTGGTACTCCAGCCGGTGTTAATGCTCTTATCAGAAAAACTCAGGTAGGCCACAGAAGATGCTTGCTTTGTACAAGCACTTATCGAATTAGGACACATTTAGCATCTGCATACTAAACATGTGTGATCATTTTGATTCCAGGTAGGAGACTTTCTCTTGATCCATTTGCTGGGTCAAAATATGAACATGATGGTGTTCAACGAAGTTCTCGACGAGCTCTGCCGTCGACTTCATGTCGGTTCTAGTAGCGGAGCATCACCGGCATCGGTACCGTCGGCTCCCAGCACCCTAGAGATGTCTCCGATTTACCCAGAGATTGAGAAGTATGCCAAGGACACCGAAATTTAATACTTTGTGATAATACCGATCTAAGTAACGCCGAGGACGCGTGCAACACTGTGAGATCAATCGGGAGAGAGAGAGAGAAAGAGAGAGAGAAAAAAACTAGAATGATTTAGCGCCGTCGACAGAGTCACCCTTAGTAAATTTCCATATCTCTATTTAAACGTAGCAAAAATCTCATGTCAACTGAAACCTGACGTAAATTATCACCTAGAATAGAAGAAAATAAATTGCAAATAGAATCAATTACAAATTAGACAGATAACGCTGAACGACTTCATTACCTTGAATACCAGAGTGTTCTCAAGTCTTCCATACGGGGCAATGGAATAATGATACTGACAAAGACAAAACACTCACCATAGTCACCATCAGTAATCGGTATTGATAAAAAAAAAACTACTTGGAAATATTGTGCATCAATTAACATTACATCTTTCGCGACATTCCGCACCCTGTGCGCCTGGTGTATACAAAAAATTTGGTCGATACTAACATACATAAATATAGAAAATGCATCGTCCAACTATTTATCAATAATTACACGAAACTGGTGCAAATGATTGTCCAAGGTAACGACGCAAGGATGCACCAAGTAACCAAGATCGTATTGCAATGGTGATTGAGCATGAGTGAAAACCGCGATGAAATCATAGGAATATCAAGCACCTAAGGAATGTGCCAAATAGCATGATAGTAGTAGATTGTGATCCAGGCGTTTTCAGGTTTGCGACAAGGACAGTCCCGACGACCTTAGTCTTTCTCTTTCTCTTCCTCCACGAAGATCATCAAAGGTCGATGGCGCATTAGCACGTAATCGTCTCGCTCTATTTGCGCCATTGATTCATAGGTGAATTCATTTTCCTACAAATGTATTTCCAATCTATGTCATGCCAGTGGCTCTTCCGATGCTCGATCGACGATAGGACTTTACAATGTGTAAACGCATTACCAATCGATTAACACAGGCCGCGAGAATTGTCCCAGGAGTCTGTTATACATATGGATCATTCTCAACCGGTACTTTTTAGTAACAATGAGTAATCATTATTAAAGAATATTATCGCAGCACCATTAAGATCTAATTTAGCGAGTCTTCCGTAGCTCAGAGCGCATTCGGTCCAGGGTTCCTTGCTGAAGAGATTATACAATTCTGACATCTGCCTCTCGTACAAGTAACAAGTGCATTCACGGTCCTCCTTAAAGCACAATTACCATACGCAAAAATGAGGTCGTAGCGAAATGATAATATGCTCAAATTACATTGTAACTATCGGTACGTTGTTTAGTACAAGTGCCTGAGAAAAGATCATCAAAAAATTCTTCCATCATTCACAAATCATGATTCATCAATGATTAGCATCGTAAATAGTATATTTCTGCCAGATCATTTCATAAGATCTCTTTTCATAGACATCTGGATCTGATGTGCCATTGTCATTCGTCGTCATCATCATCGTTCATCAATTCATTCGTTAGAGGATAATTTTGATAGCAAAGCACGATCGACAAGGAATGGCGTCGTTCGTTCGAGCCAAGACGCTATGTGGGAGCAAGGTATTCCCAAAGCGTCTTGGTAAGGCAATTACTCGTATCCGGTCTCAATTGCTGAAGAAATACATTACCCTGGACAGATTTGGGTACTGAACGCGTTGCATCGCGATTGTAAGACAAAACGCACCAACTGAGATATAGCTTGTAAGCTTTTTAACGTCTACGGAGAGAAGTTCTGTGAGTTTTTTTTCTTTTTCTCATAATTCCTTCCTTCCTTTCAATTGTTGCGTGACAGTTCACGTGGATCAGTTAACTCATTAGACGCATTAACAATACGTTCTTATTATGCCTTTGGTTCTTGAACTTCTATTTTTGCCTATGAGAAACTTCGACGCTGCTCTTATTAAGTATTAACTGACAGTATAGATTAAGACTTTGCAACCGTTTGCATAATACCCTAGGCGCTGATAATAGATTATATAAATATAAATATATGTATATGCATAGATATATATATATAAATATTATAATATACTAGAGTCCTGTTTTGAGTGATAACGTAAGGTAATCAGTTAGAGAAAAAAAAAACCATGCAGATCAAATAGGTATTACAAAATATTTGTCTCTACATTGATATGCCTTTAGTAGTGTAATGACATAATTAGCCTAAGATCGTTTTGTGAGCAACGAAAAGATATGCTGCTCACTCTGCAAGGAAGCGCAGACAAAGTGAGAAGAAGACTGCGAATTCGGGCAACGTCCTAAAGTTAATTGTCGAACGTATATTAATGACGGTTTTTAAAAAAATAGTTATTAAATAAAGGAATTCTTGTATGCAAAAAGGACTTTCCTCTCATTGCACCCCATTGTCCTTTATCTGTCTTATACAGATACTATTTGACTGTCGATTTGATAGAAAACGTAAGAAAAAAAAGGTAGGTAAAAAATACGTAAAACAGAATTTATGGTCTTGGACTTACCGATTGCCCCAGTCGACCTTGTTGATAATCCGTAGTTTGAGCTCGCGCGTCTGATCGGTCGTGAGAGTGCCGGCCAAAAGTTGCCGTCGCCATTCCAATAATTCGCGCATCACCTTTCTCAGTGTGTTGAACTTGTATGTCTCCCTCTCCTGTAAACACACGCAACATTTCGTACTATAGAGGCAAGCTTGCAAATTGAATTTGGTAGAGGGACGTGCTGGAGAAAAAAATTCTTTATGGCGTAAAAGCCTCGTTCGCTCAAATTCATTGAGCCAGGATTAAAGCGGATGAATTTAGGAGACACCTCCGTTCGAAGAAGAGATCAATATTACAGGATATCGTGTACTCGCCAGACTACATGAAGCTTCAAAAATAGTTTAGTATAGTCATAAACAAAAAACAAGAGATACGCCATGGCCAAAGTGGATGAATAAAAAGAAGAAAAAAAGGACCAGGATAACTATATAAAATGTCCAGGATGTAGTCTGGAAACTTTTAAAAACTCACCACGTAGAGCCTCTTCCAGATGCTACCCCATTCCCGTAGGACCAGGGTGACTTCACGTACCACGGGATCTTCCAAGGGTATAACGGACTCGAAGAGACCTTCATTGTCGATCTTACATTTCTTCAAGTGTATATAGGAACTCGGAAAAATTCCCTTGACAGCACGATTCTTCGTTGAGAATCCACGATACCAACCTACAAAAAAATATATGACAATGACAAGAGTCACGCATTATTTATCATCCTCGAGTATCGCAGCATATACGAGATCGGGGTTAAACCGATCGGTTCCTTACCAGCGCACTCTTCGAGAATCTGCACCGTCTCGCCGATCTCCAAGGGAAGTCCATATCGCGTGTCGCCGCGCCAGTTGTACAGCGCTGCAAAACAAAAATGAGAGTTTTAACAGTTTAAATAATAAATAATATCTTAATTATTAAATAGAGTGCATACGAAAGAAGCCAGTAAGATCGATACGCCTGATTCGAACAGTCAATACAAACTGACAGGATATAATTTCAAAAAAGAAACTTTTCCATCTACTGCGCCACCTACTATATCAATAGTTTTCTTATTCCAATGTTACCTCACAGATGGCATCACTTGAGGCCAATATATCAGCAGTCTGACACTGCTCGCTTATAGAAGCTACTAACAATGCATCCGCCTTCTTCCAGTGGCTGCCATTTGTCGTTTGGTCTCAATAGTCTTTACCCTGATATAACACACTGGATAAATACACCGGAGCAGAACCTGCCGCAACTATCGATACGTTTGTAGGTTAACGATACACGGAGATAAGACTTGAACTAGACATCAAATCAGTCATCAAGGAATATCTTGCCGAAGAGGCGTTACAATAGCCATACGACAATTTGGTTGATCGAAAGAGTCAAGTCTGTTGAAATAAAAAGTATAAAGTCTGTCGGATATAGTTAAATTCCCAAAAAAATTCATAGACATCAATGTTAACCAAAATCAAAAAGTGAGTTCTCGAAATATGTATCGTCTAAAAAAAATTCAAGAACGAGGATGTATATTGGCAATCAATTTTTCAGGAGCTCACATAGATACCCGATAAGAACGCTTACCGGATACGCGTGACAATGCGCGTATGACACGAGTTTCCGGTCTCCGCCAGAAGAGACAGACGCGAGATGCATCTCAATGAGCATTATACACTCGTCGCTAGATACTCGCTTGCTACTCCACATCCTGCCTGGTAGCCGCTCAGGCCACTCAGAGAAGCAGAAAGAGTGCCGCCCCAAGACGCGGATTGCCTACCAATAGCAAGAATTCCAAAAGAGCCAAAATTTCAGTTGGTTCGCCCGAGTCAGGTTTCTCCGCGCAATCTTCTAATTCTCATTCCTAGCCTCGATCATCCCGTTAGTTCGTTCCACGAGTGTACAGTGAAAGATTGCTACATCCTAAAAACAAAGTACCCACTATAAGTCTGTCGCACAGTGAAAATCAGTCAGTCAGCATAACACCCGACTGTGCTAGGTGGGTGATTCAAATACGGCAGCCGCCGACGAGTGAAGGACGCATCGGATAGCATGCAAGTGTCATCGATTTCGGCTGACGTTGTTAAAATAAAGTGCCAAGAGTCTTTGAAAAGCTCGAGTAATCCCGTCATTCCAATTTCCATTATTTCCTCTTTCGCATATTTCTCTCTGTCTGGCTCCTCCGTACGTTTCACACGTTCTAACAAGCCCGAGTTTCAGTCCTCTTGTCGAATAACCGACGGCACTTTCTGCTCAGACACGCGACAGAGAATGCTCTCACTTTTAGTACAACGAAAACGCTTCCCGACGAGTTTCCTAGCTTTTCCCGGGAATTAAATCAATAACTCCCCTTTCCGTATGAAACATTCGTGAAGGGAGAGTCAGGGAACCCAGTCGAGAGACTCTCCCTTTTCCCTTTCTCCCTTTTCCCTTTCTCCCTTTCTCCCTTTCTCCCTTTTCTACCTCTCCCTTTCTCAATCTCACTCTTTCCCTCTTTCTCCATAGCAGTAATGCCATACTCCTCTTACTCTCTGAACGCGTTACGTGCGCATCAGGTTGGGAAATTGACAAGGGTGGGTTGAATGGACGGGGTCTTAATGCGCTGGGGAGGGGGGAGGGGGGGGGAGCGCACAGGCGGTTCAAATGAACCAACTAGACGTAAACAAAGCTACCCGAAATCGTCGCAAATGTTATGCCTCGGTACAAGGTTCCTTATCGATCTCAGACACGGTTAGCGTGTCCTGAAAAAAAAAGAGCATTCTTGACGTGGACTGCTTTACTAATTAAAAGGCACACACAATGTTCAAAATGCCTACTGTAATTACGCAGTAAGATGAAGCTTATTGTGAGGAGTCCTGAAGACGAGACTGAGTATATATACATATGCTGACTTCTGACTGGTATTTGCTCGATTACAAATAAGTTCAAGAAGCGTTCGTAAAGTCTGACGAATTGGTTCGGTATTGTCGATAATAATATATAAATACAATACTGAGAAATTCTTTGCCAAGCGATGCGGCACTTCTGACCTTTCTAGAGCACTTAAGCCGGCGATAAGCTTAAACTTTTCGAAATCGGTTACGGTTATCGGTTTGGCGACGTGCCAATCGCTCCTTGTCCTGTTCCTGGCGGAGATTGAAAATGGAGCAAGTAGAATCTGCAGTGGCTCAATGTATACTGGAAAAAGAATCTTGACATGTAACGTATCCATTTTCAATAAGCGACCTCTGGCAGATCGGTATCATCGTTACTTTCCCTCGCGGAAAACCCTCTATTCTGACATATTTCATTCAAACGGACTATGATCTATTAAATTTATCGTGAAAATCTTACTGAATTTTTCCATTAATAATTCTATGTCATACAGAAGTTCACGAGTTCTCGGCAACGACTAAATTGCGTAAAATGTATACAATAGTTTTAAACTTTTCCTTTTTTTTAAAAACCAACCACGAGTTTATTTATACGCAGCTACAGCGATGCTTGTCCCTCTCCTTTAAATTTCTGACATATGTATATGCACTTTCGACTCTGCTGTAAAGTGCAAGAGAGAGAGAGGGAAAAGTCAAACATAAACCGATTCGTCCAATAAATACACAGCTGAGTTCGCAAACCTCGATCGTCGCACAGTTTCTGCTCTCGAAATAGTAGCCAGTCGTACAAAATAAATACGTATTGCGACGTTCACGTAGAATCGTGTTCCTGACCAAACCAGAGTTAGGATACGCATTGTTCCTCCCCGTTGAGTAAAGCGACGCGTCAATTCTCATTCCCCACGCACCGTCCACAGCGGGTCCAACGGTTAGGATGAGCGAACCCGAAACTTGACAAGAGGACGTAGAGAAGGAATCCCCTCGCATGGGAAACCATTAAATACGACTCAGACACAATAATTTATCAGGAGCAAAATATTTTTTACATTTTTCATCCATTTCGTAATGAGCGTAGAACGTCGCATATCCCGTATAATGATAATAATAATTGCGAGTAACTGCAACTTGACAATTGTTACATCAAAAATATATAGATATATAAATCTACAAATATCTGAAAATCTAGCGACGGCATATTCAAGTCTAATTTTCAAGAATTTTCTTGTCGATCAGATTGACAAGTCTATTGATTAGATACCATTAGAAAATAAAATAATTCTAGACAAAGTATAGTGTCGTGACATGATTCGGTTAAAGGTGTAATTATCACGTCCCGTGGCACATAATCGATAAACAGTAAGTAGAAAATGTTGAAAATGCGTGATTGCGTGTGGGAGCGTGGCGAATGCGCGTCCTTGGTTATGGAGAGTGAATCTGTTTTTTTTTTTTACTTTCAACGTACTAATTCTATTCGTGTAAGGATCGTGAAGTTCTGACGGTTTTCTGTAATGGAGCACGCGTCACTTTTTGTATTTGAAAAATAAAAACAACAATAAACATCAACAGTCAGGAGACTCTGTACAGACCTAATTATTTTCCGATAGTTTTGATGAGGTTCGAGTAATAGTGAATAACTGACGCCATCTATATGGCGGTCTTTTCAAATTATATTTATTTTTTATAATTGATACACTTTGAACTTGATCCATGAACTGAAGTTTTATTCATTAACTATTCTTATTAGGGAGCTCAAGATTTCTTTACTCGCTGTTTAGTTCCTCGTGAATGGACGTACCATGTTTACTCTAAGCTTTTGGTTAATTCATTAATGAAGAGGCGCACCGAATGACGAGGGAGAGTAATATGTATACACACGTTTCCTTTGAAAATATCTCATAGTCCATAAACTACGTACGGTCTGTCCCTGGGATTAAAAGAATATTCAATCAGATCCAATTAAACGTACGTGTTACCAAAAGACGTACTGCGTTAAGTTAAAATTTGTGTAAACATTTCTTTGAAAAAAATAAGTACATGAATAAAACTGTTCAACCGCATATTTGAAACTTAAAAAAAATATATTCTAAAAAGACTGTACCCTCGTTCCCGGGAGAGGATCCGAATTTTACTGCCATTACCACGAATATCATCGTGTCCCTGTTTACCTGCATGAAATTGAGTGAGACAGAACCATGCTCCTAGTACCGACACTGAATTTCGAAACGTACTCCCAGTTAACAATAGAAATGAAAAAGAACATGGAATTGAAAAGAACATTGTGGCAGCAGCTTCGAAAAAAAAAAAACAATAATTGGTAACACCGAATATTCGTTCCAGCCACTCATCAGAACGTAAGAAATGTTAAATAAATTAAGAGAAGAATAATTCAGGGAAAAATTTAAATCCCATCATGACAGTCATCAGCTGGTTATAATACATGATGGATTAGCGAGTAGCTAATTGCAACTCAGCTTGAAGCTATCTCACCATATAGAGTCCAATCCTTAACCACTCGTAGACGATCAATGCATGAATGGGCTTCACGTATCTCCATCGTGGCAGATAATTCCTCTCGGAGTAAACTGATGATGAAACGAGCATTGCTACAGAGTGTTCGGTTGTCTGGTAAAATCATCAAGTGAATGAGGATCGCGATATGTTATAACACCTACGACAAATGCTGTAGAGAATTTACTCTACCGTGTGCATACCGCTGTACCAAGGAACGATGCAAATATAAAAGGCGACGAGAAAATCCGAGTAAACCAAAGGGAGCATTTTGACAGCTCCTTCAAGAGAGTTGTCGCCGATGAATTATAATAATTATTCCTACTCACCGACGCCGTACTTCGTAGTCTTCGTTGTCGTCCACATGATACATATATTAGCCACTCACGATGTTACTACATTCTGATCCGAATCAACTGTGTCCACTGCTATCACGAGAAATTCGAAAACACAAACATTGGGTGTGTTGCTGCACAAGTGCCACTCCGGCTGTTCAGTGTTGCCGATATGCGACATGCAACTGATGGTGGCAGCACCGGCAACTATGGACCTTAAACCGGTCACGTGGTACATTCAAAATACCCAGAATGCCTTCAATTATATATATCTCTCTCTCTCCCACCTTCTGGAATTAAAGGAAGATCGATTGCCGCGGTAAAATTTTATCCTGTGCTCAAACAATTTGATTGGTCCTGTGTCCCGATACTCTTAACATTGAAATGCCGCAAAGTGATTAATTAAACTATTTTGTAAAAGATATATATTTCTGAAGAATCGTATGACTCAATTTTTATTGGACTTGACGCCAATGAATAATTGAATTTAGAATTGTGACGCCTCTGGCACCATCTATGAATTGCTTTTTGAGATATTATTTTTGAAATTTTAATTTCATTTTTTAGAAGTTATCCATTACGGTAAAGAATGTGGCTGCTTGTATGGGATATGATCCGAATTGGTGGTAACACGTAAATAAATAAAGAAAAGAAAAAAAATGAAGAATATTTGGATAACCATTATTAATTTCGATAAAGTGTTCTATTATTAATTGTGTTTATAATTTTATACGTCACCTATATCACTGAGTTGACTGTTTCATTGATTCAATTGAATAAGAATGTTGCAATATTTGTCAAGGCTTTTACAATACTCAACTGTCAAGAGAAAGTGTGTTACTTATTTGACATTATCATTATCGCTTAATTTACATGCAGGTCAATACGATTTTTCACGTAATAATTGAATTTCTATCGCGCCAGATAAAAATGACAAATCTGCGGACAGAATAGAGCGACCAGATGCCCGCAAAGGCGAAATGGGTTTTCGTTTTATTTGTAATAAATACAATATTTATAAGATAATGGTACACTTATTATAAACGAAACTTCCCACGAAATAAGTTTCGAGTTGTTATTTACAGCAGATATTTCGATGCCGTCAAAATGACGGTGCAATGGTATTTCTGTACGAAGTGCGGCGCCTTGTATATTTTTCATCTCGTTAGATGTCAGGACGCAAACTAGAGGATGTCTACGATGCGTTTCTTTTCTTTTTTTTTTGTATTCATTTCTAATGAACTCCTAGCTAGTGGCAAATTTTAGAAATTTATTGGTTTGCCGAAATACGCAGCGAGGTGAGCTTCTCTCAGAGCTTCGGAGCATGTCTGTAATTACGAAACGAAGATTTAATAAATTAATATTTAGATATTAAGTCATTTTTTCGTGAATTCCTTGAATGTTTATTTACTTACCGGGTGAGCGTGGCATACCCGCGCAACATCCTCAGCACTAGCACCATATTCCATAGCAAGTACTGCTTCATTGATGAGCTCTCCGGCAGATGGTCCAATCAAATGGACACCCAGAATTTTATCTGTATTTTTATCAGCTAAGACCTTGGCGAATCCGTCAGTTTCGAGATTCGTCTTCGCTCTGGAGTTGGCTAGGAAGGGGAATTTGCCGATCTTATAATCGATACCCTCTTTCTTGAGATCCTCCTCGGATTTACCAACCCAGCCAACCTCAGGGTGCGTGTATACTACGCTGGGTACACAGTTGTAGTCAATGTGAACAGCACCTTCATTTAAATTCTAATGTAATTATGAGTCTAACTACTGATATCACATAGATAAGATTTTATTTACCTCCGGCAATACCCTCGACGGTGATGATTCCCTCGTCCTCGGCTTTGTGTGCCAGCATGGGGCCATGAATACAATCGCCAATTGCGTAGATACTGATGGGATTTGTAGTTATTGTTAATTTCATTGATAAATCATCTAATCTGAAATAATATACTCACTTTGGTATGACTGTCTGAAACCTGTTATTTACTGGAATTCTTCCCTTCTCGTCTCTCTCAATTCCCATATCTTCGAGGCCCAAGTTCTTCGTATATGGCCTCCTACCAACGCATACCAGAAGAACATCGCAACCGAGAGTCTCTTTCTTGCTGGGATCTTTAGCATCCTCGATGGATACCTGTATCTCGCCACCGCTCTTCGTAGCGCCTGTTACTTTTGTTCCTAGTTTAAAGTTGAGACCCTGCTTGTTCAAGATCTTTTGGAGACTCTTGCTGACTTCAGCATCCATACCAGCACCACCGATGGAACTCATGAACTCAACAGCTGTTACTTCCGAGCCCAACCTTTGCAAATGTTTGGATTATCCTTGCAGTTCTTTCTTGGAATTTTAATTTTCTTGTGGGAGGAACATTACCTTTGCCATACTGAGCCCAATTCCAGACCGATAACACCAGCACCAATAACAATGAGCCTCTTTGGAACAGGGTTGAGTGAAAGAGCTCCGGTTGAAGACACTATCTGTTTCTCGTCTACTTCGATTCCTGGGAATGGCGTTACCTCGCTGCCTGTTGCGATTAAGATGTTTTTAGTGTTGATTGTCGTATCCACGGAACCATTGGGTGACAGGGCGCTCACTTGGTTCTTGCTTATGATCTTGCCATGCCCTTTAACCCATTCGACCTTATTTTTCTTGAATAGACCAGCAATTCCACTTGTCAAGGCCTTCACAACATTGGATTTCTGTTCGAGAAGTTTGTTCAAATCCAGTTGAACATTTTGAACTAAAACAATGAAAAAAAAAATCGTTATTGTACAAATTTCAATTAACCGCATGAATTTTTATAAATTGTTATTATTTGTATGTATAAATTATTGTATGTACATCCAATGATTCCACATACCTATGATTCCACGGTTTTTTAAATCTCCACCGTGAGCCATATGATAATAATGTGAATTATTCAATAATGACTTCGATGGAATGCATCCAACATTTAAGCAAGTTCCACCCAGTGTTGGATCCTTTTCAACACAAACAGTTTTCATTCCCAACTGTGCAGCTTTTATGGCAGCGACATAACCTCCAGGGCCTGAACCAATGACGACCAAATCTGCATCTATAGTGCTGGCATATCTCCGCTGCTGAGCAGCAGAGAGTACTGGACTGACAACTCGTTTGATGCATACTGGCTGCCAAAAAATTGTAAGGTACAATGAATAATGAAACAAAATAAAATATCAAATTAAATTATGTGTCTCAACTCTCTCTAATATAATGTACCATCATCAATAAAAAATATAATATAGTATATAAGAATCAATTAAAAACCGTTTAATCCCGGAACTCAAATTTAGCAAGTGACATAACACGTATGGAGGATTATTCCCAAAATTTACTTTGGTCTTTTTCACGATACTGATACAATGATAGCAACTGTTACATCAAATAAAGTAACATACAAATATCAGCATGAATAATTTATAAAGAAAAAGTGATACTTTCTGTAACTTTTACGAGATATCAACGAAAAATTCGGTTGCCCTTCAACGGCCTTAGAAGGAGACCCACAATTTAGTCAATATCACATGGTATGATCACTAAATTTAATAATAATCATCTAAAACACCTGAATTATCATTTAACTTACTCTCATAGATGTGGTCATCAAACTCCAAAGGTTAGCCTGCATCCTGCTCTTAAAAATTTCGTTTGATCCTTGATAATAAGAGGGGTTAGAGGAGAAAAGGACCCGAGATACTATGATCTGAATGTCACAGATTATCAAGTCTCGTGCGCGAGAACTGGTTATTCGAGATTTGGAGAACGACTTACTTCTCGCGGAAGAAATTTTTTACCGAACGATGGCGCCAGCAGTACACTTTAAGATATCTTCCTGAAATCAATTTGTAAATCATAAAAACTATATTATAACTATAATTATTCGCAAAAACGCAACAAATACTTCACGGAAACCATTAATCCACTTTCCAGACAATATAATAGTAATTGTACACCTTGAACAAGATGCCATTAAAAGTATCGAAGGGTAATAGAAATTCCTTTTATAAAAACTTAAATTGTATGAAAATACACAGGATGCTCCATTTCTAATGATCTGCGAAGACTTCCGTTTTTTCGGAAATTCAGAGATAAAACAATTATTCCAAAATATAATATTTCCGAAACAATAATTTATTTATAAATACACATTAACTCATCAATCGCACAATACAACATATTGATCTTGTAGAAAAGAAGAGAATCCTGCAAAATCAATTACTTAGTACTACAGAAATAAGCAAAAAAAATATTTAACCACTTGCGCTGGAAAGACGTGCCACGCACGTCGAGATGATTTTGTTTTTGTAGCGTTTTGCCACGCGGATCTGTCAATTCGGAGCCAGCACAAGTGGTTAAAAAACGATATTTCCTAACCTTAAAAATAATCTTCCATTTTTCACAAGTAAAAGAATGAAGCATCTAGCCCTATGCTAACTACCCTGGCAAACCTCTTACATCGATTGACGCATGAGCGTTAAGCAATGCTTAGTGAGGCCGTCCACGCAAAAGCCCAGCTGGGCCACTTGCACTGTGCCAGGCCCAGTACAGTATACATATATACAAGGGGGGCTGTTGGATTTTTATGGGAAAGGGCCAAGCGGCTGTCATGGATAGAAGGAGAGAGAAATAAAGAAAGCAAGTGAAAGAAAAAGAGAGAAGAAATAAGCGAGAAGGGACGCGGCAAAAGGGCGACAGATGTCCTGGTGCATGACGCATGGGGCATTTTGCCCTCCCAGAGATAGTAGCCCTAGTACTGGCTGTGTACGCATACGAGCTGGCAGGATCGAAATAAGGTTATCGGACAGTTAGCAGTAAATGTGGCCTTACAATAAAAATCGACTACATTAATGGTGCATTCGTGTTCGACATCAAGTATGGATTTTATCAGAGAATTTATTTAACATCCTCTACAAGGATGATCTTCCATATACTAATTGATTAATCCGTGAACCTATTATCTTGTTGGCAGTATTCATTAAGTAGTGTCAAACGACTATTTCTGTCTTCTAAATGTGACTCATTTACGTATGGGTGATATTTAAATGTGATTTAATCTTATTTTTAATTCTTATCTATACGTCGATACGTGGGAACTGCCATATTATTTATTGTAACCACACAAAAAATTCTATTGGGCTGGGAAACGTGATGACATCTCATTCTGCTACGACTCAAGCATTAAGTAGGTTTTTCGTATTTGAATATCAATTACGGTTTATGTAATGCACGACGATTGATTGCACATAAGATATCCTATGGCACGTTTTATCGTATAAACACTTTCGGCTAATGAATCGATTAAGTATATTCATTTTGACAGATATACCGGATTCCTTATAACATCGGTATTTTTTATTTTTCTGACATATTAAAAGTGCTGCATAATAAATTAGTCAACTAATCCTTTGGCATTAATGAAACTTTCTCGGCTATGACATTTCCCTCGGAACTACGATTGACTAGACAGTAGAATTAAAAGAAGAAAGTGTTTCGCCAGAGAGTTATCGAGCGTATAATTATTTCAACTGTTACAGAGTTCGCTCGTCCATATATATGTATATACTAGATATATACAAAGATAGTCGAGCAGGAAGAACAATTAAGTAATTAAACAAAAAATTAATATAATTGACATCCTCAATGAACAATTATCACTTATTATTATTCTTGCAGGATCCAAAGATTCGTTACTGCGGATACTTTGAGACGTGATGTACGACATCTCCAAGAGTCAACGTAGGACATACCGGGATCAGGATCCACCACGGATTCGTGATAGGAGCACTGAGAATCTTTTGAAGGAGGATTTTGAAAGCTCCAAGTCAACGCCAAATTCTCCTACCGCTCTACAGAGGGCTTCAAGCCTGGAGAAGTGCTTCAGCGACCCGGACTTCTTCAAGAAGCAGAACCAGATGAAAAGAGACGAGTCGTCGTGCCAGGCAGAAGTAGCGACTGGTCCCAGCAGCAGCAGGGAGGACTCGACCAGTTCTAGCTGGGAGAATAACGCGAGCAGTGAACTCTCTGGTGAAAACGCTTGTGTCAGCAAGAACAGTGAGGTCGTCTCGAAGGAGTTCCTCGGAAAAGTGCCTTCGTCAAGCAGAATCCCGAGGGAGGTAGGTCGATTGAATCATCGAAAAATGATTAGGGACGTTAGAACAAAAAGTTTCATTGAAGTAAACATTACTGTAAATGCAAACTTATTGCCTGTACGTATATACATATACATATATGTACCGTAGGTAGACCCACGTAGTAGACCTGCAGGTAGTTCAGATAAAAGATGAGGAAATTCCTGACGCACTTTTTGATGACTAGTTAAGGAGAGAGTCATCGTCTGGATACTTTTGGATCGTCATTCATTAATCAGTAAGATGACGTTGCTCCCTGTTACTACACCTATACGTCCTACGGTCCACTTTTTTTTTCTAAAAAATTTTTTCCTCTGTCATTTTCTATCTTTCCTAGTGATTAGAACACGGATGTCGGGAGAGATCCATCATCGGATTCCTGGAATACCTTCCACCGAATGCTCCTTGAAAACCTTGAGGATGAATTAGGCTCAGGTGTGGATGCAGGCTACGCTCTGCAGCAGGTTCCTCTCGTCTTGAATCTTCTTCCTTTGTGCGGAATTCAAACCTTAAGCATCGTTCATACCGGATAAACTACCTGAGTCCAGTTGCACGTAGCAGAGGCTATATTGTCGGATCTGATCTTTTAGTCCATGTCGAAAATAGCAACAGTGAACTCACACTAAGGAAAATTTATCTTTGAAGCGAAACAAACAAGACGGTTATTATAATTCTTATTTCTGTAAACTAGCACGTGGCTATAAAACCTTGTTGTAAAACTGTCGCGAGCATTTTGAATTAATACGTTTAAGAAAAATATTTTTCTAACTGAAATAGCTCCTAGAATATTCTTGTACGATAAATCGAGCTTTATGAATTCCTGTAAAGCGAGAAGATCCTTCACTTTTAATCATCTCCATCTGTATACATATATCTTGTTCACACTTGAAATCACGGAGTGAAGTTACGCAGAGATTCGGTGTGAATGAAGCATTAGGATTCGAACGGTGCACAGTCGTGCGGCGCAGCTTGTCTTCCAGACCCAGTTCGATGTTTACGCCTGTACTTTAAACATTTTCCTTAGCCGGGATGTTTTAAATTCACCCGACAGTCTTTGCCGTGACACGAAAAGCATTCTATCGCGTGCGCAACCCAACAGACACGTGACTGAAATTGGAAATAATGAAATTAAGTAGTTTGGGCACTTGTCAAACTCGTCCAAGCGATGCGGAATTGATACCAATGAGACTAAAATACCGAAGTACACGAATAAAAAAAAATCACTAAGTAAACTTTGATCCAATTCAGAAATCCAATCATCAGAAAAAAATTCATAACTCATATTATTCGACAATTGTTCGACCTTTCATAAAAGTGTCTGTCACTTTTTATAAAAAAAAATTCCCAACATCACACTTGATGATTTTTTTTTAAATATCTCATGACTTTGCAATACGTGCTCGTTTGCTCGTAACTTCAGTGACAGAAAAGTCTGATAATTCTAAACGGAAATCTTCCCTGTCACGGTTTCACTGGTATTACTGTCACGTTTCTTAGATAACAAAATTTCATTGTGAGACTTCACTGAACAGAGGGGTCTGCCTTGCCAGGCTTTTGACGAGAATCGATTTCCCTTTATCCACGAATATAATCTGGCGAATGTTCAAACAGATATAATTACTTGGTACTGATAAAAAATCAAGCTTAAATTCATTAAGTGAATCAATCATGCTAATCGATATTAAGATTATTATCTAATTCCGTAATGGCTTTTAGAATCGACCTAATTCTTCTGTTCACGCTTTTACGTAATTTTATCACTATGTAAAATCCGCCACACTATATTTATTATAAGGCGTAGTAAACACCGTGCGATTGCCAAGCAATTAATCACTTTGCACGTTTCAATTCCTATAGGTACAGAATTCTTCATTTATCTGATAACCATGTGGATGCGATACGAACACTATGTAAACAATAAAAATTCTCGGCGTCACACAATTTGAATTTCCATTACAGTGTCGTAATTAAGTATCGTTGGCTATTGAGAATAATCAGCTTCTTTTTACTAGAGTTTCAAATCCAGATCTCATATTATATAGTCCACATACATATATACACAAGTATTACATGCTCGAGGTCAAACGCCTCAATGAATAAATACAATTTCACATATCCCATATACCGGTAATACCGAAGTGCACTCTAAAGTCAAACAAAGGGCTAGACTAGTGAGAAGAAAAAATAATCAAACAATGAAATAACCGAGATGCTCACGAGTGAACCTCTACTGATTATAAATGGTACACTGGATCAGAAAGGAAATCCAATATAGAATATACATATACCATTCGTTATTTATATTCGCTATGCCGGGCAATGAACTCATCCTCTTGCATCTATCTACATCCCCCATTTCAGAATGATATGGATGACCCTCGACCGGTTACAGCTTTCCCCTACGTTGCATATTAATCGATGGATCAAAAAAGTTCTACATCAGGCATCGTGGGTAGTCTCTGATGGTAGCAGAGATCAGCTTCAGTAGCTCCATGCTCGTTGACTCTAACGATCTTTTCTAACAAACGTCAGTGTCTCTCGTCCGTGAAATAATTAAAACAAGATAGTCTTATCTCAAAGAGTAGAATTTGCGGTTCTTGCGTTACGCTCAAACAACGAGCTACCCTGTGCTGTGTCCCACCAGAGCTCAGTTGGCCTGACTGGCGCTACAGGCAATCGTCTAATGAGACTTGATCGTGTTTAACGGCGTTAACAGTCGCCAGATAAATCGGTTCCTTTGCATAACGTCTCTGCGTAATAATCGGTTTCGCCTTGTTTTTATAAAACGGACCAATTGGGCTATCGCTATTCGCAGAGCCATCTGTTCAATCTATTCATGGAGGTAATGCTTTGGAGTTTATCTTGTTTCTTTTCTTTGACTTCTGTCCGTCAGACTTGATCTGTGCACTTGTTGTGGGAAAATTCTTGGTATGTTTTTGTTTTTGTGGGAATGAGGAAAGACGACCTACCGGTCTTCATACGCACGTTGAATCCCAAACGGGTTAGTTGAGGTACTAGATCCCGTAATCCCGGTAAAATTGGTAACCTAGTACAAAGTAATGCAAAATGTAAGATTCAACTGTGAATAAAAATTATATTAATTTTCATAGTGAACTGTCTATTACATACTGTATTATAGAGGCCAATCGAATTTGAAGCGTGGGAATACTTGATTGATACACTTTCTGTCTGGCCATATGTTTGGATGAAGAAGTTACAGATCTGATTCAAGATTGTTTTTTAGACATACTATACTGTGTATACCTACGGTGACATGCTACTTTAGTACTATACCGCGTAGAGTGTGTGTCTGTGGAAATAGTTGTGGCGGTTGCTGATTGTCAGACTGATATTTAACGAAAAACAAGAGCTGAGATTTCACCGAGTTCTTACTGTGCAGCTGCGATTCAGGTTTACCACGTCGGTAATCAGGAAGTATGTAGTTTTTCCTTATCCAAAGTATACAGCAAAGAAATCTAAAATAAGAAGTATACTATATTGCTAGTTGTTGACGAGTTTTTTAAACTGCGTAAATCAGCGAGACGTGAGGCATGAAACGTTGCGTTTCGTACAGTGCTTCCAGGACCAATACATAAGTCGGATCTATTATTACATCTTTATATAGTCATTATACATATATAATAATTGCACAGTATCCTGTAACATTTCACTTTCCGCGGGATAACCATACTCGACTCTACAGCCGAATCGTTAATTTTGCCCTTAGGAATTTCTTGCTGTACCGCATAGGTAGGCTAGTTCAATATGTATCTTTATGCTATTCCAATTTTTATTCACAGTTCAACTAAAACGCACGTGACTTGTATAGCAAGTGTTTACCAGGACGAATACAGTACCATCCGTTCACACCTAGCGAGATTTACAAACCAATAGACAACAATAGACAGTGGCTGGGAGAAGCTGTTTGTCATGGGGAAAGTTACCGAGTGTAGGACCTTAAGGAGTTCCCACAACGTTAGTCAGAAATTATAGCTACAATAAAAAAAAAAAAACTATTTATATCCATACCCTGAGTACAAGTCAAACCGGTCGAGGGTTTAGAGGGTTAGAAAATCCGTTAAACGACATGCTGGCCAACCGCAAAGGTCAATAACTGTTTCACCCCAGTTGTCAAAATGAAACGAAAGATATGCGACGCAATAGCGAACTAAACAGTAAAAGAATTTCAATAAAAAAGTGAACTCGTCATTGTGAACGCTACTGTATACCTTCGGCAATGCTCCCCCAGTCGGTATACCAACCGATTGAGTCAGATAGTCAGATTATGAACAGCAGTGAAAGTCCTCGTGGTTTTCAAAGAGCACGTTTTCTTGATGAGTCTCTTCAGTAGCTTCACTTCAGTGGCTCGTCTGCTCTCGTGGGAGCTGCAGCTACACGGTACATACTTTGTTTATCTCCTGAAAACGACCTTCCATCGTCCTGTTGAAGCGAGAGACTCCAGAAACTAGGATGTGACACAGCTGTGGTTGTACGTCCATTACTCGTTGCCACACGTTGTCTTCTGCTACATATACATATAATTCTCTGCGTTAACTCGGTCGTACGTGCATACGTCAATGTACGCTACTGTATGTAGAAAAAGAGACGCGCGAAGAATATAAGAGACGGGACCCGTTACATAGAACATAGGTCACATAGCCGATGAGTAACTTGTCGTGTCGAATGTCTGTCACTGATGCTTGTGCTATTGCTCAGGCAGGAGCGTCCTCCTGGTAGAGCGGAGGTGTCATACAATAACTCATAGTCATTACGAAAGGTGTAGAACGTTCGTTACTAGCTTTGAAGGAAGCCCAAAAAAGAAAATATATTAGTGTTTACCTCTTGTAAAAGTGAAGTGACACTAAGTGCGCGTGCGCATGCGCGTAGAAGTACATATCGAATAATTTAAAAATATTCTAACGGTCATTTGTCGGAATTGGAAGATTATTTATTTGTGACTTTGTTAGATATTGTGTATCGTCAATTTCGTGCTGCGTTCAACATTATTGGAATATCATACAGCAGGTATCGAGAGAATTCGTTCCTTCTTTAGTTATTTTCTGGAAATTTAGTTATCTCGTTTTTTACGTCGACTTTGTATGGTATCTGATTATTTTTTTTTTGACATCAAATGTCTGTATATCAACGTACGTGTAAGCTATGACGATTTCAACGAATCCACACACGCGATAGTCCCCTTAGATTAAAATATTGGTACTTTCCACTTCCTTCCGGGCCTTCAGGCGATGTTGTATTATGCATATGAGTCCCACTCTCAGTTGTCATACAGCGGTACGTTATTTCCTAGTATCGTTTTAACGTGTCTTTTTAACGTGTGTAAACACATTGGCTGTACAGTATAGAGTATTGAGTTGGGTATTAAATACTCACGAATAATCTAAGTGTAGAAAATTATATATAGGAATCGATTGGCTAAATATGGAAATCGAACAGCAGCGACTTCCTACGATGAACGAGGTAAAGTTACTGAGTGCAGAACTGCAGGAGCAGCCGCTAATGTCTGTTATGGATGCTCTGCTTTTTCAATCCTGTTTGATCCTATCGATTTCATAAGATCTTCATGCTATCGTGACTGTGTTATAAAGTTCTTGATTATTTTTATGAACTTCAATGTCGTTCCAGTGAAATTATAAGTGACTAGAGTGAGTGTGAGAGAGAGAGAGAGAGAGTATAATTCATCACAAACTTTCATTTCTTATATCTCTCGTCAGTAGCCAAATAGTATGGCGGCAAACATAGTGAACGTTTAGGTAATCGTGTTTGAAGTTGACATTATAAAGAGAAATAAAAAAATACACGGTGACTAGGGAAGTCTAGGAAATAAAAAGCTTGATTTTACCGTGTAGCTCTGTGTACAGAATAATTAGTCGGAAACTCGTGAATGCCTGGCACGTCTATAGGAGTCGTGCAAAATTTAGGACACTTATTGTAATGCGTGTAGGAATAACAGTAAAATTGCTTTGCTTAGGATCCTTGTTTATTCCTTGTCTTATTCAAGATCAACTCGTGTATAACAGTACTAGGCTCGTTCAGTGTCAGATAAAATAATTTTGTAGAATTCAATCTAGATTAGCCTGTACCGTCGTTATTCTGAATTCTCAAGCGTGACTCTTTATCCTCAGATTTGTAAGATCAAATCGAATCCGTCTTAATCACATTAATTCCTATCTATCAATTAGCTTGTAATAATTTTATTCTAATATCCATAATACATACATTATATTTTGTTTACAGGTGGTCACTAACGGCGTGAAGAACGACTCGGACAGCTGCAACGGTTTGACAAACGGTGAGTCATTGCTCGAATGCATTTTATTACAACAGTATAATGATAATCATTCCCTCATTGTACGCGGCAGGACTGTCTTAATTTATCCAATTAAATTCCAAGAGCAAAAGGGACTCTCTTTCCGCGGGCGAGTTACGTAGTTCGTTCCCACGTCAGTTAAGACGTAATACTGTTCAAGACAGACCTATCTAGAAGGATTTTTGTAATTCAAAATAGACGCCATTAACGATTCAAATTGGAAGACAAAGAAGGTCCAGCGATAACAAACTATACGCGAATCGCGTTAATTAATGTACCAAAGGATGACTGACTGGTCGATCTGTACTTACCACTAGAAATTTCACTTTCAGCTCGTAAAACCAAATCATCTAATTCCGCTCCATTATACTTTGCAGTTATACGATAGGAAAGTTAGGTTAGCTTCACACTCAGGAGGCCATCAGATAATTACGTTGAGGAAAAATGACGAAGCTATATATATATACATATATAGCTATATACTGTTGTATATATATATATTGTGACGTATATACACACATACACAACAGTACACCTTTTCTCAATAATGGATAACTACGTCATGGTTACAATTCAAGGTCTCTTTCTCACATCTTTTCTCTCATTCTTTCTTACTTCTAGACTAAAATAGATTCTTCGCCACAACCGACCTTGAGATTAATAATTACAATGACTTGGCCACAAGTATTATCACAATTACGAAATTCTCCCAGTTCTCACAAAGGATATCCGGTGTAAGTGGTATACGGACTGTATATATAGATATACATGTATAACGCCTTTTAAAGTAATATAGAATATATCCTCATCGACTCTCCAATGTGTCCAATGTGTCACTTAATGTTTCTTTAGGGAAAAGCAGAGAAGTACAGCGAAAGAATTATTATTCTCCGACAATTATTTAATGACAGCAGTGTACAGTAGTCTTTAAGAATTTTACTTTCATGATGATCACGTAAACAGACCTTATCTACGGCCACGTCAGATTGTACGTTTCAATTTGTTCATATGGTATTTATGATTAATGACACGGAGTGACGAATAACTGCAAATATCTTTTCAGGTCTGTCTCTACGTCATTTGCCCATTGGTTTATATATTTTTTTCATTAGTTCTCTCGCTCTCTCTCTCTCTCTCTCTCTCTCTTTCACACTGCGTGAAGCGTCACGACGAGTAATTTTCGAGCACGTGCCTCTCTCTATCTCCCTCTGCACTTTCTTATATCCCTAACATCCAATTTGTCCAGGTGGCACATGACAATTTGTTGAATTCCACCGAAGCGCGTCTCTATTTACTCTCACTTGGTTTATATACGGCAGTATACATTATTGTGCATGTTTCTGTGTACGTACATTATATCCCTCGTCATATTAACGATCCATCCCACGAATAAAGATGCATTCACACGAAAAGTTTCGTAACGACTACACAACCGGCGTCGGTTTATCTCCAAGTACGATGAGAAAGCGAAGAAATTTCAATGCGCGCCAATGAGAAGTAAGACGAAATTCTTTTTGATCGTATAACTATATATTAATAATTGGTCCTTCATCCCATGAAACCAATTTACTGGGAAAAATTCATGGTACAAGAAGCACCAGTTTACGACTGTATCGAATCGGCAAGAAAGTCTACGTATTAGCATCGTCGACCGTTTCCTTTCTAATGGAACTTGCTTGTACCCATCTAGACAATTCTCAATGATCTTTCGATTCGCTCGTGTTTCACGCTTTGACGTGCAATCGTAAGTTAATGAGCTTTCGCTTTGTCTCTAGGACACGTGACCTATTGACAGACTCATTGTCTTCTTAGTCCTTAACTGTATTTACTTCGTCACCTTGGGATACATTATATGCATGTACGACTACGGTGTACACGTGAAATTGATCTGATTAGTCACAGGAAGCCCTATGCAGAAATATATAGCTTGCAACTTCTTTGATACCGTTGCTCTGGTATGCTGCTGGTCTGGCACGGTTAGTTTATTATGCGGCTATGTGCGAGGAGGAAAGCTCCGTCAGGGCGATGGTCGCATTTCTAGAGGGTGAGAGTCTTGAAACAGATGTTATCTGTTGATGGTGATATTGGATTTACGTTTATCTTTAATGGCTTGGCTGTAAATATTGTTTATGACTTTACTTATGTATTTTTTGTTGTTGCTATGCTTAGGAAAGGAGATGGCCCCTGTTCTAGGAGGTCCGCCACCACCGCCACCAGCTCCTCACATGGGGCCAGATGGTTTGATACTACCTAGAAAACCATACAATCCTTATATGGCATCGGGGAAGCACAAAGATCTCCACCGGGAATTACTCTTCAATCAGAAAGTGTGAGTTACATGCGTTTAATGAGTATTGTCTGGGTCTATTTTTTTGTTGTATCAAAGTCCTTGGAGTAACGTGTAAACCTGAACTCGTCACTGTGTCTTCTTTTATAGGGGAAAGAACGTGCTCAATCAGAAGAGCGAACTGCAGCGCGCCCTGGACAGGCAACGGGAGGCGGTCTCGAGGAAGGAGGCTGAGAGACACCGGGAAGAGTATTATAAGAACGATCCAAGAACGGCGTTACAGAGAGCGATAGAGCAAAGAGCAAAGCATATTCAGCTAACGGTAATTAATAGTTTTCTTTCAGTTTCTTTCATGACTGTAAATCTTGTATTTAATGACGTTCAATGGTTCATTATATTTGACAGGAAGAATCGCAGCATACGGAACCGCCAAATCCTCTGGTTACGGCCAGAGCGAAATTAAGGACTCGCGTCGATTCCCAGTAAAGGATAAAAGCCTTGACAAAGAAAGTTTTACATCCTTGTATCTGAATGATGATGACGATGATGATAAGGGAGAAAAAACAGTAACTATCCAATCGCGAGGTCGTCGATGATTGTTGATTGATGCTTTCACGTTCTCATGTTTTTACCTTTAATGATCCAGGACTCTGTGTATATAAATATAAGACTATAGACCTGCGTAATTATTATTAAGGCACCAACTTTCTCTCTGGGGGAACTCGATGAAGAATTTGAGTCATTTAATTTTTATTTTTTATCCTTGTCGATGTTTTGCTATCATCGTTCGGTGTAAATTTCAGGGTTTAGAGATTCCAAATTTTTATCAATAGATTAGGATACTCGTGTCGGCATTCCGTTGGATCGAACTCAAAATATATTTCTCTCTCTTTCATCGATTGGTATTCTGTCCAATTAATGATTAACCGTGCCTGTGATTAGGCAGACGTAACGAGTGATACGTAGCGCGTTGGAGCTATTTTTTTTTAATAAGAATTCACAATCACACAATCGTCAGTGCCCTATTTAAATATATTTGTGGAATACGGGACCACGTGAAATGTACCTAAATATTTGTCATTGAGATTAACAATTCTAGAAATGAAAATGTCCGCCTTCGTTATTATGTGAACTCTTCCATTGTCAGGATCATGTTTGTACTATATTGATTTAATAATATGCTAGCTTTAAATATCTAATGTTAATGCACCCTAACCCTGTAATTAGTGGATTCGTAAATTACTGCAGTTGGAAAGCTTTTAAAAAAGCTGCATATAGAATGAAAATAAAGATCTTATGAAATTCTTATCAATGTCTGTACGGTGACTACGCCCATTGACTGCACGATAAAATCCGAGCGATGTAACATTCTGGAGATACTCTGACGTATTATTGTCAATAAAGCATTGGCGTGGGAATTTAAAAAGAAAATCCACGAAGGTTGAATAAAAATCAGAAGGTATTTGCAGAAATATATTTAAAAAGAAACACTTTTCCGAAAGGTTCAAAGATGGGTCCTGTGGTTCAACTTCAATGCCAGAGCGATTGTTTTTAAATGCTGGCATTAATATACTGAGCTCTTAACAGTACTGAAACTCATTCCTTAATCATCATGGATGAACAATGACATTGGACAGAATGGTTAAACGGTAATACGCAATTTATTATAAGATTCGTCCCTCATGCCACGTGCCTTTAGATATATAGCGAAATGCCCAATCGCTATGACAGTAAAGTTGCTTCGCAATCAAATGATCTTTTATATTTGGGCAGGTATTTAATAATCATCACCACGGGAAATGACTTCCTTGCAAGTTGGACGTAAGACAATGGTATGCTCGAATTGGGCGGTGTAGCATCCTTTGATGTCGACCAGAGGTGGATAAGGCTCCACTGCCCCCTTATCGCAGAGATCCTTCAACGCCATTTGGTATTTCGTACAACCCACACGGTCTAGCCAACGTTTGCAAAACGCCAAAGTACCTAGGGAAATGAAGAAGTAGTAACTATTTTTCTTCTCCGTAGTAGATACATTCTTTGAGATATTATTTATCCCTTGTCTTTCATCGCCATGTATCATCCCATGTGTTTCGCACTTTCTAACGAATCGATGTTTATAGGTCTATACTTACTGAAGTGTTTGTTGATCGTGTTCAGAAGGGACTTGCTACTTTGAAGTCGTAGAGGGACAAATCCAGCATCAAAGCTTTTCATATAATGAGAACAGTCCAGGTCATCGTGTACGACCCCTTTTCCTGTAGACCCGAAAGTCTCGATAGCGTAAAATTCATTTTCCTCCATTCTTGTGGCTTCACCACCTTTCACGATTGGCACTGTCTTCCCGGCATGAATGCGATACGGTGCGATTGAGTGCCCATTTAAATTTCGTATGGATTTCACCTAAAAGATTATAAAACAACAAAAATCATAAATTTAAAATTGAAATTAATTGCTGTTTGCTAATAGATCTTTTGTCATTGATATACCTGATAAGTTTTTCCATTTAACTCAACTTCATAGGATTCCATGACCTCCTGAATGGCCGCACCGATTTCACATAGTGGAACATCAATTCCTGCAGCTTTAATGCCAGTATTTGTGGCATCTCGTACAGCTTCAATTAACTTGTCATATTTTGGATTAAATGCCAAGGTGAATGCGCAATCGATGATACGACCATTAATATGAGTACCAAAGTCAATTTTGGTTACGTCGTCGTACTGTAAAACTGTTGTGTCGCCTGCGTTAGGAGTGTAATGAGCAGCGCAATGATTTCTAGAACATCCTGTTGGGAAAGCCAATCCAGCCTTAAGTCCATCCTCGCCAATGAGTTTGCGGGCAGTGTCTTCCAGTTCATTACAGATTTCAATCATGGTCATGCCTGGTTTTACCCAGTTCTTAATATGCTGTCTTGTCTGACGATGAGCTTCAGCTGCTTGTCTTGCTTCGTTATAAATATCATTGTGCATCCTGTCTAGCGCACGAGCTTCCTCGCTGGTAAAACGATCTTTGGCTGTTCTATCATCTACTCGACCTGTGGAAGGATGATCCATTATCTGTCCTTCAGGATAATTTCCATCTGGGAATAAGTCAGATACTGGAATCGATGGGGGATTTGTTTGCTGTTTGATCCCAGCAGCTTTTCCACGTGGTTTACGCTTTTTTTTCTTTTTTTTAGCCTCTTCAGGTTCTCCTCCATTTTCAGTAGCTTCAGAAGGACCTTCAAATAGAATTTACACAAAATAAATATCACTTTGGTAGAACTGCGTACGACTCCTGTTTGAAGGACATGTAAAAAAAACTAAACAATCCACAACTAACTTCAAGAGAAGGAGTTGTATTCTGCAGTTTAGCCGTCACTTTTTTCATATACAAAACAAGCTATTCTTATTTAGAAACTTTTATCATTGTTAATAGAAAACTGAATGATATATATTACAATAATACCTTCAGCTGCTTCATTTTCATCTTTAGGATCTTCTCCTTCTGGAACATCTGCACTAGCTTCTCCAGCATCTACAATGACCAATTCGAATGAAATACGTATACAAACTCTCAGTCCAACAATTATTTCATACATTCAATCCTAAATAGACCATTTAGTCAATAGTATTATTTCAGATTATTTAGCTTTCTAACTTGGTTACGCAACCTAGAAAAAACAATACGTCGAGATTAGGCATTACATTAATCTAATCAATGTTTGCATAAAACTTGCTCGTTCATCGACCTTTGTTACGAATATGGAATGGGAAATTGCAACAATAACCTATAACAGGTCCCACAATAAAATTTTTAATTTTATCATAACTAAAAATGTAACTATCTCAGCTTCCAAATGAATTTGATCTGTCGGTGAACCCACAACCTTCTTCAATTGCGGACTTCCCAATTAAATGCGTATATAGCAATTCGAAAACACGCTGTCTGTGAGCGGTTGGAAACCCAAGGGAAACACCCCAGAAAATACACTACACCGCACCAGCTTTCTTCTTCTTTTTCTTCTTCTTCTTCTTCTTCGAAGCTTCGGATGCACCAGCTTCGTCCTCCACTTGGACTAGTTCATTCTTTTCCTCGTCCACCAATTTCTCAGCAGATTTGCCGACTTCATCCAATACGGCAGCCATTTTTAAGAGAATATCGAACAAC
This sequence comes from Calameuta pallipes, assembly GCA_030142375.1. NCBI lineage: Eukaryota > Metazoa > Arthropoda > Insecta > Hymenoptera > Cephidae > Calameuta > Calameuta pallipes. The sequence goes on from JARQSW010000172.1 coordinate 513,740, forward strand.
GTGCGAAACTGCCGTAGAGAAATTGTACAGACCACCTACAGGGGAGATTGAAGACGCAACACTAAAATTATACCAACAAATTTAATAGTTTTCGATTGACTTAATTGATTGCACACCGGGTGTATAGCGTAATTCCGTGCGATCAGCAGGCTCATATGAAGTTTTTTATGTTTGATTTAAATTTTCAGTGTACACTGAACTACGATTCAACTTACCTACTGAGTACACCCCGTGACACTCGCGCAGTGTAAAGCTTACAGTCAAGAGATCTACACCTCACACTCGGTGCAAAAACTGTCGAATAATCGAAAACTCTACCATTTTCCATCTGTCTCCAATGCTACGACATAAAGTTATTTTTAAAATGGAATAACCTCCGTTCCGTCTGAATAATTTATCGTTTCTAATAAGAGATCCGAGGTTTCTATTACGATTCAGAACGTTGAAGTAAGATCAATGAAAGATCCGCACATGCCGGTAATGAACAAAATATTTCATTACACCTATACATATAGTAGATATGGTTTGTAGCAGCTTGTAGTACTGTAATCGATCGGTACAAGTGAAACTAATTAGTTTTCCAATTAGATAGAAGCGATACTGGAAGTTGCTAAAAATCTCATGGATGGATTACAATCCAAAAGACAAAGGTTTATTAAGATCCCCTTCTTTTAATCAATACATCTTTATTAATAGTTCGATTAGTACCTAATATAGCTTTGTAAATGGTCTATGAATGGTGTTTTCATAGGTATCCTAGTACATTTTACTTGGAGTGTGCAGTTCGGACCATGTTGTTGAATCCTTCTTTGAGAAGCAATACTGAATTTAACATAGGTCTTTTTAGCCGACGGAAGAAGTGATAAGTTCAGCAACATCAGGATCCGGGGATCGAACAGATAATTGCATTGTAACCTGCTCGTCCGCTAAGGCTAACCTCGCCCGGGCGAGTACTTGCTTTCCCCCTCTGAAGACACCACCCAGTAGAAGAGTGTGTCCAACGGTACCGGATGGTACACGATCGCTAAGTTCTGCTGCTCCAAGTCCTAGGAAACCGATAAGACTTCGAACAGCTGCTTCTAAGGTAGTGACAGATGCTCCTAAGGCAAAGGTCTCCTCGAGCTCAGAGAAACCCCGCGCTGCTGCAGCATCCCAAGCAGCACTGAAGTCCAAACCTCTACCAGCGGAGCCTCGCATTTGATCAGCAAGAGTCACTTCCAAATCCTCCAACTACATAAAATAGACTTAATAAATTTTCCAAAAATAATACTATTAAGGTAACGCTGCAGTACTACTTACCATATACTCATCATCGTATCCTTGTTCAGCATCAGGAATACCAGTGGCTGGATCACAATCACGCGCTGTGAATCTAAGGGTAGTTGGAATCGTGGCAACACTTGCTTGAATATCCTTAGGATACTCCAATACAATATAAGTTGTTCCAGGTTCGTTATATGCCAAACGAGGACAGGGTATTTCGCCAATGAGTGTATAACTATACCAAAAAATATATTCTATAGGTTAACGTATACTGTATTTCATATCAAACAAAACTTACCCTTCTGGTGGTTCGACTGTCACTCTAACATCCTCTAGTAGTTGGTCAGTAAGAGTGTTCAAACAGTCGAACTGAAGAATGAGATGATTGGCAAACGAGTGTTTGACGCATTTCACATTATATTCTGTCTCAGATTCAGTCAATTCATAGACTGCGGAAGATTTGAACAGTGGACAGTCCCGAATGACTGTAGCCAACTGTGGAATCTGTGAGAGTTTCTCCATGAAACTTTCTTCTCTTGTTAAACGAGGTTGCTGCTTGATATTAGAAAGTATTTCTGTCTGCGTAGGTTCTTCCACCGTTTGAGCTGGTGGTATCTGTAGGAAATTCCAAAACATTACAATTAATGTTAACATAGTAATAACGACACTTTTAAATAGGTGACAACAGCAAACTACCTGTGAGATGTCAAATGGCTGATCCATAGAGCTTCTTATGTAATTTCGCAAAGCTCCTTCAAGACTTGGAATGGATAAAAGAGGCGGCTGTATGAGAGGTAGGAGAGTAGGATCATTCTGTTGTTGAAGAATAGCACAGTAGTAAGCAGCACGATCCCTAACCTCATCATCAGAATCCAACTGGCAGCGAGACAAGAGTACCAGGACATTTGGAAGTAAAGGAGGACAGGCAGCTGCAAAGTGAGCCAGTGCTGTCACTGCAGCTGCTCTGACACTCGCACTCTCGAGAATAACACGATTGTAAATAAAACGTATGTAGCGTGAAGGTTGCTTTGAGGTTGGACCTTCCTGTCCTAAAAGATGAAGTATACGAACTGCCAGGGATGTGTGTTCACAATCCTCGATGAATTCACAGAGATGAGCCAAACCAGCTTCTTTAGCTTCCGTATTACCCTCCATCACAGCTATTATAGTGTCAGCAATAGCTGCTTTGTATTCTAGTCCTCCTTCGTCACGGAGCATTGCTGACAGGAAATTCATAAGGACGGCATGTTTCCGAGGGAACTTTTGACACAGAGCTCTTATAGCTTGCACAACAACCACTTTGAACTCGTCTGAGATTTCAGAGACAAATGTCGCTATCTGTTTCATAAGACGGTCTACTGAACTTTCTGCACCAGTCTTGAGGAGCGTTGTGATCGCCAGGGTAGCAATTGACCTGTTCGAATCTGTTATTAAGTTCTCTAAATCGAGATTACAGGCTGTTACAGCAGCTGGATGAGACATAGCCATCTTATTCAGTGTTCGTACAGCTGCAAATCTTAAGGCTGGTTTTGGAGAACCACAGAATAGTTGCAGTACACTGATTGGGGATGCAAGTTCTCTGCTTCCACTTCTACCCAGATTGACTAAAGCATGTGCGGCTTCGTAAACGACCATTTCTGATTTGTGGCGCAGACATAATTCCACAAATTCATAAAGCTCTCCAGCTCCTTCCTCCTCATCTAGTAATTTGCAAGCCATCCTTATCAACATGCATGCGGCATAAGGACTCTTTAAACTAGTTCTAGTCAGCTTCGAGACCAGTTTGGTCACAGCATGCTTATCAGACTTACGAGCCTGATATAATACACCCAACGCATGGTACTGGACCATTACGTTATCTGAATTTAATGCTTCTTGTGCTTCATTAGCCCATCTCCTGGCAACATCTCCAGAAACTCTGGTCAAGTGCAGTGAGGAAACTAAGGCAGCACTGGATACTGCTGGGGATTTGTCTACGATTGCCTGTTTCATGTATCGCTCAATGGCTGCCAACATACCACCATCAGTAATTGTACAAAGAGCACGAATGGCAGCAGCTCTGTATAAGTCCTCCTTTCCAGTCATATCCTTCGTCAGACTTGATGTGACTATAATCACATCTTCTGCTACTGAACTTAACTCTTTAATTCCCAAGTAGACTAATCGTCTCAAGACAACATCCCGTGACTGAAATAACTTTGTCATAGCAAAGAATGCTTCTGTAGCTTCTGTTGTTCCCAGTTGCTCTCCTTGATTTATCAGGTATAAGATTTTAGTTAAAATATGAGCACACTTTCTTGGGTTGACTGGAGTGTCATTAAATGTACGTGCCTCCTGTAGAACTGTAGTCTTCTCCATATTTTGAAATGGATTACCTCCTCCTTAACAAAAAATATACGAAAACGCTATTGATGCAAAGTATGAATTTTCCTAAAATATTATTTTAAATTGTAGAAAACACGAAAAGGATGCAACTCTTGATTTCCTATCAGTGCAATGCAGTTGCCCTTAACAAATTGCAGGATGAAGTCTAAGAAACAGAGCTACGTTAATATAAAATCAACATAGCTTATGTATTCTAGAACAGGGAGATTCATATTGTTTCATAAATTAATACTTGACTTTAAAGATAAACTAACAAATACTTGAGGATCTGTCAAACAGGTCGCATGCTGACATTCTCTTACTCTACCATTATTAATATACTTTTAAGAGTTTAATGCTTTGAATGATCATAAGCTATAATTACCATCTTCCTCTTCTTTCTTGTCACGTTTAAACGCATTCATATTGCGAGATAATTGTCCAAATTTAAGAAAAATACGGACACGTCACCTTATGCCCCAAAACCGACTACCATTTTACAAATTATTTATCGTGATTGATTCAAGGTGGCGCTTTCTTACACGTTGTTAAGTTTACAGCATATTAGGCACGTGACTCGAAGAATTCTTTTTCAAATGAATTCAAAGGATTTCGGAAATATTAATATTTTTATCGAGTCGTTTTTTTTTAATTTTGTCCGCAGATTACAGTGACATAACGTGTGGTTACAGCATTCTTGCCATGAAATACGCAGAATATTATATGCTCGATCACGAGGGAGACAGAGCATGTAAAAGAAGTCTTCATTTGCATCGTAGTTTTAACTTGTGGCATCATTTACAAAAGAAAAAAGAAGATAAAAATCTCACTGCATAAAGGTCTCTACTTGTTTCTTTTTATTGTATTGGTCTTGTTATTTTCTGTATAAATGTTTATGGATTATGACATACTTTAAAGCGTTTACTAACCCCCTTGAGCGTTACCCTGAGTATCCTTGGGGTAGATACTATTGAACTACCATAAGTACAACAGCAAGGGAGTTAATTCTTATGTTATTATATTTATTCTGGTAAAGCTGCAGAATACGACTCTTTCTTGAAAAGTTTCATATGAAAAACACTAAATAATTCACAGTTAACTGCAACAAGGAGTTGTATTCTGTAGTTTATCCTTCATGTAGGATATGTTTTGTACAGCACTTTTATGCTTTAACAATAGCCTTTCCAATATTTTCACCGTTTAACATCCCTATAAATGCGTCAAACATATTTTCAAATCCATCAGTAACAGTTTCATGGTATTTAAGTTTTCCTTGACGGATCCATTCAAGATTCTTCTCAATTCCTTCAAACCAACTATTCTTCCATCTATGTACAATGAAACCTTCCATTTTCAACTGCTTAAAAACTAAAGCTGGCTGAATAACAGGAGATTTTGGCAGAGCCTTTGGATCAGCATTGTAGGATGAAATGCTTCCACAGACAGAAATTCTTCCAAATAGATTCATGTGGTTTAACACTGTGCTCGATATATCTCCTCCTACCTGTTGCATAACATATGGATACAAGTCAGTGATTAAGATAATAACTATTTATTAAGATATAAAAATGTGATAATACATTATCAAAGTAGCAATCGACTCCATTTGGTGCTGCTTCCTTTAGAGCAACATTGATATCCTGTGTCTTATAATTTATTGCATGATCAAAGCCCAGTTCTTCTTTTAACCATTTACACTTAGAAGCAGTGCCAGCAATTCCAATAACGTTCAAACCATAAATTTTAGCTATTTGACCTACATGAGATCCAACAGCTCCAGCTGCTCCGCTAATCACAGCAGTCTCGCCTTTCTTTGGTTGACAAATTTCAAGAAAGCCAAAGTAAGCTGTGTTCCTATAAATATTTGGACATTAACATAATTTCTTTTAAACCAATCAAATTTTGTACTGCCCAATTTACTTATGATTACCCTGGCATTCCTAATACTCCTAGACCAAGAGACAAAGGTAGATCTCCAACGTCAGGCAATAAATATGGTGGGATACCATCCGTGATGGATTTATCACGTTGTTCACTAATTATGGTATGCTTTCTCCAACCCAGGTTACCCACAACATGACGAGTAACAGGGAAATCAGGATTCTTAGATTCGATAATCTTAGCTACTTGAGAACCAATCATTGTAATACCAAGTGGTAACCTAGGTACGTAGGCCCTCATATAAGGATCTACCGATAGGTATTCTGCTTCAACCAAATACTCTAAAATATAATATATAAATCTACATGAAATACAAATCAAATAAAATATATGAATATAATTGCAACATACCTCCATCTTTTAGCGGCGGTAATTCTTCTTCAACAATGGTCAAGTCTGAACGCTTAGGTTCTCCTTCAAATCGTTTACTTAGTACATATTTCTGGGTCTTCACCATCGTGGATACCGAATTCTTTTCGTATAGACCGAATAACCGTCCGTGACAGACTAGGAGGAATCTCCTACTCTTAATCATTCTCTCAAACGATTTTGCCCCTTCTCTTGAAGTATCTATAGAGCGGACATTTCTTCTACGTAGATGTTATTCACTATGAATCAAATTATGGCGTAATGACTATGTCATTTTTATCTAATTCTTTCTTGATTGTATAAAGCAATTCTAATCTGATATTAAGGAACTATATAGATTAAGTTTTATGCCATAAGGCAACACTTGAACTTTGATCATTCTGGTTCTCATTCAAGGATTTCCTTAAGATACTGGTTTGATTTATATTTACAGATACATGTATCTATATGAACCACATGTAAATATTCAATACATAACGTTATTGTGTTATATATAACACATTTTCCTCCACTTCATCTGTCTCTGGACGTATTCTTTTTATAAATAGCATGATAAGTACTATCAACTTACTTCTTCGTGATACACTAGTTAAAGAGTTCAAATTGATTGTTACTAAGTTTGCTGTGATAATACAATTACTTCACCGTCACAGTAGACGGCAACTTTTCCTTAACGCACTAATGTTATTATAATGTATGCTGTATAACATTAAGGAATTAGGAAAGTTCATTTAACATTTATTAATTCTTGTTTTCCAGAGTTCTTAATACAGTATAATTATTATATTTCCATAGAATATTACGTGTAAATTATAAAATTTAGTTTTGTATGTGATATTTTTCTTATACTTTAACAACAGCCTTTCCAATGTTTTCACCACGTAGCATCCCTAAGAATGCATCAAACATATTTTCAAATCCATGAGTAATGGTTTCTCTGTATTTCACTTTTCCCTGGCGAATCCACTCCATATTCTTTTGTATACCTTCAAACCATCGGTCATACCATTGATACACGACGAAACCTTCCATCTTCAATCGCTTGGAAATAAGATCTGTTTGTAAAACAGAACATTCCGGTACAATATTCGGATCAGCATTATAGAAAGAAATGCATCCACATGCAGCAATTGTTCCATATGCATTCATGTTCATTGCCACTGTGCGGGACACGGCTCCTCCTACCTATTATTTGATATGTATATAAATGAATGGAAAAGTTTAAAAAATTAGATATAAAAATAAGAAATTCTATACATACGTTATCAAAGTAATAATCAACACCGTCTGGTGCAACCTCTTTTAGGACAGCGTCGATATCCTGTGTCTTGTAATTTATTGTATGATCAAAACCCAAGTCTTCTTTTATCCATTTGCACTTAATATCAGAGCCAGCGATTCCAATAACATTTAAACCATAAATTTTAGCTATTTGACCCGCGTGAGATCCAACAGCTCCAGCTGCTCCGCTAATGACAATGGTTTTGCCTTTCTCTGGCTTGAAAATTTCGAGTATTCCAAAGTAAGCCGAGTTCCTATTAATATTTAGACATTATTATGACTTATGTAATTAGATCATTGTCCACTTAATGCATTATAATATTACAATTACCCAGGCATCCCTAATACTCCTAAAGCAAGTGATAACGGTAAATTCCCAAAGTCAGGCACTAAATATGGAGTTTCCAACCATGTATTCTTAGCAATAGCCTTTTCGTCGATTATAGTATATGTTCTCCAACCAACGTTTGCAACAACGCGACGACCAACAGGAAACCCAGGATTTTTAGATTCTATAATTTTAGCTACTTGAGTACCCATCATAATATTGCCAACTATTAGAGCAGGCGTGAAAGCCCTCATGTAAGGATCCACCGATAGATATTCCGCTTCTATTAAGAAATCTGAAAAAATATGAAATCACATAAAATAAAATTAACTAAACATAAAAGACTCTGATTACAACTTAATCGGCATAATTTAATTTGTTAGCATTAATTTGGTCAATTATTTAAAAAATCATTAAACACTGTAACTTAGCATTACACACTTTAGCTACACAGCAGAGCCAAAGAATCTTCTAGATAAAATTGTCAGGCCTCGCAATCCTTTTTTCTTCCTATCCATTTTTCGCCTTCTTTTTTTAGACAAGAGACATTACGCTAACTGAAACCTTACAATAAATTCTTGACAGTTGAAAGAATGATGATTCGAATTTTGATCAGAATCCGTGAGTTTTTTAAATTTCTGCGATCAGACATTCCAGGACGTTCGTTATAGGGAATGACGGATAGGTTGCGGAACAACCGGAAATGAAATTTTCAAATAATACAAATAGAATTTTTATATTCTCTTGTGCCATTCTAAGGCAATACCTCCATTCTTTAAAGGCGGTAATTCTTCTTCAACCATCGTCAAGTCGGAGCGTTTTGGTTCTCCTTCAAAAATCTTGCCTATTATAAATTTCCGAGCTTTCACCATCTTGGCAACGACCTGTCTTACGTTTGATAGAAGTGTTCGCGAAAGACTAACAAATTTATTCAACTGCAGGTTATTTAATAAATAATGTGATATGACTTAATGACATGGGGCCTGTACTATCTATCTATCGTTTTATGAATTATGTCTCGTATACTATCTACATGATTCATGTGTATTCAATTTGAAACATATGATATACTTAAACCTTGTAAATCGTGGTTCTTATTCATGAATTTTCCTAAACATACCTGTTACAGTTATCGCTCTCTCTCTCTCTCTCTCTCTTTCTCTCTCTCTCTCTATATATATATATATATAATGCGTGTATGTATAAATTATTCTGATTGTACTAAGGCCATTTACGCTATCAGTAACTTAATGGCAATGACCTTAAAGTCTACACTTGATTAAAAAGCATTTTCGTTAGTTCTTATGATATTAACGATCGAACATAATTAATTCATGGTTTATGTTTTGAAAACTTGAAATTGATCAGCGTTATTCTATGCTGTTATAAAGTAATAGGCTTCCAGTTGCCCTACACATAGCGCAAAACTGCACAGTTTTATGATGAAGAAAATTACAAATTGAGTAGTGACTTCTGACCGAAAGGGTGCCTTTCATTATGAAAAATAATGTACTTTAAAATAATCAACTATATTTCATACGTATCTAATGGTATTCATGATTTCAAATGTGTCAAGGATAGTGACTAGTAAATCGATGGTGATTAGCGTTAGCAATTATTTCTTTGCACAGTAGATAAGGACGTCGAAGACACAAATGCAATTAGATATAACTTGTGATGACCGTGTAAAATATAAAGATCATAATTCAATGATCATCTACTGATAATAAATTTGATATTGGCAATAATATTTTGAGATAATCTTGGATAAAAGTTTTTGCTGTCTCATGTTTTGTACAGTGTTTCTAAAATTTTTAGAATTTGTTAATGATAATAGAAATCGTCAATTTCACTGATGTCATCACGAGGAGTTTCGAATTCCATATACAGATAACTGCAAGTCATTATTAACCTTGTTCCCGACGAAGTCAAATTGGGAGATTAAATACGTGTTTTACATATCTAAATATTAGTGAACTATACGTATACATTTAATGTACTTCAACTCTCGTTCGATTTCAGTGGCGATATACTCATTGTAACGTAATATTTGTTCAGAATGACTTGCTGAAGTTTTCGCTTTCAGCAAAGTAAATGATTAGGAAAATTTGCGGGAGTGCAGAATACGTTAGCTACTAGTTTTGTAATCTTTGTTAGTCTCAAACGGCAGAATATAAAGAAAAGGAATTTTCCGAAAATATCCATAATTTCATCGGTATTTGGCAAACGCTTTTCTGGATTAACAAGTCATTTTAATCGAGTTTTCAATTAGCATGATAATCTTGCACCACTGTGTAAGGTGTGCGAGTAAAACTCTGTAACTACATCGTATTGGATAAATGTACAAAATTTTACTAATTACAGAGCGAATAGACGACAAACATTGTCCATTGTTGTATTTAACGTATGATGATCCAGGATTCCTTGAAAGGTATTTAGAGAATGACTAAAACATAAGGGGCGACATAGGATAAAAATATTGACTGTATTAGATTAGAAGATTGAAAAAGAGTCCTGGCAGTGTCTGTTTTTATTTCCTCTTGCTCAATTACTTTAATATAAAATATGTACAGATATTTTGAGATACGTGGAGCACTAGTCGAGGCTAATGGCAGTGTTTGCACCTGTGACTTTTAATAACTTATCGGAACTCTTTGATATTCGTATTCTTTCTTCAGGCTTTAAAATCTCAGCTATAATTTTCTCGTCGCTACGACGTTCTGTTATCCTCGTGACATCTTGACTGTTATTGCGTGGTTGCGTAGCGCGTGGCTCCCCGGTGGCTTCTTCGTTAACCACAGACAACTGTGCAGCTTGACTGTCGGATAGCGTAGGCCGTCCATTTATTTTTGATTCTGGAGAACTAACTGATAACTGCGGACTTGGCGGAGGAGAAGTAGGAACCAATGGTTGCGGAGGATTCTCTTCTGTACCCACAGGCATTTCCAAGATGAGCATCGGCTCCGCATACAGCTATTTAAAAAATATATATATATATATTATATCACAGTAAAAACAACAATAGAAATACTTACTGCATCAAACGGTGAATCTAAGAATAATTCTTGTAAAAACCGTCGGGCAGGAAGTCTGTAAGTGCCGCTGCTTAGTCGGGTAGCAACTTCCGAAAATAAGCACGTATCCTGCCGAGTAAATATGATAATTTAATTGTCAGCGAAATGAGAGATTGAAATTAAAAATAATAAGACTGACGTATTTACCTGAAATTTTTCAGGATATCTTTGCCTTAACCTAAGTAGGACTTGACGACTGTGTCTATACCAAACGGGATTTGCTAAACGTTGCACATGTCTCAGTATTTCCCTTTAAAATAAAAATAAATAGAAATAAGAATTAAGAATAATTAATTATCATAGTAACAATATTTACTCACTTTCGTAACTTTCCATCTGCATCCCCGATAGTAGCCTCTTTACTGTTAGCTTTACGGTAACAGATTAAACACACGCGACAGTGTTCCCCAGCAGCATCGTATTCTGATCCTGATTCCTCGTCCATCTCGTTAGGCTCAACATCCATTTTACCAAAATCATCCAATATAATGGAAGGTGTTGGATGCGGTGGATCTGGAAATATTTCACTGAGTTTCCTAGGAAGGCATATACCCATGTAACGTGCGTTGAGGTTATCGTCTTCCGTAGCTGGTGGTGTCGCAGATACCACGTGATCCGGAGCCCAGCTGCGAGAGGTTTCATATTCTAAGAGACTCTGTAACGAGAGTCTCCCATCTAAGCTATGCATCTGAAAGATAACGTACAATAAATTGTAAGTGAAGATTCTCAGACTGCAGAATAAAAGTTATTAATATCAGCGAAAGGCCGTACTTCTAAACTATTTTGAGAATAACTTGGTCTACGATGACGCTGCAAACTGCGAAGTCGTGCGTATCCATCAGCATCTTGCTGACTCAGCCTCTGATTACTTGCACCAGGACTCGGGGTCTCGCCCCTTTCTCTGAAGAACATATTAATAAAATACGTATATTAAGCATGGATTTAAAAGAAAAAAAAATACAAGTATTGTCTAAGATACTTACGGTAAGGCATATCGTCTAGCTTCAAGGTCCGTAGCTGCACTTTCAGACCGGTTCCTAGTTCTACGTGCTACAGGTTGCTGTAGTTCCGGTTTGCCATCGCTCAAACTACGGTGATGCCTTTGAATAGGAACCGGACTTGGCACTGGACAAATATTAGTAGGTGGTACTACCGGCCATTGATCTCCACGTCTATATCTAACACAGGGCCAGTCAAAGACTGTCAATGCATCCGCGCCAGCACGAGTCGTAGCAATCAAACACAGAGAGTACATGGCTGTCGCACGTACTGTATAATATGGACACGTTTCCACCATTGCCGTTATCATTTCTATGATACCTAGATGGATTAGTTGTTCTACTCCAGCTACAGACGTTCCTGCGTGTCCCAGTGACCAGAGTGCGGCTTTTACTTTGAGGATACTATTGTCTAAATTCCGCGCAGCCTCTTCCCGTGATTCTGGATCTCCTCTCCAACTTCTTTCTGGTGTTGTACGTCTTGAGTCATCGAAACTCGACTTCCGGCGAATCTCCAGCAGAGATTCCGCCTTGCGAGGTGAACGAGATTCTATCATTTCCATTATCTCAGAGTCCACGATGGTCTCTAGCCGATTAGACTCTACGGTATCATCTGTGCCAGATTCCTCGGAGAGTAGATAAGCGTCTTCTAGGATCAGATGATTACCCTTACCTCCCTTAGAGGTAGACTCAGTGTCCGTTGTGCGAAATTCCATTCTAAACCTCTGAATTACACGTGCAAATCTTTGCACCACGTTTCTTCGTATCAGAAGTTGCATTCCTGAATCGTGTTGCGCCAATTGACCTATCAGATGAGGAGGCGTGAAGACATCGCGAGGTGTTGGTAGTATGTTACTTGTTCGCCTGTGATAGTTTCCGTCTTCTCCTCGTTGACGACGTGTCAGAGAATCATGAATATCTTCCTCCACTAGACCGACGTAGCGTTCTGCGAAGCCACCTGGTCCAATCCACTTTTCTAGTTCTTCAGCTGGAGATGACATAGTTGCGAATCCGGTTCGTAGAGAGTACATTCTCACTTTTAATAAATATCCACGTTCACCTAGAGGTTTCAACCAAAGGTCCCAGTTCCTGTAGTGCCGTCCTTGCTCAAGAAGTGCTTCTCGGTATTCGGGTTCCTCGCAGGCTTCATGCAACACGTCAAGTGCAGATCTTGATACCCCTTTACTAATGTCTGACAATCTGTCAGCCAGTAAAGATAAAGCCCATCGATATGCGTCTGACATTTTTGACCTGAGTATCAATCTTAATAATTGTGTACCATATCGTCGCGCACCTTCCGTTGGAGCCTCTGCTATGACTTTGCTCATAATTTTACGATTCGGGCCTTCTCGCGAATAATCGAGACTTGACAGGACCAGTTTGTAGTAACAATCATGATTTGTATGAAGAGCTAGTTCTTGCAGCTTATCTAGGAGATTAAAACTTTTGAGGATAACCGTGCCCTTTGCCGAGTGACTTAACTGGCCCAGGAACAGGAAATACTTCTGACAGCACGTCGTGGCCATGTGACGTGGTGAGAATAAACAGTCGTGGGCAGATTGACCTGCACGAATTGCTACTATGTGATTAGCAATATCTTCAACGAGTTCATGTAAAAGTTTAGTCCCTTCCGCTTCATGCAATTCTAACAAAAAGTTAAGTAGGTCACAGCCAGCTAATGTAGCTTCTCTAGCCAACGTCGCATTAGTACCTAGCTCGACTCTACTATATCTATTTGAGGATGGCTTAAAGTAGCGAACTAGACGTTTAATAAATAATCTATGATCCGAATCGTGAAGGATTCGTAAGGTATCCTCTCGGGAACGCAAAATGGAACGTACTACTGGCCAATTCCATGCCAAAGCATCCTTTGAACTGAGTACTTGAGCATCCTTGAGAAGTGGAGTTGTAGGAGATTCACGGCGTAGCCAGTGGCGACTTGTAGAACGTTGCCTGCGCGGTAACGTAGGACGTAACCAGGAACCTGCTTGTAGCAATCGATCTAGGTACAAACTAACGGGCCCTGGTCTTCGACGCATCATGGCATGCATTCGGCCTAGTATGGCTACAGCTGCAAGAGCTTGATGTCTTCCAGTACTTGCATGTTCCAGAAGGTTAGGTAACGGTGGAGTCAGGTCACAGACTTCCGGAGGTAACAACGAATGAGCTAAATGAAGCAAGGCTCCTAGAAGTACTGCAGCTCGTACGGAGATGAAGGTATCCGATGTAACGATGGTTTCTGCAAGGGCTCTATGTAGTCCGCACTCCAATAGTACATATACCAATAGAGACAGGTGAATTTCAGTGATGTTAGGACAATGAAAGGAGAGCGATGGTAGGATTGCTTTTCCTTCAGCAACCATGAAGCCTTCGGACAGTTTCCAAGAGTCTCGAAATCGACTTGGATCTACCGCAGCCAGTGCAACATCAGGCTCATCTGTCCACATTGGTAAAGGCAAACCAAGTAGTTCATATAGTAGTTCTAACACTGCACCACGCACTTCGAGTTGCTCAATGTATAAAACGTCTGAGATGGCACGGAGTCCTGAACTGTTATTTGGATGACAGAAGTGAATCACTCCAGAATAAGAGCGCAATACACTCAATAAGGCTAATTTGCTTGCAGCGAATCTCTGGTCACGTTCCTCTTTCGTGCACTCTATCCCATAGGAATGCAATTCGCAGTAAGGAGCTGCTAGTGACAACAGTGACACTCCACTCCTGGTGTCAGGATTTGCTAGCAACCTTAAAAGTACTCCTACTACGGATTCAATAATTGAAGCACTCTGGGTAGTCATTGCTGCCCTAACTAAAGCTCCAATCCCACCACAGCTTATTAGTAAACTTGAATTTAAAACTCCCAGCTCACATAAAGTCGCTAGGAATACACGAAAAGAACGGTCTTTCTCCTCAATGCCGCCATTTGTTAGACTCACTAGAGATCGTGCTAAGGCAGGACTAAAGTGTTTTGGAGACAATAGTAATATTCTTCTGACAAGCCTTAGTGCTTGGATTCTTTCCATTTCATTTCGCAGATTGACATCCATGCTGCGTGCAACTAGATATGGATATTGCAGTTTGTTCATCATAACAATATCTTGTTCCTTTTTGAGCATGTAGCGCACCACTCGTAACGCAGCCGCACGCACTTGTGTCGCCTCTTGCACAAGTCCCACACGTAAGCTTTAAATAATAAAATTTGTTTGGAATTATGGTCAATATTAATATACATCCTAGAATTTTACAGTTGAAACTATGATTATGATCAAAATATGAATAGCCAAAATTGTAAACTTACCAACAAAGTAATTCCTCTGTACCATAGCCATAGTCAGTATCATGTTCTTCATCCAAAAGCTTCACAATAGCATTCAAATATGCTAGTTTTTTTACACTCGAAACTCCTTGACGTTGACAAAGGTTTGTTAAAACCTCTTTTATATTTTCTTTTAAATCTGAAAAAAAAGGTATTGTAATTCAAAAACATTGAACTGTACTCTGGCAACACTACTTTTGAAACACAAGATTATTACTTTTATTCCATGTGAAGAACATTATTAAAATAAATGAGAAGAATATTAAGCAATAAACGTTCTTATCGATAATAAGCATTGAACCTTATCCCCTCATTTTTATGTGTCTATACAGTGAATTATTTGGTAAACGAAATTTCAAAACATACTATACAACAACTATACATCCTCAACATATCCAGCCCCACAAAATAGGTTAGGTTACTAACCTTTTGACAGATCAAGCTGCACGTTACTGTCTTCATTATCTTGTCGACCTACAATAAGAAACTTAGTGAATAAAACCTAATGAGCTCTTAAGTGGCAATCTTACTGTAATGTATGACGTACCTCGATGTGGTCTGCTCGTTCGAAGGATCCTACCCCAATTCATCCAGCCAGATATTGCCATTTCTTCGCCGGTCGCTACCTACGATCACAATTAACACTTCTCGTCCGTTCGGCACTCACGTTTCGCGAGAAATATGTCATTCTCACCACCGAAGCACTAGCAATGCCAAAACTATTGATAAATCAACCGTAACTCAATTCAAGTGTCACACGAGAACATTGCACTCCAGATACCGTAGTCTTGATTGTTGTAAGTCAAAAAAACTATACTATAGGTGTTTAATCGAGTTTCAAAAGTCACCGTGCACACTCCGCAAGTACGCTTCAAGCTGCGACACGGAATCGATGTCAATACAACTAATCCTTAAGGTGGGTTCCGAAGGTTTTTATACGGCCAATATAATAAAATCTTGATTTGGGATAATCGACCATAAAGTGGTGCTCCAGAATATTCTTGAGGTTACTCTTCAATTTATTATGTCATAACGGCCCGTATTATATATTAGGAAATACGTTTTCGAAAGAAGAATTTAGACCACTGCGTATGAAACTACTAGATTTTGATGCCCTCTACAGGGATGCTTATAGTTGACTTGTTAGTGAAACAGTGGGTTACCCTATCGGTCGAGAAGTACTGCAACGGTACTGCTTTCTCCAACGTATATGAGGCTATTCATGTTCGTCTCTTGTGACGTTATTACGAATCTCGAGGCTTTTTCAATAACTCTCGAGGAGTTCTACAGTTCCTGATATGTTTTAAGAATACTTCCGCTACGCAACATCGGTAAAATATCTATTAAAGATACTGGCGGCATCATACGCTTAAGTGCTTTTTTCTTAGCAAATCTTATCGAGCTTACACTGTGCGCTCGAACTTAAGATTTAATATTTTCCAAAAAAAATGAGCAACCAATAAATTTTCTAATTGTTAATTAAATTGCTAACTTCACGTACGTCAACTTCAGATGAGCAAAACTTTTTGAATTCTTAACCATAAAAAGTGCGAAGTTTAGATGAGAAACTACTGAGAGAACGCGCGCGCGTAGACGTAAAATTAGAAAATGGGCCAAACGCTGCGCTCGAACGTACGTGAAGTTAGCACTGTAACTTTTACTTTTTGGATTTTTTCTTTTGCTAAAAAATTGTTGGTTTTTTGTTG
>JARQSW010000173.1:1722-144830 GCA_030142375.1 Calameuta pallipes
CCATTTTTTTATTTCATACGACAAAACTATAACTTTCAATTAAAAAGGACAAAATTAATATCCCATCCATTGACACTATATACACTATATCATAATCCTTTAAGATTTTACCAGATTTTTTATTCCATATGACAAAACTATAACGTTCAATTAAAAAGGACAAAAATAATATCCCATCGATTGATACTGTATACACTATATCATAAGCCTTTAAGATTTTGCCATTTTTTTATTTCATACGACAAAACTATAACTTTCAATTAAAAAGGACAAAATTAATATCCCATCCATTGACACTGTATACGATCCATCAATTAATTAAATCACTGTCCAATCGATTATTTAATTACAAAAAAATATCACTTATCAAATTGACCCTCCACTCGCTGTTTGATTGACCCAGCCAGTTACGAAGGACCCCGAGCATGCCCAGAGAATTGGCGCGAATTAAAGCCGTTTTGATAACGCGCGAGGATTTTACCATTAACCCCAGCCTTATCGCGTACCAGTTTTAAACGTCTGTTTTACACGTCTGACCCTTGACCTTTTGAGGACTCTCTTCACACATTTAACGTATGATCCAATGTCCTGGCCGTAGTCGAGCCGGTTTATCTCTTCAGGATTCTAAATATCCTATGCCAACACTATCATCCGTGACCTACAGGTTTATCAGATCCCGGTTTTATCTTCGTGGAAAAAAAAAGATCACCATTTTGTAATCCTTTTCTGAGTCCGTTACACATATTGCTGTGTATACTGTTCCTCGTATGTACGGCGGTATGAATTCGTATTATAGTTACGCAATCGACGAATACGTTATCAGTGTTCCGAGATACCGCCACGAAGTACGCAGGACTGTAGAACCAGGATCTCGATTGTAGGCCGTAAGTTCAAGGATAATATACACACCTTATACGTATACCTGTGTGTAACTACCTACTTACTTATCTAGCTATTTACTTGCCAGGCAAGGGTTGGTATTCTGCGTTGGGTCATATCTATAGTGCAGCTTGATATTACATAGATATGCAAGAGGATGTGTCAAGGTTAACCTGAGAGGTAATCGAGCGACGTAATCAGATTCTGTGACGGAGTATGGACACTCGGCGAAACGATTACAATTGTAATAGGGATCCCAAGTGTAGTCTCATTCGGACGTATAGGTACTACGATGGATGAGTCGGGACCCTGTCTTGGGATAAAAAAATTCTACCGATCGATTTTTTTTTTTTCATTGTATTTGATAATTTTTTATTTTCATTCGGACGTACGGGTACCCCGACTACGATGGATGAGTCGGAGTCCTTTCTTGGGTTAAAAAAATTCTACCGATTTTGGATTAATTTTTTTCATATAGCGTTTGATAATTTTTTAGGATAAAAAATTCATTAGAAATGATTTCAATCGTAATAGGGATCCCAAGGGTAGTTTCAATCGGACGTACAGGTACTCCGACTACGATGGATGAGTCAGGGTCCTTTCTTGGGATAAAAAAATTCTACCGATTTTGGATTGATTTTTTACATAGCGTTTGATAATTTTTTAGGATAAAAAATTCATTAGAAATGATTTCAATCGTAATAGCGATCCCAAGGGTAGTTTCAATCGGACGTACAGGTACTCCGACTACGATGGATGAGTCGAGGTCCTTTCTTGGGTAAAAAAAATTCTACTGACTTTGATTCGATTTTTCTTTTCGTTTGATAATTTTTTTAGGATAAAAAATCCATAAACATTTAACGCTGGTAAAAATATTCATTGGCCACTGTGACTCCATTTCGTATTATCAAAGCATCCCTATAGGTATTGACTCTCGAGTGATAGAGTTCAAAACGTGACGACACATTAAATAAAATTCGAGGACTCATCTCCGTTCGGCAAGGTAGGTCATAGTCAGGGCGGGGGGTTAGGGTTTGATCGCAGATGCGGATATGGGGTCAAGGTCAGGGCACGCTACTGACGTCATTCCTTGTCTTTTAGCGTATACAAGCGAAAGGACCTTTCGCGCGCCGAATTGCCACTTGACAGCTACGCCGTTCTCGGAATGGCCGTCTTACGTCATTTGGGGATGCTGGGGTCGGATTGGACCAAAAATCTTAAAAAGATAAATGTAACGCGGTGAATAATTTTCATATCTCTTTTGTTCGCCGGGCAAATCTCTTTTGGTCCATGGGACGCTGCCTTTGCTAAACAGGCTTTGACAAACTTCAGGGCAACGTATATTGGGAGTACGTCGAGTGCGTAACACGTGCGTTCGTGCGTGTGCCTCGAAGCGGCGTGAAGGTAATACGTAATTCGGGAACGGGTCGTAATCGCCCCTGGCAAAGTCGGTTTCATTAATTCAATGACTCTTTAGGTCCTGGGGGTATCATTCTGCAAGGGATGGTTAGCGTTGGGGGGTGTAAATGAATTTTGTTCTTCTTCATCCCTTATGCGATTCTCTTTTCACTTTCCAATGAGATGCAGGGCCCTTGGGCAGGTTGAAATCCTTTGATTTAGGTACGTGTGTGGGTAGGATTAGGGGTAGGTGCATGGGGGGGGGGGGCTACTGAGGGGGTAGACGGATAAATAAATTTTTTTTTGGAAAGATTAGAAAAATATCGCATGTTTTTGAGGGAGATCAGACAAGGGTGGATGTTATTAACATATTTTTGGTAGCATTTGATATTCAACCCCTAGAGGTAATTTCAAATCTATCTCGTGCCGTGGCATCTCGCCGTGTTACGTATTGCGTAGCTCACGGCCTCTTTACGATTCAATATGCAGCAACGTGTGTGGGTGCTGGGAAAAAGGGTCTGCGGAGTGTCGAAAGAGGGGGCAGGTGGGTGGGTGGGTGGGTGGGTGGTTTATGCCTTCGAGGGTAAAAGTAGCGTCCACGGGCTTGTTTTTTCTTCGGCGTGTATTTCTCAGACGGAAGAGTCAAACCCACGCGTACTTTTTTTATCGTCGTCCTTACATTGTGTTTTAACTGTTTATAGTTATGACCTTCTTTGAAATTCTTCTTTCAGTATTTTTTCTTAAGGTTTATTCTTCATTCGTTATTCTTTAGGGCGGCAACGATTTTTTTTTCGCGCGCAGCGAATGAGAATGTCGAATTCAAGATTTTTTTTTCTCGTTTCGCTACGCGCGGATATTTGCCGAATTTAAATATATTCACAATATTTTGTAGGTTTAGGGTGAGTTTTTTTCGAGTCAGGCATTCTGAGAGCCGGGAGGTGAGTGGGGGTAATTAATAAATAATTTTCAAGATGCGAGAACTTTTTTTTAAATGCTTCATAATTTTACGGCAACATTCCCTAGTTATTTTCGACTCGGCTAATAGATTTTTTTTTCTCGCGACGATATTTTACGCTCCAATGAGACGAGATGATGAAGACGACGCGGAAAAAAGGGGGAGGAAATTGCGCTGATGGCGAAAGAAGAAGAAGCAAAAAAATAGATAGAAATAAAATGTGAAGAATCCGAGGCGCTTTGAGTTTAACGGTCGAATCTCAAACCATAGCCTCTCGATTTGCTCCTCAGGTGGGAAGCTTCTTAGCCCCTTTGATTTCTCTCTCTTGTCTGACTGCTTCTCTTTTTTTTATCTCCGTACAGGAATTCATCCTTGAGTAGATATACGGAAGAGGTAGAAAATACTAAAGGAACGAGAAACCTCCATTTTCCAATTTTATCCTCTTGTTCTTTACTTCCTACGCAGCTGTTCATGTCATGGTAATGGAACAGTCATATTACTTTTTGAAAAAGTAATTTGAGTTTCAACCCTTGAAGTGTTTACTTCCACGTACCCATAAGAAATTTTGAAAATACTTTTACGCATCCCCAAATCATCGTTGACTCTCAATAATCACATCCCGAATTATTGATCGACGCTCAACCGTCTCAAAATTTTCGGCACTTATCAACGCAGTCGATTGGAATGTGTATTTTAAAAAATATATTTAAAAGCTACAATTTTCACGTTCGAATTCGCACTACCCTTCGTTTTACGCCTTAAGCCGGGTTCATGTGATTTGGACGTTAGGCGTAAAACACGCTTCATAGGTATTTCTTTATATCACCCACATCCTGCCACCCCTGTAAACCAACGAGAAGAAAAATTTCGTCGAAATACGAAGGGATGATTAAGCGTGAGCAGATTGAAATCACGAGGTGGAGCAATTTTTCCAATCTAGACGCCATACTAGCGACAGTGGCGACGCCACACAAGAATTCGGAAACTCGCCGAAGATCAACCGAATAACCATCACTCAGCGTGTCTCCACTTAATGGACCCTACTTTACATTTTTTACACCAAAATACACATGAAAACAAAAAGTCATTCTACCGTATCTCACCCCAACGCTGCCCTTCGCATTTTACAACTAAATTTTCTCTTTATACTCCCCAAAAATCTTATAATTTTTTCACACCCAAAAACATTTCACGAAAATATTCAAAACAAAGGCTCCTCACGATTTTCGTGATTCAATTTCCTAATAGGGAAAACGTATGAGACACCACTGCCCTCTCTACGCATAAATTCAAACTACACTCCTTCTTTTCCAAGCTATCTCTATACACACAGCTCCCTCTTCAATTTCATATTTCATCATGGTCCTGGGTACCTATGTACATATGTAATCAGCTATTTTCGCAGGACATGTAAACATGGAGTAGCGGAAACCCTTCTTCTATACATATACCCCTTTTCGGTTATCTTGAACGGTTCAAAGGAATCTGCTCGATACCAAAATTAGCCTATACGTCTACAATACCCATTAGCCATATATCGATGACGTATCCTGATCGATATCGTCAATAACGTTATAGGCGAAGCGACCCACTTCAGGTACCTCAGCGGCATTGTAATTGAACTAGAATCGATAATTATATAAAATTAAAAGTCACCCCTTACACGTATCACGTAGATATGCATACGTCCATAATAAGAGACTGACGAAAGGAATCACGTGATCTATCATTATCGCCGCACACATACGTTATGTCGTCATTATTATTATTATTCTCATCAAAAAATTTTTTTCAGTCTACAACGTTGTGCCCCTAACGTTAATAAACTAATTGGCAACGAGCCCACGCGAACCACGAATTAACTAATTACTAGATTACGAACTTGGCTCGAGTTTACGGCCCTTATTCATATAGGCTCCATTTGTATATACATCTGTATATATATATATTGGTTTTATAAATTTTTCTCTTCCTCACTGGGTACGCAATTCCTTTGAGATTTTTACACCTCGACACGTGTTACTCGTCGACAGTGATATGACCTTCCGGGCTTTAGATAATTTCGAAATCTTTTTTAAAGACCCAGCAACACATGCGTAACCCCCACCCCGCCCCCCTCCCCGATCTTTCGCTCATGAGATTGACGGCTGTCAAGATAAATACGTGGTTCTTCGTGTTAAGGTAATTAAAAAAAGTTTTTCATTTTTTTTTCATTTTTTTTTTTTTTTAATTTTTCGTACACATCACGAGTGCTCGTGTTTGTTTTAAGTGAACGGTTTGATCTTTCTGTTTTTTTTTTTTTTTTTTTTACGGTTTTATGTAAAATCGAAACTGACGATGGATACGAACCTGAAGCGGAGTGTTGGGTTCTTGATGCTCGGCACCGGGATATGGCGGATATAATTGCGCAAGACACATAACAGCCTCGTTGCAGAATTTCAGACCCATCACCTCCTCGTCCTCGCGACCGTAACGAAAGGTCAGAGTTACTTGTCCGTATACCTGAAAATATTCGATTGATCATCCCTTAAGATGTTTGCTTTTATTTGGGGGGGTGGGGGGGGGGAAATTGGCTCCGAAATCATTGAAATTAGATGAGATTTCAATTATATATGATTTTTTGCGACTTTATCGACGGAGATTGATCAATTACGTTGTTCCGTCTGTTTTGATTAAAGGTCGGCGTCGCGACGCTGGTCAACCAAAAAGAATCTTTGGAACTCGTTTAGGGATCCATTCGGTCTACTCGTTCTATCTTGGGATTTTACACGTGAAATCAATCAGCTGTCAGTTTGACTTTGTCGTACGATTTTTTTTTTACACGGGCACTTTTTTTTTGATAATTTCTTTTTTTTTACTCTATTTTAGTTTCTGTTTTTTTTTTTTTCTTTCCTCAGGACCGACTGGCTTCGGTTAATCGAAAATATATACCTACTATGCACAATGCAGGCTGTTTTCCGTGCATTGAAAACGAACCGTGCATCGCGTGAAAGCTCCGCCTTTAATTTAGTTCTGTAAATGCATTTTCCAGTTCTCCTCTCTCCTCTTTGTTTCCGTTCTATACGCTCGTCTCTCTTTTTCTTTTCTCCTCGTGTCCCCCCCTCCTTCGCTTGATTAAAACGTCAGTCGGCGATTCTGTGCCCGTCGAGACGTAAAAGAAAATCAAAACTTTTCGCACTATCGGCCACGTGTCGCAGTTTCCTATTGCGGAAATAAGGGTAGTTTGGTGGGGTGAAAAGGAAAAATGGAATTTTGAGGTGATTAATTTTCTTTTTTTTTTTTTTTTACCTTTTTATCCTGCAAGAATTCAGGATCCACCAGAAGCACACCTTGCAACTTGTCTATCTTGCCGTTGCTGACGATGAGGTCTCTGCTGGCCAAGTACAGCGTCAGTTTGTTGTTCGGCGATGACTTTTTGAACACCCTATAACTCGAGGCAAATAATTATTTTATTATTTACTCGCTGATTTCTCTTTACATCTAGAAACGAAATTCTGTCTTTCGGATCCATTCGAATCATGTGTCGATACGTTAACTAGGCACAGGTTTATACGTAAGTCCACGTGCTCCTTTGACATCCAATTTTACAAACGAACGAATTTCAATACACGTGATTTATTTGCGCATCCGTTAGATGATAATCCTCGATGATAACGTTGGATGATACGTAGAATGAGTAATATAAATTTTCCGTGCCGAGGGTGCATTTTTTAATTATACAAATAAGCTACGATCGCGAGATAGGGGGGGCAGTAGGCAATTTTGAGATTGCAAAATGTTTCCCTTAGATCAAGAATTTTCCGCGAAAAATTCCACGAGATCCGCTTAAAAAAAAAACCGGTCACTATCAGCAAAGTGTATGAAAGAGGCTGGGGGAGTGAAAGGGACGAGGGGTAAAATTTTTTAAATCTCTTTTTCACTCCCCATTCCCATTACGTTCTCTCATTCATCACCAATGCGTAGTAGAAATTTCACCCTCCCCTTGTCGTTCGTACATAAATTCCAAAGGGTCGTTTACAGCACGCGACATTTTTTTTTTTCACTTGGACAAGTTACATACACAGTTTTGCATCACGTGTATAAATGACCTCACGTAATTACGCTTTATCATACCCACCATATAATTGATTAACGTTATATAAATTAATTAAATCTACACTTCCTATGATTAACACGCCTTGTTATTAACGCTCAAGTTTAAATGAGCTTTCGTTTGGCGCGCATGCGCGCGCAGCTCTCGTTGCATCTTCGTTACGCCTCATTAATTAACGTTTACGGATGTCGTTTCATCATGTTGGCCACTCTGAGCTCCTTCATATATATATATATATGGTATATATATTTAACAAGATTTATATGGCACCTATAATATACTGGATGTCGAGTTTTTATCTCTAGAATTTTTTTACTTCACGAATTTTGTATGCCTGCTGCTTAATTGGCAGCACTGAAAAAAAAAAACCGTGAAGTAAATAGCGAGCAACAAAAAATAATTATTTTTCATATACACTAGCAGCGATCTTGAGATTTTGTCAATTGTCTTTTCACTTCGGGTTTTAAGGGTTATGCTATTTTTTTTTATTCCTTTACAGGAAGAGCGAGAAAGAGAGAAACGTACATATGTGTATGTGTTATCCTCCGTACCTTTGATTGCGTTTAATTAACCGAGAGGAGCAGCATCATACTAAATTGTATCACGCGCACTATAGATCAATCCAGTAATTAATAGTTACCCCAGCTGGCTGGGTGGGTTTAATTAAACTCCACGAGATTTAGCCGCAGGTTCTGTGCATCAGCTTCGAGTGACTTTATCTGTGAGTAAATTGACTTCCGGAAGTGTATAAAGACATGCACATCCACCCCTTTCTCCAATTCTACACTCACCCCTTTCTCCAATTCTACACTCACCCCTTTCCCCAATTCTATACACATCCCTTTCTCCAATTCTATACTCGCTCCTTTCCCCAATTCTATACCCACATTCCGGACACCCGTTACATGCACAATTCACCCTCCGAAGGCGTTGGCTTGTTGTATAATGCTTTTAAAATTGATTAAATCGTCACGTAATCACTCGATTCAGTTTCCACCCCCTACTTCCACCCCTTACAAGTCTCGATTTTCCATTTACGTGAAATGCCATACTCGAGTATCTCGTTCTTGAGTGAATCGAAATTTTTTTTTTTAATTTTTTTACCCCTATACAATTTCACTTCTCTATCCTCGATACTGTAAGATCATCCCCTACACTAGACCCCCGCTAACACCGCGTATGCCTGGAAGTTTACACCACTCTGAAATTCTCTTCGTTTTTTTCATCCCCCCTTACCTACCCTCTTTCGGTCTTATTGAGGCACTCATTTTTTTTTTTTCATTTTACTTTGCTTCTTGGCAACGCCTCAAATGTTCCCTTAGTGTCGAATTTAAGCCTTAACGATCGTCCACCCTCGAACGAATTTAAGATCAATCGCAGAGTTAAAATTATCTTCGGAACGCGAAGGGTGGATTCAAAAAGAAATCTTAAGTATTTCCGTCCAGTAAATCGATCGTCACGCAGTCGTTCCACCGGGTATATTAAAAATTCGCAAAAATTCGTACCACTGTGTATATCGCATAATTGTAGCCTATATAAAAATTTGAATTTTTTTTTCCTGTAAATTACACCCTCAATCATCTTCTTCTTCTTCTTGTTCCTCGTGGCTTTATGCCCTCTTAGAGGGCCAAGTAGCCAGGTGCACAAAATTGTTTAGGTACAACGTAAGAATTCCGTTTTCACTGAGGTTCTGGACTGATGATCAATTGGTTGGACTTTTGACGGCGATTGGCGACCCTTAATCATCTATCGGTTCGTATTACAAAGTGTTCCGAAAGTCACTGAAATAGTTTCAGTATGCTTACGGGAGCTCGAACTGAGCCGTAAACAGGGTGGCGGAATTAATTTAAAACTCAATACGATGGGGATTGTCGATCGATCAATCAGGCCTCCTGATTCCTGGGAGCAGCCACCGTTAAATCAGGCAAGCTCGAATTCCCCTGAGCGATCCTGTTCTCAGCGTGCCTGATCAAACGGAGTAATTACATCGTAGCGTTAATTACAAAATTGGGAGAGGGTTGGATGAGAGAAGACAGTAGTTCGAGGGGGGGGGGGGGCGGAGGACGAAGGGGAGGGAAGGGTAAAAAGCGATAACCATAGCACACAGTGTATTCTAAACAACCATAAATCAAACTAATTATCGAATTTAACACAAGAGCTCGTCCGGGATATTGACGCAATAATTATTTATATTTCATTTATTGTCCGCCATTTTTATTTCCATTCCTCCTGCCGGCCATGAAATACTTAACGAGATGCATCAAAAAGAAAATCCGTGAACGTAGAAATCCTCCCAGGTCGTACCGAGAACTTTTGATTATGCAGGTATAAAAGTTTTGAATTACTTTTTAAATTGTTTTTCGTCCCTTCCACCCTCCTGCCATTTATGAGAATGTATTTTTGATTTTTTTTTATCTGTCGCTCTCCCTCTTCCCGAAGGAAAATCTTGCCGCGTTTACGTCCAATTAGTCTTCACCCCCCTTTTTCATCCCTTGTATGTACAGTGAGGGATACTTGGAGAAAATTTTTTTATCACGCTGAGTGGAATGTTAATCGTTGTGTCGAACTGATTGTAACTTTTGTCACTAGAATTCTAGGGACTTTCGTAGCTTATTTCTTATGCACTTGGTGGAGCCGGAGGGGTGTAACATTTTTTTTCCATAGTTTGGTACCGCTATATCTATATTACCTTTGACTGTTGAAAGCTGTGTCGGACGTAGCTGCAGGACTGGTTTCTAGTTTTCTGTAACAAAAATTTAAGAGGGAACTGCTCAATCTTTATTTTACAATAGAAAGTCCACGGGCGGCAGCCGTGTATATAGAACGAAGATTAAAGTCACGCCGTGAAATCACGGTTTCTTATAGCCGAGTTTATTGGAAATTACGCCGAATTTAGATTTCAATTGAAAATCTTAGACAGACTCCTGTAACTTCATAATTTTACGGCCGTACATGGGTGTATATTTTAAATTTCCCGCCTGAAATGGCTTATGAGAAAATCAATACATACGTTATCTATCAGTTACGATAAATTCTGTTGGTCGTTCCTTTCGTCCCGGAACGGAAGTGCTGCTTCCTCATAATTATTACGACATGTCCTCCTCTTTCCCACCTAATTAAATTTATATCCGTATCATATCTATATATACTTAAGATTATATTATGTATGCGCTATAGCGTACCCTATACTAGATTCGTTGAAACTTAGCAATTTTGGTATAAGCGAGATAACTTCTGAAGATATAACGTGATATAACATAGCCCTCGTTACGTGTGTTTGATTATTAGAATTTTTGTTTTGTTTAATCAAAAAGAAAAATATTTCCAATACGAACTTTTTCTCGAGTTATCCCATAACCCATTTCTTAAGTCGCGATGAAACTCGACCCGCTGGAAAATTGACGAGACAATTTGAAACTTTAGCGGAATCGTCAATTTTTTTTTCGCGTCATAAAGTTTTCCATATACTTATCGTATGTAGCAAATGGCGAATTGTGTATTCGCTCGTAATATTCGGACTAAAAAAAAAGCAAGGTCGATTTTATCATTATGAGTTAGATATTATGAATATCGTTAAGTTATGATTGAATCATAAAATTCTACATTCTTATGTGTATTTTAATAGGACAAAGCTTCACGCATGGCAGCGATACTTTTAGGACAAATTTAACTTTTTATATACACGACGCGATTAATCATAGAAGATATCGCAGTTATCTCACGTATTTTTTTGTTTTATCATTCAATGTCCCCCACCCTTTTACTTTTATTTGTTTTTTATTCTTATGCAAATCGGTCCTTAATGCTCCTGCGTACGAACGAAAACACATGCGTGGAAAATGGAATTTTGATTGGATAACGTTTTTCTCCCCCTTTTTTATCTCTTTCTTTCTCTCTTTCTCTTTCTCTCTCTAGTATCTTTCTGGATCTATTTTCATCGCTCTCTCTCTCTCCGTCTGTATCTTACGACCCGGCCTGTTCTCCATCTCCGTCACTAGATTTTTTTTACTAATTCTGTATGGCCATGAAAGAGACGCTATTAGAAAGAGACGCAGACTGTTAGAAAGAGACGCAGACTGTTAGAAAGAGACGCAGACTGTTAGAAAGAGACGCAAACTGCTAGAAAGAGACGCAAACTGCTAGAAAGAGACGCAAACTGCTAGAAAGAGACGCAAACTGCTAGAAAGAGACGCAGACTGTTAGAAAGAGACGCAGACTCTTAGAAAGAGACGCAGACTGTTAGAAAGAGACGCAGACTGTTAGAAAGAGACGCAGACTGTTAGAAAGAGACGCAGACTGTTAGAAAGAGACGCAAACTGCTAGAAAGAGACGCAAACTGCTAGAAAGAGACGCAAACTGCTAGAAAGAGACGCAAACTGCTAGAAAGAGACGCAGACTGTTAGAAAGAGACGCAGACTCTTAGAAAGAGACGCAGACTGTTAGAAAGAGACGCAGACTGTTAGAAAGAGACCGTCTACTCTGTCAAGATTCCAAAAATATCAGCCGCAGGAGGTCAAGGTTCGATACATAAGATACAGAGCCCACATATGTCATAAAGACAAATTTGAAGTCACAAAAGCATAATGGACGACTATGAGAATATATCTGGGACATATCAGACTTAGGCCAGGATCCCCATTTTTTTTTCACTGTATAAAATCGCCTTGAGAATTCGCCATTAGATAACAACGTCAATGTATATCCTAAACATATATATCTTACACAACGATAATTTTTTCAAAATAATTTTTCATCTCAATCTTATCATTCATGAAAATTGTATTTCAAAATCGCGTAAGGCCTTTACAATCCGTATCTGAAATAGTAGTTCAAACCCCCCTCGACTACTAGTGACATCGAAGGAAAACTAATTATTCGTGCCGTGATAAGAAAAAATAATAAAAATAAAACCAAAGAATTATTTTCTCAACCGTGATAGTTTTCTTTAGTCTGTTCCACCCCTCGTACGATTTATGTGAAAACATTTATTTTTGACAACAATAGATATTTTTTATTATCCCGCAGATAGACATCTGTTTAACACAGTATATGACAAGGGTGCACACGCCATTTATTTATCGATCCAATATTTTCGATCCATTCATCTGGCCGACAGGGGGTTGTGTAACATTTTCACCCTGTATTACATAACACTGCTAACCCTATGAATATACAGTATGTAGATGGGTCCATTAGACGTTAAAGCATCAGCAGCGTTCAGGATGCTGTGTAAGTGGTCCAGACTTAGTCACCGGTACCAAGGCATACTGTGATATATATACGTGTGCTTTGTGTCTGGTAGAAAATAAACGTCGGAAAGACTGTCGTTAACAAGGTAACTGAGGTATTTAATTATTTTCTTAAAAATCTCTATTGCTCTCAAATGAGCCACTTGAGCACGTTACGCGGATGCTGGATGGAGCATCATTTTCAGAGGAAAGGGTGAGCATGAGAGAGAGAGAGAGAGAGAGAGTATCGATTGTTAATAGACGAATAAAAATGTTCGTGACAGAGATGCTGTCATGTACCAATCCTATGGAGTCTTGAATAAATTTTTGAAGATCTCTTAAAAAGTTTTATCCACTTCTGGTACTTTGAGTCTTGGCGATATACGAGAAGCTAAGAGAAATATGAGATAACGGGATACAAGATGCTTACAAGTATCTCTTTACCTATACAGTAAATCCTACGCTTTGCATCGATGAACAGAGTCGTTTGCGAAAATCCAGTTAAAATAAATAATTTTTGAATTACCTAAAAGGACTAAAAAATTTATTGCAATTTAATGTCTTCAATTTTTCGAAACTCACCGCACCGATTTCAATCGTCGCTATCTATGTCTTCGTCTTACGCACGTATCTTCGCATAAGTCCGTCTCTCTCGCACTCACTGGGGATATAGGAAACTTGAAAAATTTGCTGTTTTGCTTGCTCTCATCGATATAACAGACCGTACACGGTTTTCTCTTATTCAGTTAAATTCGCGCAATTTATTAATGCGAAAGTAAAAATATTCTTTATCTTTTCTTATCAAAACTATATCATTAAAGAAAACCAGAACGATCGTGTCACACTCGTATCCCATTGTACATTTAACCCCTATAGTGTCTCTGCTGGTCCTTAAATGTTTTCCTAGCATACATATATACAGAATGGCACTCGCGTATACGTAAATATCGAGGACACTTCGCGATATTCTTGTCACGGTACATTTAATATTATCGAATGCCATATAAGTTCAATTCACATATGTTCCCAGCATGAGTTCACAAACGACTCGGACTGTTAACCTTTACACACACACATATATATATATATATGTATATACCAAAAAGGGATCTCAAAAAATCGATTGGTTTTTATTAGAAACGACAGCAAGTCCTTTTACATGTATTACGAAAGAAACAGTAAGACATGAGATACATTAAAACATACACACACGATATACTAAACATATGCACAGTACATTTCACGTGTAGCATCGATAAAGGCGGGATATAAAAATAACAACAAAATTTACGAGAGAATAAAATCCTTTCTACGTCATCAGCTGTAATCCTGGCGAGCAAGCAATTTTTCTTCCTAAAAAAAAAGAAAAACAAAAATTCCCTACAAAATCCCCTACAGTCGTGCCGGCCGAAAAACCCCAGTAGGTACCCCAAATCCTCAGCTATGGGGATACTGTTTTCCAGTAGGAAAGTAATTAAAAATTGTTTAATGAAAATTTAAAAATATGGCGTCGCGACGCTTTTTTTCCGTCGAAGGTCAGAAGCCGTCCTAATTGTTCATAGGGTAAAGGTATACGAGAATTTAGGTGTCGGTCGAAAATGTAATTGAAGGAAGAATATGGCGGGTTGGAGAGGGTGGGAAATTAGGCATGAAAAATATTACGCAATTCTATAGTAATTCATGCGTCTATCGCAGTAGCAATTAGTATTAATGATCTTTTAATAATTACAGGTTACGATAGTGCTTCTTGGTTTTATTAGCCTACTTCAAATTAGCATTGTAATTCGCCTCACGAATTCTGTACTGGCATTTGGTATGTCGTCCGAAACGACTAATGTAATATGCACTTGATGTACGAAAGACGGCAACATGGCGAACGATGGCTGACTACGTTCATAAGGCATAAAGTAAGGACCAATCAGGGCGCGTTCATAACTCTGTATAATAATACAGACGTATTTTCAATGACCTAAATATTGCGTCGTGCTCATGGAATTTCGGTGTGGGAGAGCCCTAAAGGACGTTTGACGTTAATATCTGTAATAATGGCGGGTCGTTTAAAATCGAAGGGACGCCGAAAGGAGCCATTAGGTACGCTGGTTCGTTATACGGAATATATTATGTCTGTATATAGATATGTATATACTGAAGTTGGATGCGAATGAACGATTACGTTAAGAAGCCCTCGATATTACGTTATGTTAAAGATACTGTTAATTAAAAACTTTTTTTTTTTAATTATGCCATACCTGCTCCGATGAAAACACTCGTTTGCAGCTAAGTTCAGCTGGCACGTTTTTTATATATAATTTTGTGTGTGTGTGTGTGTGTGTGTGTGTTTCGCATTCCAATTTACTTTCTGACCGAGCTACCGTACAATTGGAGTGGATGAATGAAAATAAAGAATTCTGTTTCTCGTTGTATATATAGGTATAGTGGTGTCGTTGCCCGTTACGTAAAGAGAAGTTAGATTAAATTCAGTGTAGTCTGCTGTGGGGAGATAAACGTTTCCGGATTGACGTATAAAAATGCATTTTGTTCTCTGCTTCGTTGTTTTCAGAAAATGAATTGTCATTTTTATGATGAATTCTCAAGAACGTTTCACGTCATCGCCGCGTGGTGCTTTTATATTCGGATGCTTTTTTAATCGTTCGTTATGCTTTCTCCAGGAAGAATCCATCTATATATATATATATATATATATATGTTTGCTGTAGCATTTATAACGAATCGAAAACCTATGTTAAAATACAGAAATCAAATACTATAGAGCAGTACGATACCGTCAACGTAAATACGTTATCAGTTGTGATTGCAACGTGACATTCATTTTTATCAATGCTACCTCCAATCCCAGGTATATAAGCGTCGCGACGTCCGCCCACCATTTTTCGCGAGACCAATTCTCTTTCTGCCCAGGGACATGTAGCAGTGACGTGATTCAGCGCACGTAAAGGCGAAATCGCACGCGTTCGTCATGACGAATTAACGTCATTTACTTGGAATCTAGGTAGGGTGTAGAATTTCGAGGAAAAACAAAATATATATACGGGAAAGAAAAATTTTCAAAAAAAAATCTCATCCCGTCTTAAAAAAAAAATGACGAATGAAATATGTTGGATAAAAATAAATGTTAACGTTTAATCGATATTGATTTGACCCGATTGCACCGTCAGGAATATCCGATAGATTGTACGCTCAGCTGTCAGATTTGGACAGGGTGAGTAAATTATTGTCAATTTCCATGTCGCTCGCGTGAGAATTAATTTTAAAGGTGCTATCACAACGAATGGAATAGTATCGATAGATCAGACGCGGATTAGGGAATTATTTGGTAACTAATTCAACCCTGCGCTTAGGTTTAACCTGTAGTCCTGTATAGCTATACATATATGCATATGTATATTGCTTATGGAAAACTCATGGGAATTATGTCGCACTGGTTATAGCTAATTTTCTTCATGTTCTCCCCGAAACAATTTTCCTTAGTAGCGCAGGAGACACAGATTTAGATCGGCCGTAACACATGTCATATATGAGTTATTCTACGGAAACCCAACACACCTGTGGTCATTAATTTTTTAGTAACTTTGGGACACGTTCGCATACGTTGAGTGGATCTAAAAATAACTTTTTAAAGAATTTTTCACCCGTACCCGTTTTTCCTGCATTTTTGACATTTTTCACGCGACCCTTTTCTCGTAATTTATAAAAGATGTTAAGATTGAAATAAAAAGTTTTGTAAATTAATTTTCCAAAAATACTCAAAAATAAATATTGCGTCATAGCCAAACGAATCTGTTAAAAAATTTCAATAAAATTAATGTCCTCTCGATATGTACGAATTCACAACGGAGATAAGAGATTACGAAAAACCACGAAATCCACAAGCGTGCCGTATTTCAAGAATAACCCGAATATACACATATACATATATGTATATGTGGATTATTTTGCCATTGACTTTATATACACATGACGCACCAGTCGATAATCCAGATTACCAGTTGCGCATCTGGCGATTAAATGAAATTTATCGTCGAAATAATAGTCATAAAAAAAGGAAAATTCCATTCGATAACAATTCGAATAAAAATGAGTAATTCTGCACGTCTAATTTTCCTGTAATAATTGGACCGAGACGCGCTTATTGTGTATATAGAAAAAAGCGAGACAAAAATATTACGTGTATATTCTAAGGTAAATTAGACTGCGAATTAATGATGGTTTACGTAATTAACCTTACGGCGACGTAAGTGCATCCGCAGGGATGTCTAAAGAGGGCAAAAGCACAAGGCACATTCCCGGTAAGTCTCGGGACGGTTGCTCCAGGTACGCGGGTTATCTCAAGGAATTTCCCAGGGGCGACCGAGGCCACCGGTAGTGCTGTAAAGTACCTCCAGGCGCGTCCACCAGTGCCTACCTAAAACATCCTGGGCCCCGTGCATCCCGTATCGATCATTTTGTTTATACCGTCTGCAAATTTATGAGTCATTTACATAGCGAAGCGACGGTGGCCGCAAGTCATACGTTATAGATTGGACATACATGGTGAAGTTAGCAGGTAGATATTTGCAGCGTGTAGTACGTATGATAAAGGAACAGAATATACGGGCAGGACGTGTCGAAAAGCCATTGACTTTCACTATGTGTTATTGTTCTTACGTATATACGTTATTTATACGGCTACTTTTGGTAGGTTCACACGCTGTTGCGTGTACTTTTTTTTTTGCTATTTTACAAAGTGACCTGAACGGAGAAAATCGTAAATCAGCCTTGGATACGTGTGGACGAAGTTTTATGGGAATACTTATGTGAAAATGTGACACGTATGTTATGTTTTTGTAAATTGTTGTATGCTCTTGTTACACGTGAGAATGTTCGAGGTGTATTTGAAATTTTCAGGTAAAATTCTCTTTTTTCCACGGGTCATATGTATTTTTACTTTTACTGGTGGAATTCATTGTTGGTTATGTATCGCGAGTGACCTTTGACACGCACGTGGGTTCGAGCAACAATTTTTACGGGATACTTTATACTGTAGCTCTTTGCGAATCCATTTCCATAAGTCCGTTTTACACTGGGTCATTTGCATCCGACTGCATTATGTCGTTCCGACGTAATAGGGAGAGAGAGGGGAGAGAGAGAAAGAGAGAAAGAGAGAGAGAGGGGGCGGTCGATGGAAGAATGGTGGAAAAAGATAAAGAAAATACAGGGACGTGCCTTTATTAGGGATGAGGTCAGGGGGTAAGAGGGTGGGAAAATTGCACACCTTCAAATTTGTATTCATTATATTCGTATTCAGTGTTGTACGAAGAAACGTTGTTTTTCGAGTTCTCTTTCAACACTCGCGATACAGTACAGGGCGGGAGCAAAGGAAAGACAGCGCGGGAATTTCAAAAAGGGAATGAAAGGTACGAAAAATTTTTTTAAGAAATATATAACTGTTTTTCTTACCTGTTATACAATCATGGTATTATTTGCATGAAACATTTATCGACGAATAAATGTATAAAATTTGATATTTTACGAACGATTTTTTTTTTCAATATCAAAATTTCAACCTCCATTATATACGTTAACGGACGATACACGCTTTTCGTACGCGGAAACTTTTCACGCCTCAATTGGCAAACTGTTACGAATCGAATAAAATAATTGGCGGTACAGCCGATCGAGAACGCGGATGATTTTTTTCTTCCCGATTGGTAAGAAAATTCTTTGAAAAAGGAATAAGAAAAAAAAATAGCAATCCCGAAAGAAAAAGAGAAAATCAGAAAGAGAGGGAGTGATGGAAAAGCATAAAAAAATAATAAAGACAAAAAAAGATAGTCGACAGTTCACTACACGTGAAGATTGAAGATGAGCCTCTCTTCATTATGAAGCTACAAAGAGGATGCTCGACCCGATCTTTTTTCGAGTTTTTATCTATTTTTTTTAATCTCCCAACTCCCCCCCCCCCTCCACCTTCTCTCGTACTCAAAATGAACCCATCCATCAGGATTTGATGAGCGGCAATCGTGACCCCCTTGAATTAAGTGGAACTTGAGTCTTAAAAAAAAAAATAATAATAACCCACGTCTCACCTGTCACTCTCCGTAGTGTCCTGCACCTGAATTTCCGGTTGCGACTGTGGTACCGTTTCCGCTTCCGCATTGAATAACAAGTTGCTCTTGTCCGGTGTTGATCCTGCTGGAACCGCCTCATTCTCGGCCATCCTGGACCAGGTCCTGCTGCCGCGAACGCAAGCGTCCAACAAGCACTGAATGATCACGCGCAGAACTTAATAATATTTTCAAAAAAAAATTCACAACACGTTGACAGCCCTCCCACAGGCCGGAAGTGACGCGGCACGTCCTTGACCCATCAGAACATGATCCTGAGAGCACCGGTACCCATCCTTCCTGCGAGGCGGTTTACACACTTCCGGACTAAGGAACATCCAGGGGTAGGAAAAGATCTTTACTAGGGTCGCGACACTCAATCCTGTCGACTTTTACCCGGATATCCAAAAAATTCTTGGATCCTTCGCCTATTGAGATGCTATAAATATAGAAAGAAAAAAAAATGAGAGACAAGAATTAGGGGAATTTTTTTGACATCAAAATAAAAATCCGACCTAGGTAGGATCATGGTAACTAAACCCAATAAAGATCCCACAAAGGTTCTAAGTATCAGCTATACTCGTAGCAATAAGGGTAGCTATAAAAGTAGGACGATGAAGAAGTATTTGCCGTAGGGCTACAGTAGGGTTAGGGGTTGTTGGAACACGTATAGAAATAGCAGCGAAAAAGGATCACAGCGGACGCCCCCATCCTGACGATGATTCCTACAGACGAATCCTGGACAAACAATACAGCTGGAGATTATCGCGAGATAAATGCAATTTTTTTTTCTATATGTAACAGAGTCTAGAATACATCCAGGGGAAGAAAATAGGGAATTTCTGGAAATCAGCAATACCATCCTACGTCGTCCTGAGATGCTTGGATGGGTCTGATAAGTGATAAGGACGCTTGAGAAATAACAAGTTATTTCTTATTTTTCCTCTCCAAACGTTTCAATAACCCAACCTAACCTCGAAAATTTTTTTTCGCTATTCCTATTAACATTCGGCGCTTTCGCAATTTCCTGACAAAATTGCAAGAACTTAGACCGCGTTAGACGTATCGTGAAATTGCGTCTGTTGCCAAGAATTTTTTCGCTTTGCTTTTATATATGTGTATATATGCGCTAGATATATGGGTATCTGTCATACTGTCTGACTGGTTGCGATATTTTCTCCTGGCATTGTATTTTATATACTGGCTACAATCAGGATTTAGTGCGAAAGCGTCAGACTTAAATCTGAAAAAAAAAGTCACCAGGACTGTTTCACACTGTTACCAGATCTGCTGTTTTATATACTGATAGCTGCTGCCACCTCAGGAATTTTTTGATACACGAGAAAAATTTATTTCACATATTCATCTTTAAAATGCTAGCGCGCTACAGGTGTGGCATGTACGGGACGAATGTTTGTGTTATATAACATACTGTATATATTCATAGTATACGCCCGATATATACATATGCGTATAAGTAACTCCAAGAAATATGTCTAGTATTCAGGGCAGAGTCTAGTGGATTTTTTTTTTTGAAAATATGGAAAACTCGATCGGCTCGTGTATTCGTTTCCGTTCGCGATAAAAAAAAAAGCACTTCCGGTCTGTCCCCGAAGTTCGATGAAGTCTATTTAGCCGGATGGACCGAAGTGTAGTAACAGAGTGAAAATATAAAAAGAGTGAAAAGAAGAAGCGGTATAGAGCGGGATAGGGGAAAAGTTAAAAAGATAAGAGGATAAGGGATGAAAGTAGCATCCCTCGGTCGGTAAAAGAGTCACGGAGAGCACTTTGACATAGGTAAAAAAAAAAGCCAGTTGGAAGAGTTCAAGAGGTCACAAGTGAAACGGAGTCTGGTTAACAAATGGCTAGAAAATATTTTCCCAGTTGTCTACCGGGTGTTTAATAAGTTTTATATCTGCTTTGCGTAGTAATAGCTATGGGATAGCAGGAGAAGGATAGAGGAAAAATGGGTTCGGATAGAAGGGAAAAAAATTAGGGTTCCGGTAAGAAACTCGAAATTTGGTAAAGCAATTTCAAAAGGGGATGCTACCCCTTTTTGATCATCGCTATTGACTTCCTGATAGTGTCTCGCGAAACTCTAGCGGAAAGTGAAAGGATCCTTCGGGATGTAGGTTGAAACTTTCAATCGAATCTTCGAAGTCCGGGTGGACCGATCGGGCTCATTTTCCTACCCTCGTAATGTTGACCCTGGTGTCCATTTGGAGGGATGGACTGTAGACAGAGATTAAAGGGTTAAATTTGCCCGGGACAAAAGTTCTTAAAACCTGGCGCAGACATACTCGGTGAGTCCGTAGGAAGGAATGTGGAGCAGGAGGATAGCGAAAGTGAAAGGGGTGGATTTGCCAGTAGAAAGCTGGCATATGTGGGGGGGGGGGGTGAGTCTGTAAGTATTTTCGAAAGGGGGATGAAGAACTCACAATGTTGGTCTGGCCAGTTGAAAGCTGGCCAGAAGGACAAAGCGGGAAGATACGAAGATGGGCTACGGTTTAGGGGTTGAGGGTCAAGAGATGAACCCGGGGGTCACCCGGTATAATGTCATTAATCATGCTCACGGGGATGGGATTAGACCTAAGTAACACAGTGTTCCTTGGTTGTTGTGTCCGGTGCTAGTCCAACCATGACTACTTTGAACTGATAACCTCTTCGTGATATTACAGCCCTTTTGTATTGTTATCTACAGGGTAGGGCAATTTTTTATTGATCTGCGCCATAGGGAAATTCAAGTATCCGTCATCCCTTGCGATCAAGAATGATATTTTTAAGTGGGGGTGGATTCGATTTTTTGATATTTATTTGTCCTGGACCATTTTTTTATTTTATTTTGGGGCTCATTTTATGGGTAAAAAAATTTCAACCTTCGAGATACGACTTTAAAGATACAGCAGTGTGTATGTATTATCAGAAGCCATTATTTAGTGTTTTTAATATTAAAGGCTAGACTACGGGTATATGTATATGGATAGTCTCTATTTTCTTCGTTCAAACTTTATACTACAGGGTATCCTTAGTTTCACCTATCTTCCTCTATTATCGTCCATTTTTTTTTTTTGGAATTCCTTCCGGCCGCGAGAAAATGAGCGCCATTAGCGAAAAGCTTTCCGCTGTTAGGAGGGCAACATTTTTTTTCATCCCCGAACTTTACCATCTCTGGATGAAAAAGCTTAGAAAGACTTAAGAATGGCGAGAAAGTCGAGATGAGTTAAGGGTAGTCGAGCGTCCGTAAGAAAATTATGAAAGATAAAGACATTCATTTGCGAACGGAGCTTTAAGGGTACGTTCACAATGATTTATATTGCCCCAAGCTTCGTTTCGATATATTACTTCTATTACCTTGGGTTCTGGAAGAAAAGAAAAAATTGAAAATTTCTTTATTTTCGGAAAATGAAAACATTCGTAGAATTCGAGCGAGTAATGTACATTGCTGAAATAAATAGAACGAAAGTAAAATTAAATAAATAACAGAGAGCCGACCAGTTCTCGATATCGAATAATTTTACGTGTGGAGGTACCTTATACATAAGGGTAGTTTCCACACCAATACCGAGGTCAAAACAATTTAACCTGTTAACATGGCTTTCTACTCCCTCAGGTTATCATAGAATTTCAACCCCCTCTATATTACGACCCTGCACGCTCTCACTACTCGAAACTGGCACTGAGTGTAGTTTCCATGAGAGCGACCGACAGTGAGGAAACGGGGATAATTCGTCCGCACTGTTGCATCACACTTGTAGGTCTGTGTTTCATGAAATGGAAAAAAAAAGAAAATGAAAAAAATTTCCAAGAACGATATTTATCTTGTATAACTTTTTGATTAAATTTTTCTTTACCAGCTAATTTAGTTAACTTGAAAATCGCCTCAAGGATCTTTATTGGTTTTCACCAGAATCGCCGTACCGCATTAACGGGAGATGACTCGAACGATTATTTTTGGAACACTTGTATTCTCTCGTTTGCTTGACTTACTTATCGCCAATGTTTGGCAAATACGACGTGAAATTCCTACGAGCTTTTTACGTCGAATTGCATAACTATTTTCTTTTATTTTTCTACCCCCGATTGCGCAACGTGCACAGCCCATACGTTGAATTAAAACCCGGAAGTAAAGTTCCGAGTATTAACTGCACCCTATGCACGTGATTGCATACGTGAATTGTAGTCGAGAATGCAGTGGACTGTTATTATTATTGGAAGTAGTAAAAATCGAATGTACGTTAATGAAAAATAAAAATTTTCATTCGTGACGACTCTAATGTGGGGAAAAAAAATTTTTTAAATATATATTACTCGTTTCGAAAAATTTGTCAAATTTTCAGATTATTTATTATATAAGCTTTCTGTCACATTTTTAATTTATACTCAATCGGCACACGGTAGATACATATTCGTTTAGTTTTTTGATTTTAATTCGTGCGACACATTCACGTGGTCTTTCCGTAATAATGATATATTTTAATTTCACGTTTTTGAAAAATTATTTTTTCTAAAATCTTTACGTTACTTTCCTATTGTACGTCACGACGCGAGTAACAAGCCTCCGTGACTTCGTCCGACGTGCGGGACGGTCCGGCGTATACTGAGCGACGCCGACGCAACCGTCGCGACGGCAGCCAAGTTCCGTTTACTCTTGCTAATCATGACATCCACACGGCGCAGCCCCTTTTTCCTCTGATTACCGCGATAAGCACTATACTTCCCTATAGCAAAGAGGAATCTGTACAATTTTACTTGTACTTACGGGGTGTAAAAATTATCAAACAATTTTTGCACGTGATTTTTATCACGTATTTATAAAAAAAAATGATAATAGGCATATACATATATATATATATATACATATATCTCTTTCCAAAAACAATGGCCTATATTAGTAAAGGGTTGTAATTTTTGTATTGCACCTGTAACACAGGCTTTACATATCTACTACACAGAGCAAAATTTATCACATGATATTTTCGTAAATTTTCCAAATTTTCCAATTTCACATTTCACTTTGAAAAAAAAAAAAATCCTCAATATCAGCAATGAGAATATTTGACAAAGTACCTACTGGTAAAACTTCGCACAGCAGATCCCCATAAATTTCTCAATTTCTGTCCAGAAACAAAAAATTTCAATTTGATACACCACGACAAGTCGTTTGAAGTGAAAAAAAAAAATTCATCACTATCAACCTTCGTATTCACGACGTTGCTGTAGACGTCGATATAAACGAAGAGAAAAGCGTCGCGTTCAAAACTGACAAACAGCGCATGGACCTTTTGAGGCTGTCGTGTAGTCACAAGATGAAAGAAAAAAAAAAAAGAGACCAAAGAACCCAAGGCTGCTCCGTGTCATTGACCATCAGTAAAAATTTGAGAACACGTTACACGCTGACGTAAGTGCAAGACGGGAGATGAAAGAGAAAAAAAAAAGAGAAAAAAGAAAATTATATCTCAGAGCAATTTTCATGTGACTTCGTTTTACCGTCTCCCAATGATAAAAATTGGGTGGATCGAAACCAGTGAATGTTTGAGCTTTTATCGAGCCCTTGTGATAATGGCTCGTAAGAGGAGTAAGGGAGATGGGCTCTTACCAAGAAATAATAGGGATGGCTTTTGTAACGTGATTTCAAACTTTGAAACTCCGGTTTGAAACAGCACGTGGGAACTAATGAGTACCTAACTACGAAATACATAGGCTCTTGTGCTACCCTTAGTTTTAGAGCCTTGCTCTGGAATAATAAGAACAACGACAACATATCAGTAACATATAATATAATTAATATATTCATTGCATCATCGTTATGTTATCATTGATAATGACGATCTCAGTGTTAATCTTCGTGACATGGATGCTGCATATGTAATCGTTAATAATTAAAATAAAAATCTGCTTATACGTTATCCGAGGGGGATGAAATATTTATCATTGGCTAATCCTTGAGATAAATTTAACTTTTCATCGATCCGCCAGCTTCTACATATGAGATTGCAAATGGACCGTATATATCATGTATGGTGTTATTCACGACAAATGCACCACCCTCAGGTAGTTTTACCATGGAAATCAAATCGACAGGTTAACTCCAGGGGGTGGGTTTGTGAATAACACTGTATATAGTAATATTGGTAAAATCAGTTTAATGTTATATGAATTATGATAGGTGATTTTTGTCACGTGTAAGTAGAGGTAATTGAAGATAACCCTTATCAAGGGATAAAGTAAATCCTTGTGACATTAGCAGATCATTTGCCACCCTTTCGCGTCAGCCTCTGTTCTTGGCTGTATGTAGATATGGGGGTAGTTGGCGTTTAGTAATTTTTTTTGGGCATTTTTGAATCAAGCCTGGGTGAACGGAGGGGGGTCGGAGGGTGTAAAAAAAATTTAGAAAAATAAATTGTCGATCGAGGGTATTTTTTTTCTTTGGATTTGAAATCATCGGTGAGAGGGTAGTTTTCTATCGGGTAATAGTAAAAGGGCGTGGGAGAGGGTGCGAGACAGAAATGAAGTCTCTGTGAAAGTCGCTTGAAATTGGCTAGGTCGTTATCGATATCGTTGAATCCTGGCAGCGGAATTGCACGGGATAGAAAACATTGATGTACCAGGTGGAAAAGTATTTTCTTAACTACCCTTATTTTTTTCTTGTTTACCAGACGGAAAATTTTTATCGTTCATTTTCCGTGTCTAGGCTGTCTGACGTCAAGGGATATTTCAGTTTTACAAAAATAACTGTACTCGTGCCTATGGGGGGGTGCGACTGTCTCTTTGAGGTCAAAGGTCGTGCTGTTGATTCTCTCCTGACTTCATATGTGGAAATTGCTGACGGTAGGATAAAGGTGTTGGTTCTGTCAGTGGCAACAGGGATGTTTTTACCTTCTCCTAAGATTTCCTAAAAAAAAAAAAAACGGATTGACCCTGATCCAGGGTGGCAAGAGGGAAATTTGAGCTTTCAAAAAAAAAAATCTCAAATAAACGGACATAAATAGAAAGTAAAAAATTGTATTACGTCACAGCAAGGTTTGTCGTATCTGTAGATAGAAAAATAAAATATAAAAATTTGGTTATCATTATTTCGAAAATCAATTTCAAAATTCACCTAATTATCTAATTTGCATGCGACTACCGTAAACCAGAACAATGTGGACGCGTTTACATGAAGCATTGTGCGTCAGCCATGAGCGAGAATGGCATCGGTGAAATTTCTATGGTGTAAAATCACGATTTGGACGATCCGTGAATTCCATACGGTTTGACATTACGGAACGACGAGCAAAGTGAATAGAACAAATTTTAATTAAACGAATTAAAAAAAGTAACGCCTACAAAAAAAATTTTAAAAGGGTCTGCCGTAGACGGTTGGTAAAAGTTTCCTTAATTAGAAGCGCTATATTCACGTCTCCCTACGATTTCCGTAATTTGAATTGCGCGCCGTTGGAAATTTCACGTTAATCGAATAAGAACGATTTGAAAGTGGCGCCAAGAAAATTGCTCGGTTCACTATATACACCGTGTACACCGAAGTACGTTTGTGAAAGTATGACAGTAAATACGGTGCCGTCGCTGGTAATTTATTTCAACAATTCATCCATAGAAACGCGACTTGCGATATGCCGCTAAGGGTGTAGAATAATGAGAAAATGGCGTGAAGCTTATAGGCAACAGTCTGTATTATCAAGTCGAGGTATACCGGGTGTCTTATAATTGAAATGTTTAGAAACTTAGGTAATTAATATTTACCAAGACTTTCTCTCTCTCTTTCCAAATATTTCACTCTCTTTCTCTCTCCTTGGCGTAATTAAATATAAAATTAAAATATAACATCAAATAAATATCTACAAGGATTCTTATCACAAATCTTATAGCAGCGACCTTGGCGTGTCCTAAAGAAATTCTTATCAAACTGTCAACCAAAAAAAAAAAACCGATGTCCTTCCTTCCATAAAATATCGTCCTGACCCACTTAAAGCTTCCTTTTCACATGTTGAATATCTTCACTGTCCACCAGATATTTTTGGCACATCACATTCGGGTTCAAAATTTTCTCAGTTTTCTAATTACCTCCCTCTCTCGAGGAAGGATAACTTAATTAATCTCGAAAAGCA
The DNA here is from genome assembly GCA_030142375.1 of Calameuta pallipes. Lineage (NCBI taxonomy): Eukaryota > Metazoa > Arthropoda > Insecta > Hymenoptera > Cephidae > Calameuta > Calameuta pallipes. The sequence continues at coordinate 28,485 of JARQSW010000173.1, forward strand.
TCTCGAGAGTGCTTATTAATGAGAGAAAACGAATCTATCTATATGTATATAGTATGTATATATATATATTATGTATATGTATATTACTCTACCTTACCCATGGGACATTTATACATACAATTGTACCATAAGGTCTTTTCACATTCCCCATATAGCCTTAAGCATTTCCTATACCTGTTACAGACCCTCCTACGTCCCCGCAAGCAAATCTACATTGCGCAGGATATTCGATGGGGATTTCTCGTCCATTTTTTTCTATGTGAATTCAGGGCGAGGAATTCCATGGGGGTGTCCACGGATGGAATAGGCTTATCATTTGAGGCTGTACGCATGTTTGATTCCCAGCAATTTTATAGTTGGGAGGAAGATGATTGATCAAAGTACCTAAGTCAAAATCGTTATCAGCATCGTTAGACACGACGATTATAAAGGGTGGACTGGTTGTAACGAAACGGAAAGTAATTTCGATTTGGGAACATTAAAAGGGTTAGTCTGGCTATGAAAAGGGTTTAGCTACTGTACAGTAACTCCGACACAGTGTTTATTACCTTAATTAAAGAGCCCGTGATGAAAGTCTCAGTACCCATGGACGACTAATCGATATAACTGAGAAAGCGAGAGCGAAAGAGAGAAAGATAAATAGAGAGAAGTAAAGGGCCACTATAAGGGCTCTTGAATGAAAGAAATTTTTTAAAATGTTAATGTGACTTTGAAACCTTTTTAAAATTAATCGTAAAACGAGTGTCTAAGAGAAGGGCAAGACCTTCGAATGACCTACGTTTAATAAACTTTTTCTTTCCTCCACCGACTGTACCTGCCACTGACTTATCACTTAATTGCCACGTTCTTAAGCAATTTCAAGACAGTCCATTTCAAAGCCGTCACCTCTCTCAAAGGACAAACAATTCCCACGCAATACCTCGAGACCAAAATTCACCCGAATCTCCCTGATTGAATTTTTCACTTGGAAATTTATTAATTGCGCAAAACATAATTACAGCTAACCAAAAGCCCTGTTAATATTACGTCATCACGGATAGCTATACCCACGTTAAAAACTCAAAGTCAAAATTTCCTTTTTTTTTAAATCTACTCTTGCCCAAAGGTCCAAGAGAGGAAGTTTAAGGTGGAAGGTGGTATCCGTGACTGTGATATTTTACTATACAAGGGGGTAGGTTCGAGTTAAGGGTAGGTGTGTATATATATATATATATACACACATGTATTATCTGACCATACGTTACTTCCTAATTAAAAAGTTTTTCTAGCTAAATGTTTTCTCATTCGGTCCAGTGAGGATAAGCCTTTATCGCAGACCCTTATTAACTCACCATCCATCCACAGCTACCAACCCCTACGGCATACATATTACCAACCCCCCCCCCCCCTCAATGGAAATGTCCACACCACACGTTAAAATGTCGTTACGTTTTCGCTGTCGAAATCTCCCCCCCCCCCCTCCTTCCCCGCCACAACCCTTCACATGGAAATCGTCGTTTTAACGTAACGACGCAAAACTACCCCTTCGTCATACATGGCGATTTTATTCAGTCTGCGTGATTAATGAGCACGTTAAAATGCTACTTGTATGACGTCATCATATGTGGAACGATTGTGAGGATTTGAAATAACGTTATCGTTGATAACGAATGACGGATAACGTATATTGATATAGTCGAACCTGGATTTTGTTTTTATTTGCTGAAGGGTGGTGGGGGGTTTTACAAAAAAGGGGATTACGCCTGATTTCATTGCACGTGGAAAAATGCCTAATCGAAGGTCATCGAATATCAACGGGACATATGTAACTGAAATTGGCGATTCAGCCCTAATATTATTTCTCTAAGTTTGTTTTAGGGAAAAGGGTGTAAAGGATTTTGGGGGTGCAGGAAGAAAGTCGAGGTTGAAGGACGTGGAGGTTGTATGCTGTATATATACATATATACATACATACCATATATGAGAAGGCCTAATGGGCAGCTTTGCAAGTTTATTGAGGGTGTCGCTGAATTAGGGATGAAGAAAATTGTATGTTTACATACGTGTGTTATCTTTTCGTATATTACGGCAGAGTTCGCTGTACTCGAAATATTTTGCCCTAAGTTAAGTCCGGGACTAACCTGACTGCTGGCAAGATGGATCCATTTCCGGTTCTGCTGTGTACCCCTGTGTACATACAGGGGTAGTTATGCGGTAAATAATTCTTATACGAAGAAATATCGCCTTCCGGGATTCTCCCCTTGTGTCCTATACAACTTGGAAAAGGCAGTTCCGTACGGGGAGGGTTGATACGGGTAGCTATTATATGTATAAATAGATGTATATAGCTTATGCTCCCTGAGTGGAAAGTTAGAGTTAAAATTTTCGAGTTGTACTACGGTACGAGAATTTTTTAAAATTATTATTTGTCCTTCGGTAATTAATTTTTTATCCATCTTGTGTGTTTAATTACAAACATTTATTCATGAGTTGAAAAAACTTACGATTTAGGTCACACGTGTTGCGGAATTAGTGTACTTGGATTTTCAGGAGAGAAAATTTTGGATTGATGGTTGACCTCAATTTGTTAAATTTTCACTGTCGCTTAACGAAACCCAATTTTCAGTACCTTACAAGCCGGATTATGTTTCAAGCAGCATTTTCGTGGCTTCGTCAATGGCTAAAGACCATTTCAGTTAAGCTGCTTTGTTAACTCCCATTTAGCGTGAAGGCACGAAATGGCTGGGAAATGAATGTCTAGAGAGTTGGAAGTGACGATAAGTAACGGGTGAAAAAATCCAGATGGCGCCACCGTCGACCGATTCAAAGCCGGAACGTGGCGGCAATTTGAATATTTTTTTGGTACACACTCTTTCTACAGGGTGTCAAATTTAAGCTGTAGTATATTTAGGAGTCTTGGGGCTTCGGTCGTAAATCCAAACGTAATATATTAAAAAATATAATGGGGAGGAAAACTTCAAACATAAATCAGATATTGTCGGTTACTGTGGGGGAATATTAAAAAAGTGAGTATTGGTGTTTTACATACAAAAGACATTTGGAGCTCTCTTTTTTTTTTTCGATTACGTAATTTCCGTCTTAATTGAAATTTCTTATCGCCAAGTATCAGAATCCAATATCGATACTTAACGAAAATTGAGGAAAGTGATAGAACTGTTGGAGACCGTGGACTTTTTGTTGTATGGCTTTTATTAATTTTTTTGTAGCCATTTTTTTTTAGTCACGAAAATTCATTTTTTTTTTCTTCTCTTTCTTTCTACACATTAACCACGACAAAACCACCCGTGTAGAGCACTATGAGTATTTATGGTGTCACGCACTTAGTATATACTCGAGGCTGCTTTTAGTACCCACTGGGCGAATTCTCATCGATTTTTATCCATTTCTAAAATAGTTCTGGATATATTCCAAACAGTTTCTATCTGATAGCCAAGCTGCCAAATAGATGTTTGCCTGTAATACAAACAATTTGGACATTCTCTCGTGAATCAAAGCTTGATTAAAATAAATATTAACGTCATATAGAAATTTGCGTTATTAATATTAACTTATCATAAGCGTATCATCGAGAAATACGATTCAGCCAAACGAATTGGGGTTGAAATAAAATCATGTTTTATGAACTTTAGTTCCTTTTATTTATTAATACCTCCGTCGTACCCGATGACGAACAATGAAAGAGTATTAATTTTTTTTTAAGGATCCATCAATATACCCAGAGCACTTTTGAATTATGATCCTAAAAAAAAATTAAAGGGGGATGAACGACTGTTGGGATTTCTAAAAAGATATAATTCTTCAAATTACACCCTTCAGATACTCAGCAAAGTAGCCGGAATCTTATTACCCGGACATAGAGAGAGTCTACAAGAATCCCTCGAAGTGGTCCTTTGAAGATAAAATTAAATGTATTCATTTACCTTCGGAGCCTTGCTCGTCTTTTCTTCTTCGACATATGTACTATTTGATTATTCATAAAGTTACTTTATCGATACAAACGAAGGGATAAAACAGCCTTCTAAAAGTCCTGTATATTTACTTCCGAGAGTCCTTGACATTTCTCACACACGTGACACTTAATTTTATGGCGCACTTGAACTTTTCTATCCTTTCTCTTAACCGCCATTTTCTCTTGACACTCGTTGCTCGTGTAATGGTCGCCTAGCGCACAATTAAAGTTACACTTAAAAATTCAACCTTCGCACCCGATAATTCAAATATCATTAACCTTCATGATTGATTCACTTCACAATCTTTATTTACTCCAAGTCATCCCGGTACTGCATAGTCTCAGACCCTCAGGTCGAATTTTCAATGTTCCACATAGCACGATATCTTCTTTAAAAACATTTTTAAATCCGTTTTTCCTCTACCTTTCAGTACAAGAATCCAATCCTCTTAGGTATGACTTACCGTTAAATCTGCAGCAACTTTAAAATACGACGCCGAGCTTCCTCTCTAGCGTTTCTTTATATCGCCGCACAATGGCGCCACCAGTGCTAATACAAACTTTCCGATTGAGCAGCGTCGCAGCGCCATCTTGGAAATTACAGTCGAACGCAAGTCGAATACGACGCGGTACGGTCTTTTAACGAAAATATCCTTTTTACTGGAAAATAATGAATTCCATATTTCCGGTCATCCATTCCTACTTGAAAACTATCTTAAATAATATAATATCATCGCGTAAGTTTGATCGACTGTGTTTTCAAGAACGATTTGCTGCTTTCCTTCTGTAAGTCGAATGTATTTCTCTTGAAAAATTTCTAACTGCCTCTTTGTATTTTCTGTTCTCTCTGTACTGTGTACAGTCTACGAATTTTCCAAGATGACGGTTCTTAAGTATGATGCATCGTGTAGAACTTCATATGCATTTAGATATATCTATATATAAAGGATACAGTGGAAGCACACAGATAGGTATATGTATAACAACGTATGTAATCTACAATTTCTCTTGTCTGACATGTTCTCTGTATTCTCTACCAGAGCTCTATTATCTCTACAGGTTCACAGAGATAGCCGTTACTCACGTGAAAATATATCACGGACGGTAATTGTACTTTGAAAAATAAGAATTTGACAAATTTTTTGCTTTGTCTTCGCAGCTGATATTTACGACGAGACCGGCGCTCAGCTGAAGCAATACGGTTCGGCGTTGGATACCGAATGTCTTGGCGGCGGCAGAATAAATCATAATCAACCGGAGAAGAAGATTTTGGTTTATGGATATTCTCAGGTAAATTCGTTTGTGATTAATTAAACTTTTTAATTCGCAATTATGTGTAAACACCAAAGGATCCATTAAGTGTAAGTTAGTTCAGGTACGGAACTACTTTGAAGAAATTGCGTTACAGAGTCGTTACGTTTCTGTGCCCTTACAATTATATTTTTATTTCTTACTGTATACAGCCGTGAGGAAACTTCGTAAGATCTCTGGTTCTTGCGCGCTGTTCCGCGAAGGATAAAATTGGTAGGTCAGGATGAAATACATTTCTGGCGCAGCCTTCCTGGTAATACGAAGTTTTTTTCCTTCATATTTTCTGAAAATTAACAAACTCTTGAGTATCATGATCCATTTTGTTTTTTTTTCTTCAAATTTTATATGATTACTCTATCTGGATTTTATTGAGTTTAGATTAAACTTTTACCTACATAGCAGATACAACGCATGGCTGTTACTAACGTTTGCCAGTTAGAAAAGGCTGAATTGAGAATTTGAATTTTAATGCAGAAGTTATACAGCACTTGAGAACGAAGTCGAAGAATTTCTTTATGTCAATATGATCTGTGCTCTTCTCGTATTAAGTAGGTCAAGTCTGTATATATTTTATTCCCAGTAAAGCAGACACAAACGAATATGCATAAAGTAGCAAGTTTAAATTAGACACGGCAATTTTATTTTATCTAACAAACAAGAATCTATTTTTAAGCCGTTCTTTTTTGTAAATGCTATCTATCTCTCTCTTCCTCTCTGTCATACTTTCTGGGGGAGATGGTATATAAAATACGTAAGAGAGTATAAAAAGGTGAAAGTAAAAGGAGGAGGGAGATAGGAGAAAAAACGTTTTGCCTCGGGAAGTTTAATCTGAATTTGTATTAAAAAATCCTTTAGTCCCTTCTGGGGGGCTGGATAAAGATTCAGGGTTTTGGCGGTGTTCGAGGTTCTACAGTCACAAAGTATTCAGGGAAGCAATTTTAGTGTTGCCCTAGGTGTTCCGATTTTGTCAACTCAGCGATGGATACGAACGTTTATCTGGGGCTGCTCGTCATGAGTTTTTAACAGTTGGCTCAATTTTTCAATCTTTACAAAATAAATATAATAGTACACGTTACTTACAATATCCAATTACAAGCGATGGATACGAAAGTTTATCTGGGGCTGCTGGTCGTGAGTTTTTAACAGTTGGTTCAATTTCTCGATCTCTACCCAACAAATGCAATATTAAATATGACGTACACGTTACTTACAATATCCAATTACAAGTGATGAATACGAACGTTCATCTGGGGCTGCTCATGAGTTTTTAACAGTTGGTTCAATGTTTCAATTTCTACCCAATAAATACAATAGTAAATGTAACGTACAGGTTACTTACAATATCACCCTCGTTCGTGTAAAGTTACGTAAGTTCATTATGTAAGTTGAAGGTACCAAATGACGTTATATAAATTAGGTTGACATTGTTGTTAAACTGGGCGTCACATGTAGAATTGCGTTCGTTGGTTAATTTACCATAATAAAGCTTGTCCAGCCGCCATGACGGAAGATACGAAACAAAATAAAAGATCGAGGACATATCAGCCAGAAGGATAATAAATGATAGAGGAAATGAAATGAATAGGTTAAGAGTCAGTTTAACAATGTAATTTATTGTTGAAGATAAAGTATAAAAAGTTTATTGTTCACTCGTATAAACGATTCGCAGCCATCGCTGGAGCCATATCTTTTTTTGGGTGCCCTTTTAAAATATTTTAGGATCTTTTATTATAATGCGTCTCGAAGTATGCCAGCCCTTTTTTATCAGTCCGACCCTTTCATGTCGCTCTACTATTTTTCTCCGCAGTCAATAGCAATGCTCTTATCGAATTTATTGATAGGCTACTGCACAAAATCAATCAATTCGATCCAGCAGATTTATTCGAAGCTCTTTGTTTGTTTCTAGGGATTTGGCAAAGCTGATCACAAAGTTACGGTTGATCTGCTCAAAAAGAAGTATCCGGAATATGATATTACGTGGTCCGACGAGGGATATTGAAGCAGACTGTTTTATTCATTCTGACGAAGGTAAAACGTATCGTTCGTTGTACGTCGGAAATTGTGCTCCTGCAATTTGCTGTATTTATTACAAAAAATTGTACCGTTGTGCTATTTTTTGAAATAAAAGCTTTTCGATACTCTTAATTTTTTTTGGCTACTGGTCGCCGGTGAACGGAATTCGATTGAATTACGCTTATTTAGAATTAATAGTGATTGGGGTTGTTCAATCTGTCACGCAGTAATATTGCGGATAAAATTGATCTGCTCTGGTTTAAAAAATTTTACTGTAAGCCAATGAAAGCGCAGCTGTCCCAAAATACGTGATACATAATAAAATACAGAATATTCTTATCATAGAAACTCCCGTGTCTTTCCTAATCCAAAAATGTGGATTTCCCTACTAATTTCTGCCTGAAATTTAATTGCTGATACAACGATACGCTGCTGCCATCTATTGGTAGAATTTCGCAACGGTAAGCATCTCAAAATTTATCCACTGAATTGCATTATAACGTACGCATGGGTAATTATCAAGGTAAAAATTATTATCAAAAATTTTATTAGAAATATATTCACAAGGTGACTGAGGATAATTTACGAAGTAAATATTAAAAACTATAAACACTTTATAAAATTAGGCTTGAAAAATTGAGGACAAGTACAAAACAAAAACATCTACAATTTCAGCTGAGTGATATAGAATGAATCGCTTGTTTCCATGTCGTCCATTAAGTTCTCTTCGTTTTTCTCTTGACTCTCGCCAAGGCAGCACAAATCATGTACGTTCGTTCTACAATACTGCGCAGGATGAATGACGTCTGACTCATTTACGTCATTCAAATCAGCTACATCCATTATCTCCATCTCTCTGTTACCATTCGAAGGTGCCACAGGTTCGTTTGTGCTGGGTATCAATGGCATCGCGTCTGCAGGCACAAATGATCTGTTATCGTAGTTCATACGTTCACAGGCAACCAAGCCATACAAAGAGTCATGTAAACTCACCAGAATCTATATAGACCTTTGGACTGCCAGTGACATCTTGCTGAAGACTGCTCAAGGCGTCTTCAATGCTTTTTAATAATTCATGCTTTGATTCGCCATCTAAACGCATATCAACATTATATATTGTGCTAACAACTTTTCCAAGATCATCCGGTACATTGATTCGTTTAAAATGCTTTGCTTCTTCCGGTATGTCGTCAGTCTTACAATAAGGAAATTGTATCGTCAAATATCGTTTGTTTCGACGAGGATAATTTTCTTCCAGTAATCTAAGCGCGTAATTGTCTAGGTTCCTATAAATAATATGGACGTTTGTGTCGTCAGATTTGGGTGATGTCGCGATGACAACAATATCGGCCTTGTCAAATGCACGGCGACACCAGTCACAGGGATTCTGTGTAATAAAATATGAATGGCTTATCGATCAGTGTATTTCAATTGTATTTTGTGGTTACGAGACTTGAAATATTTTACCTTTGTTGTATTCTTTGGAATGTCCAATATGTCGATCATTGCATTAATGTTGCAGCTTCTAAGATACGTTGCTAATTGTATCATTACATTGATATGAGACTCGTGTGTTGGAGAATAGACCAGTAGACAGTTTGGTTTCTTTTTCAGCATTTTTAAAAATTCTGAAATTTGACAAAATTATGGAAAATTATATATGCACTAGTTTGCTGATATTCGTACACTGTACTTTGTAAAATGTTGTAGGTACGTACTTCGCTCTCTATGTAATTTATATAGATGCCATGCAACGCATAATAGTACAAATGGTATTGCACAGAGCGACCACATAGGGTGAACTATCATTATGTGTACACGGTCTAGAATGAAAAGAAAGGATATAAGTATTTGGAATATTTATAATTAATTCTTATTGAAAGCTATGTAGTTACTTCGATTGATGTACGGTGATGTACTATTATTACATCCATTTTTACTGCAGTTTGGATGCATTGCGGCTACTTTAAACGAATTTACTCCTTCGAACAGTGAATAACGTAGCTCAATGTGCTCTTCACTTATGCCAGTTTCAATTATTGTTTTGTTAATATCATTGGTATCGCTTATCAGCCAAACTATGTATCTCGTAACATTGAATCTTTTTGGTGCAGGTTGTATGTACAATATGACAGAATTTGAAACTGATACATCCACATATATGAATGGTGTGTAGTATTGTATTTTGTTAGCGTCTATATGTTAAGTAGAGAATATAATTTTATAGCTTCAAGAATCCAAATTCAATGGATAATTAGGTCTATGCAATTTATTATATCTATAATTGTAACTTACCAATATCACGATGTTTTGGAACTATGAATTTTAATTGTCTACTGTAAGTATAAGTTTTCCCAACTACTAGATATTCCAAGCTATAAGGTAATCCTTCGTCAGATATGTCGGAGAATCGGCAGGACACGAATAACTCTGTAGGTATTAAATGTGTTATATTTCCATTTAAACGTATATAACTGCATACCGACAATTGCTTATCTCCAATAGCCTGGTACCTCATGACTAATTCTGTAATAAAAAGTATAACATTTCTTTAAAATCAATTTGTATACCTTAAAATATATCACGCTTACCATGAAAAGCAACATTCTTGGCAGTAAAATTAAAAGCTGGGTCTAGAATCACATTCTTAGTTTTTGCTACATATGCATTAAGTTCAAACTTCTCAGAAAAATCTCCATCCTGAGGTTTACCTCCCAAGTTTTCAAACTTGAAGTCGATACAATCTAATAACAAGCAAATTATCAGTAACTGCCGTTATACAAAAATTCAATTACAGAATAAATCCCTTACTGTTGTTTCTCTGAAACTTGATTAGCTCGCAAGGATAATGAGACCCCGATTCTGAAAATCTCTAAGAGTAATAAAATATACATTATAAAATGAAATTCACCAACTAAATATGACAGATACTTTTAAAACCACTTACCGTAACATTCTGACAAAAGTTAGGATAACAATCTCCATGAATACTTTTCACAAGGAAACATAAAAATATGACAAAAAGTTTAACTGGCATCGTCATTTTTTCTGTTTAACAAGAAAGAAATGTAGTTGGCGTTCCATATAATCTCACGTTATCAGCACAACTGATATCTCATTTGTGCAACATGTCCATGTAAGGCACAGATTAGAATAACATAAAAGAAAACCGTACTTATCAAAGACTTCCTAAACGTCCGATGACCATTTGCGATGATCATTGTATATTACAAAGAATTGCATACACTTGTCACGCATCGTAATCGAACGAGAAATATTATAACACAACGTATTATTTATTATCACAAGATTGAAATTCCCTAAATAAAAAAAACAAGATAGCAGACTAGTCCCGTTCACTTCTGATCCTCGTGCTTTCTCTCTCCTAACACACGGTACATTAATTTCAAGGAAAATACTGAGATATGTTTTCCTCGATCATCATACTGATATCAGACGGCACTCACCCAACTTGTACTTGTATCGCTACGCGCTCCATCTGCAAAGAACAACAGAGCAAACCTGAAAATTCACTGATCGACTGCAGCTACCATTTAAACTGAAGATTACTACATATCCAAACTAAGGATGCTAAAACCTTTACAACACTTACCATAGGCATCACATTATTTAAAACTGGAGTTTCTCCACTATGGTGGCAGCACACTGACCTCTCAAAATACTCGTGAATTCCTTAAAAAATCTCTCAACAATGCATAAGATACCGAAACCTTGTGACATTTAATAAAAAGTCTTTTTATTTCCATAATCAAAAATCAACCATACCCACAACTCGCATCAAAATGTCAACTGTACCAATTCAAAAATTCTTCCCTCGCGACGCTTAAAAAATCATTGCCTCAAAAAAGACTAACTAAAATAACGTGACAATCCACTCAACTATATAATAAAATAAATACAGTTTTTGGATATCACATACCCATTTGATATCCAGTAATGAAAAATCATCAAGACTTCACAGAGCCGTGTCACGTTTCTCACGTTACTGATTACAGTGAGTATCCGAGTAAAATACTAGGCTAGCTGACTGAGACATTATAGACGACTGTGCTCGTAGAATCCATCTTGAATCGCAGACGGGGCTGATGCAGAGCAGAAAAACAAACATATCATTTTTCGATGATAATCGCATAGCCTATGTGTCGCGTGTCACTTCTCATAGTAGCGAGTACCTCGAACGAGAGGAATGCAGATACTACTATAGTATCAGGAGTGTAAGTATCCAACTATACATACGCACGTAAAAATCTCTCATATGTATACGTTACACTTGAGTCTCGGGTGACGGCAGTTGCACCTGTCTGGCCGTCTGCCTGCAGTCCGAGCGGCGCCAGAGCTCTGCTCATTCCAATGGCCGACACTAAACTAATTCTATCCCGTCGCGACAGTAGCGCCACTTTCAAAAACAATTAGCAATGAACTAGCATTAAAATTAGTAAATATTCCGAAGAAAAAGAAAAAAAAAAAAGAAAAAAAACCGTATTTTTCATTACTGAAAAACGACGATGATTAAAAATTAATTAATTTTTAAAATTTATTATATTTATTTCGACTATAGACATACCGTGTCGTAAAAAATAACGTACCTGCACAGCAAGGTATGGTACCTTTCTATTGCCATATTTTTAAAGGGTCCCAATGAGGCCCAAACTACAGGCTGAGCTATGGGTCCGCTCAATTGCCTTCTCGAGCAGGAGAATTAATTGATCCCTGGCATCGCTTCACGCCTGATGTCTCTTCTCTCTTTTCTTAAGAGCCCTACGCGCCTCTCGTTCCGTTTAGCCTTTCCCGCCTTGGACGCCGACGGGATAATTAAAAGAACGGGTCCGCTTTAGATCGTTTTAGATTTCGTGTTGTGGCCTCTGCGCTTCTTTATTTCTCACTGACGTATAGCACTAAGGGACGACCACGAATAGCTTTTCCGCGTAGTCGGCTTCCAGATTGAAACGAAGAGTTACAACGTGAGAATAGAATGATCGCCATCTTGGGAATTGACCGAATCCGAATTATTGTACTGGAACACTTATACGGCAGATGCAATTGGAAGCTTGTGAAAAACGACGCCATTAATTATCATTGGTCACAGATCGCTTGGAGAACATATATATATATATACACACATATACACAGACGTAACACACAATTTAACCAGAAACGATCACCCTCGTTTAACTGCAGGGTACAAAAACGGGGCAAGAAGATTAAAAAAAAAAAACATATTTCTTCGCACAAAATCGCAATTGAAGAACCGTTGCTTCGGGTGGTCACGGAAGATCTTGGGTGCTATATGTATTTTCTCTTGGGCTTATAATCGCTCTCCCTATCTTTGTCACTCTTCCTACGTACATAGGATGAAATATATATATATTTAAAAAGACAACCCGGTCGTTTCTCTCATTCTACCCCGAGTCCTTTCTCCCTGAAGTTATCAGCGAGAAAAGAAAAAAAAAAATACGTGGTACCATACATATGCACAGACATATTCACTATTAAGATCACATAGCGACCCGTATTATTATACGTACTAACTAACGGCGTATAACGAGAATCACGCATGGGAACATACTTTCTCACGTGCTCGCATCCATAATTTCTCTCATGCTTCCATCACGAGGCCCACAGGCTGAAAATCGATGCCATTATAATACTTATTCTTACTCAATATTATATCCGCAAGATGTATCCGTATATATATGTATACATATATATATATATATATATGTATACTGGAAAAAATGGCAGCCACGAAGCACATCTGTTGTATATCCACACGTCGTTCAACAGCCTCACCAGCGAGATACAGTGCAGAGTGCATACGAGGTGGCTCTGTGCTCTCTTTACTTCTGGCTTAGGTTAGGTTAGGTTTCTACAAGGCATAAGAGGGCCCCGCGTGTGCGAGGCCGATGAATTATACGGCAAGTGGCCATATATGGGCCGTACGCCGCGCACCGAGAAGACACCACACGAAAAGCCGAGTCCCTTTTATTACATGCTCGACACTGCACGTATGTAAGGCGCCTTCTCCTTTAATACCAAGAAGTGCATAAGTGCATCGCTGCACGCGAAACTTGGGTATTTTCTTCAGGTTCAGCGAGTGTCCACAGGCTCGAGAGCACGATGCACCGTGGATGCGTAAGGTATATACTTACTAGCCATCCATTACGCAAGCGGGACGCCATTTTACACTGATTAACATCGCAATTACAATTTAATTAAACGATTCGCGTCAGGCTGAGAGATACCGACGACATCGAGATGTCAAATATGTTTGACTACCCGCGCGAATTAGATACACGGAGTTTCGAGGTCAGTGTCGCCCCCCAAGCGGACTTTTCAGGAACTAAATAACATGGCGCGACTATCTCGCCGCGGGACATTATACGTTTCTCGGTAGTGGCCAAACACCGTACACCGGAGATGGTTCTGATGGTCGATGACGAAGGCTAAAGGCGGAGGTGGTTTAAAGTAGTGGCTCTTTTATTTTGAAACAGCCGCGATCCAACGTTTCTCAAACACCCTGTACCCTTGTTCCAGCACTCGGACTTGCAAACGGTATAGGGAACCCGCTCGGGCGGACTGCTTATATGCGAGGCTGGCGCCGCACTGTCGCATCCTATATACAGCATCTCTGGCTCACACTGTTGATTCCTATACTCCATACACAGTTGGATGCACTCGCTGGTATGAATTCCACGTATAGATACGTGGACCAGTACGTATACCCAGGTATGCATACATATATATACTCGTATTACGTATACATGATGACTGGCGGTTCCGCCACGAACGGCGGGAAGCTTCAAGAGCGGGAAACCAGCACGTAGGAAGTGCATGCACGCGGATGTTGCTACACTGGTGGAGGTGAGTGATATAGAAAATTGCAGGAGAGAAATATATATATATATTATATATATATAGAGAGAGAGAGAGAGAGGTTATGATTATTAAAGGGAGAGGCAGTGGGTGAGACGGAGAGATGGAAACACGGGCAGCTAGTGGACGATATATATAGTATATATATACACACATATATACAGCTCACTGCACTGGCTTCAGCATTCTCATGCCTCTCTGTATCGCAAACCGGCGGTTGCTGCTGCATTAATTAAACGCAGATGCCGATGCCTTGTCACCCGCCATTTGCCATTCGCGTTTGTGTTGCCCGGCCAGGGCGGCACCTAATTCATCCTCACTTGGCCGAAGCTCTGATCCACGTTCAGGACAGGGACCACTACTGTTATAAGTCTGTCTCTCTTACTGTAGTGAACTACGTCACCACTCACCCGCGCCAATTGGTACCAGCTTTCGTGTCTACGTCGCGAAACTGGTTATGCGCTACGTGGGTTAACTGCCTGGGACAGGTGGCTGGAACGTTGCACGACGAGAGGATCGATGCCGCTGCCAATCGTAGCAGGACGAAAGAGAATAATGCATGAGGATGGGTTAGAGATATATTGTAAAATTACATTGAATTGGATGATTACGATAAGTATGTGAACTGCGTAAAAAATATTTATTTTTAGATGGGACACGTGGAGGAATTTTTTTGTGATACGTGTATGACGGTCAACACGTGGGAGATTGAAGGAATTTATATGAAGGGATGAAAAAAAAGATAAAGCACAGTAGCTAGCAAGTCGCGGTATAATTTTCAGATGCGTCCCGGATTCGGGATACGTAATAGGAGAGCGAGGAATCTTGCGAGGATTGGTGTTGTTTCTCGAAAAAACAACGAACTGGGCACCGACGGCGTCGGTGGCGGCGGCGGCCAACGAGGGAACGAGCAAGCTAAGCAAAATAAAGAAATGGAGAAAAAGGATAATAAAAGGTGGGAAGAGGCTAGCGCGGCGCCTGGCTGGAATGGTTCTACGGCCCTCGGCACTCCGATTGTGCGACTCTGTAGCATCCCTGGAGCGGCGCAGAGTAGACTGAATGTGTGGGTCGGATGCTGCATGGACCCGAAACAGCGTAGAGCATTGTTCGGCTCGCCTATAAAACAAGCAGTGAACTGACTCGTCGAATCCGGGCTACGAGGTAACAAGCTGGCATCGAATTGCTTCCCTATACCCACCACTGGCCATGTTGGCTATCCAATTCGATGGTGGTTATGATATTGGATTGGGATAACAAAGAATTTTAGAATTCAACAATGGATGGCGTTCGTTTATTTTATTCATTTTATGAAAAAATACTTCGACTCGGGATTTAGCTGTTAAAAAAAAAAAAATTAAAAAAATAATCCATTCAAATCAATCAACGTTTTGATGCGTAAGGAAAAAGTTTCTTCGTGAATCCCGCTCGACTGTGTTGATGCCTTCTGTTTGTCTTTTCTTTGGTTACAGAAAAAAAAGACTCCCGGATGACACGTATCTCTATGAAGGTGTCGACTCCCGGACAGACACGTAATGACGAAACGGTATAATGGACGCGGCATTCCTGAAACGGGGGGCGTCCTCGAACGATAAAAAGAAGATGAGCAAGCTTGGTGTCCCACCTGTTTCCACACGATCACGTTCATCGTCACGGCGAATCCCTTGGACTTTCGTCATGTTAACATCCAATGATTATTCAGAAAGATCATAGATAGAGAATTCCGAGAGATCAGTCGAATAATATGGACTAGCAGATTTTTTCCCGATTGACACGGATACCAACCTGTGCTTTGTAAATTATCAACCGAGATGTCTGAAGGAGAAGGAAAAATAATTGTTCACTTCAAAGAATGTTGTATTGTTGGAGTAATCTTGGTTTTGCACCTTGGTCACTTCATTCATGTTCCCTCAGTTGGTAAGATGCTTTCAAGCCGGCGTGACGACCATGAACCGACGTCGTTCTTACCGTAGCAAATGGCAAGCTGGGAATATTTTATGGGTAAATAAAATGCACAAGGCGTCCGCCTTGTTAATTAGCCATTGTTTCACCGATACCCTTTATGCAATGAAACGCACCTAACCTATATTCATTGACAGCCAAGACTTTTGCGCAGATACCCTTCAGGTACTTCTTCAAGGCTTTGCCATTGGTACTACTATGCCACTTTTAAACGAAGTATTGAAACCGGCTCGATGTCTTTCTGGTATTGTTTCTTGCCAGGACCAATTATCTACGGTGGTTCAGGTTATTGTAGTCAGACCCACTGGGCATACCAGACTATTCCATTCGCACCTAGGACTAAGAAAACAATAAGTCGAACAAAGGGATAGCTCGAGGATCATGATCCTAGGAGTACTGGCCTCGGTCATACGGATCTGTCAGGATAGACAGTTTTTGCGAAAGTAGGTATATCCAGTTCCCTGCATTACCGACGCAGCAAGTATGTCCCGGTACCAAGGAATTTCAATAAATTCCACCGTTCCTTTCGACAGACTCCATAGCGTCACGGGCCATTCGTTTTCTATCCCGTTGCCCCACGAGGAACATGGGGCCCCATGGGTGCCACGGTGCCAGCGTCTTGACGCCAGGCTCCTACCGGCAGAGGTGTGTCGGAGGATCTTGTTCTCCTTGAGAAGGGACTCCGTATAAAAGGAGATGATGAGGGAGAGATTCTATTCGGTTCATGGGGTCCAGTGAAGCAGTCGGTCAGCTGGCGCCAACACCCCTGCCAGCCCCTCTTCGCCTCCTTCCTACCGAACTGCATTTCGCCTCATTAATCTTGCTTTATGGTCGCCGCTACACCTAAATCCTTCACTCACTCAAACCAGACGCATGGTTCAACCTCATCCCCTGGGGGAAGTCAAGAGCCGTGAAACAATGGACCACTCGTTGGATTTTCGATGGACCGTGACACTAGAATATTCGGACAATTTAACGGACCCATCGGGGACGTCTTCCTTGACGTTCATGAACGACGTACGTACGTCGTCAATTGCGACGCTTTAGATACATTTTATCCAGAGCACGAACTAAAAAATTTATAGATGGGCCATAGGTCCAAAAGTGGTCAGTTCAGATTTTATTACATCTTACCTCAATGGTAGTTTCACTGAATTTTTGATTTTATTAAAATTCATCCAACTCGTTTCACAATGGTCGTAAACGAAGACATCAGCTGCCTATTCATCGTCATACTCTTCTGTTTCAATTACGCATCCCCGACTTGCTTCGCCCGTCTCCCCGTGACTTTAGGGCTGTTTCCACGTCAGCTCAATCTGGCAAACTGCGGGATATTATCGTTGCAAGGTCGGATTCATCAACTCTCCCAGTCGCATTGCTGCTGCTGTCGTCACTACCAGCAGAAACGTAACCACCCTCGCTCCCTTATACTGTAAGGGCGCGTGGTCTCATCCCACCACGGTTCTTCAGCTTTATATCTTTCTACCTCGACGAACCCCGAGTAAAAGAGCCAGTGACGCAGACACTTTTCACGCTCTGCTTGTCCATTCTACTGTGGCGACATTGTGCTCCCTTGCAATAAACGACGTCGCGTCCTTGACTAAAGAATAAATTCTCACTTCTGTACCGCCTTTATGGTGCCTCACGTGTATATCAATATACAGCGTAATAACGTCGGACCTACAACAGAAGAAATGATTTTTATCAAATTCGTTCCTTGGATTTTTCGAAAAATCAGTATCGTCATTCGCAATAATCAGCCCAGCAATTATTACGTTTAATCGATAATCATAAATATCATATAAGATATCGCTAACGATTTTTTTTCAGACTCCATTTTCACCAGCTGAGCTATGGATTTCGGAACACAACCCAGGAGTTACAAATAGAAGATAATGGAGTCGATCCTTGAAAACGACTCCTTATAAATAAGGGATGTGGAAAGTTATATGGGAAGAGATGGTATAAAAAGGCTGTGTCAACTCTTGGATGACGTACCGCGAAGTAGCCATATATGTATATACATAGATATATGGTATATAAACCTTTGGCGTGTTATCTTCACGCTTAGTGACCACCGTTTCACGATTCACCCTGTTACTTCCTATCGTTGGATAGTCAAGGGTTTTAAGGGTGGGTCGATTGCGTAAGAGAGAAACTAAGAGAGTCTCTAGAGATAGGGTTGGTTAGAGATTGTCTAGCAGAGACCTGATGCGCCGTCTGCGAAATCTTATGGGGCGCCCTGTCTGTCTATAGAATGTTTTATGACTTGGAAAGGGCGAATGGGGATTAAGTGACTGAGCACATTCGTGATCAACCCCTCGTGGAGAAGTCACGTGGCAGACGGAAATGGCTGCAGCGCCCGGAACCGGATTTCGCGAGGGTTGAAAAATCGAGGGGTAGCGAATCGGGACGTCTTTCGGATGTGACGTCACAGCGGGAAACATAAGGGATAGTTGATTTCTGTATTTATGTATTAAATATAATATGTAAGGTTTACGGATATTTTGGTCGCAGCTCGAAAAAAGTATTTCGAAAATTTCTTTTTGGTTATCAAGGAACAAGCTTGTTATTAAAAATTATTTGGAATTCATGGAAATATCAATGACCGAAGTTGTTTCTGAATGAAGCGTAAACTGGAAGGGAAACATAAGGAATAGTTGATTTCTGTATTTTTATATGTATTAAATATAATATGTACGGTTTACGGATATTTTGGTCCCAGCCCGAAAAAAGTATTTCGAAAATTTTTT
Source organism: Calameuta pallipes (assembly GCA_030142375.1). Classification (NCBI taxonomy): domain Eukaryota; kingdom Metazoa; phylum Arthropoda; class Insecta; order Hymenoptera; family Cephidae; genus Calameuta; species Calameuta pallipes. The sequence goes on from JARQSW010000173.1 coordinate 47,364, forward strand.
TTTCGTTATCAAGGAACAAACTTGTTATTATAAAATTATTTGGAATTCATGGAAATATCAATGACCGAAGTTGTTTCTGAATGAAGCATAAACGACGTGAACGCAGTGAATGAATGCTGGTCGTAAAACCGGCCGTGGGATAATGTGAGGTCGTTAAATTCGAATTACAGGTTTTCTCCAATTTGAACGGCGTTCGACTTCTGTCGAAAATTCGTCATCGAACTTACCTCCGTGCCTTTTGAAAAATATTGTACGTGCGCAAGCGAAGATCTTGGAATTAAGTGATTTTCTTGTGAAATTCTCCAGGCGAGCATGCGGTATGAGAGGTAACGTAAGTTTTCTTGTCGGTTACTGAGAAACGAATTTAAAAAACAATTTTTAATTATCCAAGTTAAGATAACAAGCCTGTCCGTAGTAGGCTTAAGGATATTCAATCAAGGTTGTTTTTAGTATCGACTAAATGTATGTGCAATTTATTGCTTCTTTCTGGTATTGATTATAAATAATGTCTAGGACGACGCCTTTTTTTCAATTGCATTCCTGGCATCGCTAGGCTACTACTTTTTTACATTTCCTATATACTCTCCTTCGCAAACGCTCTTTGATCCATCCGACAATAATTCAGAGGAAAACACTCGACTCGAATTAACCTTCGTGTACAGTCGGCAATCGAACAAACAGGACACTCGATTCACATTAATCCAATGGACGCGTCGTTGAGCTGTCGCCGTGATCGTAACTCCGGGTTAAATCGCACTGGCAAAAGTTACAAGCTATTGCGATAACGTCAGTCTGATACGCAATCAAAGGTTTCTATGGGGCTGTGATGAATTTTCAAAATTTGATCATCACTCACCGATTGTGTGAGTCATGGAAAATTTCGTTGGCTCAGAGAGATACGAAAGCTGAATTTTTTATTTCGGGCTTCGATATGGCTCGGCAAGCTGGATATATAAAATTTAAAAAATGACGTTACCATCGAGCGTTATCAGTGAGACGAAAGAATTTAAAAAAAAAAAAATAAAAATCCCTTATATAGTTATTTGGAAAATAAAATTATCATAAACGTACCATACCTTAATTCCCGGCAGAGAAATTCCTATAACCTCAAAATCGTAACTGCCGCTTCATCTACTTTACCGCTACCTTTTTTTTTTCTTTCTCTTTCTTCCGTCAAAATATCTCTGCTCTTGATTCATTTCATTTCGTTCGTAGCTGTTAGGACTTTACGACCTCGCCCGAAGGAAGCTGAGACGATAGTTCCTCTTAATGAGGAGTTAAGCAAGGTATGTGTGTCAGAGTTGATGTCGTGACTGATATACGTTATATACCTGACGTCACTGACATGAGGGTCCACCTTTACGCCAGAGGTGTACACACACGTAACGAGGCGAGTAGTTCCATTAAATTTGAATTCCCTTGGACGGTTGCGCTGAGTCAATTCGCATGAGGAAACTACGTATAAGGCGCGCACGTAATTCACGACGGAATTGAGCCTTTGAAAAATAAACAAAGAAACACAGGAGAAACAGTCGCTGACTTGGAGACGAGCATCTTGGATATAATGATAATTAAAGTGAAAGAACGAAACGAATTCTCGATTAGGAGAAGCTGAGAGCTAGGGAAATTACTAGGGACTTTGGACGGTTATGTTATTCTGTGGGTAATTTTTTCACGTGCACTCTACGCAGCATTGACGGCGGCTGATGGTAAGTCAGAAAAGATAATGAGACGACTGGGTTACCTTATACCTACTTATCTTGACTCAAAGTGTATTTTAAGTCGTGTGCTTCACGCAGAACTCGCTCAGCTGTCCATCCTAAAGTCTTAAAGAGTCTGAAAAGCTTTCAGTATATTATTGCCATAGCATAAAGGAGACGCCTGGACGCCATTTAAGTGTCGTCGATAAAGAGAGATACTTGCGACACAGGTATAGGTTATGTTCTTGTCTATCTACGTAGACATTTACTTTTGATATTCGCTTGGCTCGTGCCGATTATAAATTGGCAGACAAGACCAAGATATAATTCCAATGTTATTTACATGATAGATATTAATATCTTTTTAACGCAGCAATATTGCGTAATGCACGAGTTAGATATAAAAATAGGAAAGAATGATTTTCATCGAAAAAATATTAATTTAGTGCAACGTTGTGAAATCGCAAGAGGGTTCAGTCATTTGGAAGCCAATTGCTTCGGTTTTATTCTTTCTTTTAACCCTTTTTTGCTTGTCACACAGATTCTTGCGAATAAAAGGAACAAGGGAAGACGAGAAAGAGAAGAAACGACGCATCTCGAAGAGGCGACACAAACCAGGTGTCGGTTTGGCACGACGACCACAATTCCAGTCAGGCTTCCCTCTCGCCAGTTATGGCTTTTTTTGCCAGGCAGTAGAAGCCAATTATTATTCAAGGTATGTAACCGCCAAAAATTAAGTAATGCTTATAAAGGTACATGCACCTGCTAAAACGCAGGTGCATGTGCACCTCTGGCCAAACCTTAGCTGGCGCAAGCCCACTTAAACTTAAGAGGCGTGTGCAAGTGATCTGCTTTGCGTGTCCCTTCGACGTAGGGCATAACGAGTATGCACATAGCACGAAGCTCTTTTGGGACTTACAACGAGAACACGAGGGCCCATGCTGCAGTCGAGAGTAATCAGGTAAAATTGTTCCTGGTCCCACCGAGTATATGCAAACAAACGAAAAAGTCCCAGCATCCGTTAACGGACATCCATAAACATTTCACGCGTACCATCTGCGGTACTATTGAAAATAATTTTTTTTTCACATTTTTACAATAAAAATAAAGGACAGTGACAGATTTACAGGAAGTCGATGAAAATATGTATAGACGCAATTCCAACGCCAGTATACGAACACCTATGGAATATTCTGTTACTGTATATATAAGTCCCAGCTTCCTATGCAGACCCAAAGAGCACGAAGAGCCGATACCGATCTCACCCAAGTATAGCAGGGCCTTATCGAGCCTTTGATCAGGCCCCAATGCGTACCCAGGACTATCGATCGTGGCGTCTTTTCCATCGTGTTGACGCCGACGCCGTTGCTAAAGGCGAAAAGATGAAAAACGGTTTCAAAATTTGTCTTTGAATAAAAATAATTTAATAATTTAATAAAACGGAAGACAACGTACACGCGGTTACGTCCTGTGGACGTCTTCGGGAATCCAAGGGATCTTCGTTTGGGTATTTCGTGGCGACGGGTTGGTACAGTCCAGGCAGCGACCAGTGGCGCCGCCTACTTAATTAGCCCAGAAGCGCTTTTAAGCTCGCCCTGAGCGTCGTGTCGACTTTTAAAACGTGTGGGAGACCTCGTTCAGGGGTGCCACTGGCTAAGTGTTGGTAAACTGGCTTGGAAGAAACCGGTAGCCGAGGTACAGTAGCCCCAGGATACCTGGTGGACGATGCTTCTCTCGCGAGGTACGGTCGTCCTCTTTATACTAAAGGCTACGTGCCGACGTGCCTCGACGCCTTTTTTTCGTCGAGTCACCCAGCACACGACTGCCCGTAGCTACGATCACGTTAATCTGATAGGAATACGGCTTTTCGGTCTTGGGACGGTAGGTACCCTTAAACCTAACCTAAAATCTAAAACAGTTCGTAGGCCGTTGGAAAAAATGTAACATACAAAATTGATATTTCGTTATTGATCAGATAAATTCATAAGGAAAATATGGTTTATGAGAAATTTTTTTAATGAAAAATTATATTTTATCTTGTTATTTATATTTTCAACTGTAACTTCTGGGTTTAATTGCACTTTTTTAATATACCGGTTCGTGTTACAGGGTTGGCTGGATGTGGGATAAATATGAAATTTTTACGTTTGATAAGGTGAACTCATGTATCGGGTGTTTCTTTTATGCTCTATGAGTTTTGTGTATTCCTGCAGTAAAGATATCGATTTTCGTTTTCGTTAGTTGGCTCGGTTAAGGTTTTGCCGCTGCAATATTTGCTCGCGCGCCGTTCCGTCTTATTTAAGGAATTTCAGCAGGCCTCTCATTACGCGCGGTAATTGCAGTTTCACCGCGGCGATTATCGTCGAGCTTTGAATACTCGAACGTCGCGGGATTCGATCGGCACGCGGCTATACCGCGCATCTACGCGTCTATACGGGATTTGTATCGGTATAGGGTATTTTACGAGGGTGTTCAAATACCGATCCGATAATCGGCTTGGTCTCAGGACTACCGGTTTTTTCCCTTGGGAATTCTTAAGACTATGGAGCCACAATTTTTTTTTTTTACTTTGTAAGATCGGTTACAAATGGATCGGTAACCGATCTCCGTTTTAATTCGGTTGACGATCCCTGGGAATCTTTTTTAATACCCTTACCGATCTTTTTACTACATTCGAACAGTCTCCGAAGAGTGCCGATTTTTTAAGGCGCATATATATGTATATGATCGGTATAAAAAGTTCCACGCGTTACAGCCTAATATTTCAGATGCCCGTTCAATATCATTGATATTGAAATTATTTTATTACTGTATTTTATCTAATCAACCTTTTGGCTTCCTTTGCACGCTGAGGGAAAACTCCGGTTTCGATGCGTTAAAAAAAAGAGACACTCGTATCTCGAAGACGATACGCCAGCAGGTGCAAATGCGGGTCCTTTTACGCTGACACGAAATTCCATGGGCAGTGTGGAAAAACAAAATCCACAGGAGAGAACAAAAATAGTAATGACTGATAATTCTCATCCGGTTTAGAATTAATGAGCAATCTTAAATAGTAAAATTGCATATAACACGATCTTCTTATTATTTAAACGCATAATACAAATAACATGCAAAATTGCATTTGGATGCATTTTATTTGTATACTACGATGCAACTATATTTTTCGATTAAAAAATTATTATCGATCACTGTAAAATCTTGTACAAATAATACTCGGCGATATATTGACAGCTGTCAAATTTCGTGATTCCACGTTGAATAGCTGTATAAGTGCAGCACGCAGTCATGGTCGTCACGTTATCGGGTGGTTTTTGTTTTCGACGTGAACATCGGAAGCACGTCGTAGGTAGTTCGATTTTTAATTACACCCGATATAAATCAATCGGCGATCCGATCAGGCTGCCGCTGCCATATACCTTTAGCTATACTGTGTACACGTTGGTACCACTGCCGCGGTCTGACTGGCAAAACCGCATAACGAGGATGCTGATGCTCGCGCAAAGCATGCATGCCGACATTACGAGCAAACGATAAATTCACCAGGAACGCTATTAATTGGGTCACGTTCGTCCACTTCATTATTATTCCCGGCGACGCGAACGACATTTGGCGGCGGAAGAGAGAGAGAAAGATAGAGACGGAGAAAGAAAAAAAAGAGAGAAAAAAAAAAGAATCACTATACAAACGCTTCGGACACGAGTTGGACATTCTTGCCGATCCTCGACACTCCTATACCGATTACCGTGATGCGAGTATCGGTGATTATGATTATTATGAATAAATTAACAATCGATAAAAAAGGATGTAACAGAATCATCTTGTTGGATTATAACAAAAAAGTGGTCCTCGAGAGAACAATGATTTTTAATCGTGGTCCAGTTCGAGAGATCGTTACATCTCGTACTATACATTTAAGATCGGTATTACGAATGATCGTCAAAAGAAGCCGGCAATTTCGCATAGCTACGGGTTCCGCCTTGAGCAGAAGCCGACACCGTAGTTCTTAGCAATCACTCGGTATAATCGAAGAGCGAAGAAATAAAAATCGGTAGATCGTTACAGGACGGTTTTTGTCTATACAGCACTGGCTGCTCTTAAAATCGGCCAGAGTTTCCGCGCTTACTGCCAGCAGTGTCCGTCTTCCTTTTCCTTAGTTCTACCTTTACCACCGGGTCCCCCACTTCCTTCGGCGTCGTTTCTGTTTCTACGTCCGTCAACCCGGTCGGCATTTCGTTCCACCAGATTCCGATCTCTAGTCAAATCCTCGTTTGTAAACAAAATGCATTCGCCCCATTCGAGACGTGGCAAGTTTTTATCTTCACCAACAGAAGCGCGGCTCGCCCGGAGTCGCGTCGTACGTGTCTCGGATGTTTTGCCGTGGTCGATAGCCGCTCTCTGGAGCCGAGAACGGCGCCGGCAGCGTCTCGCCAGGACGCCCCGACGCGAGACCAGGAGGACGAGGTAGGGAGAGTCGACCAGGAGAAGCATGCAGACGTAGAACAAGATGGGGTAAGACGAGGGATGAATAGAGTTTGCCGAAGAACATGTACAGGAGTCTTGAGACCTGGACCAGGTCGGATCATCTTCATCCTGGTGAACGGAGACCAGTTGGTGAGATTTTCAATGTTGAGTTCAGAAAAAAAGAAAAAAAAAATTTATACAGGTATATACACCAGACTGTAATTAAGGGTTGGGTGGTTTATTAATTTCGGCGTCGCGACGCCTGTCCAAAATTTTTAAAACGCATTCGACGCGTCGGTACGTCAGAACATAGTCAGCGTATAGAGACTACGTTGCTGACTTCAGTATTGCAGGTCTGATATTGATGCTGCGCCTTTGGAGTCTTGGTATGATCGGTTCGAAAGATGACGTTCTTTTTTTTTCTTCAGGCCGTTCATCTCCTCGCGAAATTAGCGTTGTTAATTGGCTGGAGGGTTCGCGTACGAGGCTTGCCAATTCATCTGAAAATACGAGGTAGCCAGGCGAGAGAGTGCCGGGCAAAGAAAAGATCGAGGAATAACAAGAGGACGAATAAGAAGAAGAATGACGATCAGAGGAGGAGGTGCAGGTGTTACCAACCGTAATACAACCCTCTATGCTGCATCGTACAATCTCACGCCCTTCTTTTTAAAAGTATCTTATATGCATCCGAAGTCAAGTCACTGCACGCCATTAGGATGCAAGGCAAAGCGTTTCGCGGGTATTTTTAAACCGAGCGCGACGGTGCTGCCTCTGACGGCAGATGTCAGTTGCGGCGTCCCTGGAGTTTCTGACGGTTTGCTAAAACACACAGTTGTCACGGCTCGGATATATTGTTTAAAATACAGGTCTGAAATACAAATATACTTATTAAGGATGCTTCCTTCACGAAACTTGTTACGCATATGGTAATTATTTAACTCTCTTAATTGCAGGTTGCCGAATGCTTCTGCATATTCATTTGGAGGTTAGCTGCTTTACGTGTAATGGATTGACTGACGTTTTCAATCGCTGCGAATTACTACAGGAATCGATGTGTATTATCAGGTTGGTATCAGAAACTATGAAAATATTGGCGAGAGCAATTATTCGACTCTGGCAGGGAATTCGCGATCATGCGTTCTGGCATTGTTATTCGGTAAGCATGGCCTCGGGTGCCCTGACAAAAACTCGACCTGGCCTAAAGTCAGGGTGCGCTTACGTCAGGTGCTCACGGCGTAGTCAGTTTATTATCTCAACGAGTATATAAGAAATGAGCAGAGTGTGTGACGTGGCTGGAAATGGTATGAATTTCGAAATAAAATTGCTGGCCAATACGGTGGCGCTGCTATCTGATCGGGGCGGTGAGATCTTGATAGTTTGTTGTTTTTCTTAATACATTTTTCTTTTGCAGGTTTACATCGTTTCGAATTATTCTACCGGAACGTCCACCAGTGTCATCCCTTTGTGAGGTCGTGACGTCGTTCTTAGAAGACTGAAAAATTCTCCTGTTAAGGCGACGCCCAAACGCACGACGAGACGTCCAGACGATGTTGGCTGTTAGCACTCGCCCAAATTTACTACTGGACAAATTACGCTCTAATCTCTACTGTTAGTAAATATATCCTTATTTGACGAGCGAAAAATATCGCTGGATCTCGGGTCTACGGATGGACTCTTTGGCTGGTCAAATTTGATTAGACCGGGATTTAGATTAGGCTCTCGCGAAACGGCTGTGCTGGCAAACATTGCGAAACGGATCGATCCGATTGGCCCGTAGGACGCCTTGCAAATTTCTTACGTCAATAAATAGACGTTGGTTTCAGACTTTGTTAATTCGAAAAGTCAGTAAATAGCGGAGATACTCGAGAGCGGAAGTTGAACGTCTAAGTTAACTTCAACTTGTCGACGTATTGCAAAATTTATGCAAATTTTCTATAATTCACGTTACTGTGCTGCAAACTGTAAAGATGCGCTACAGCTATTTTGACATGAAAATCGTTTTTCATTTACATAATATTTCAACCTTAAGGCTGAGAAACATATATTTCTTATGAATACAAAATTTAATGCTGGTACTCAAAGGTCAAAAAATCATACTGTCAGTCTGATGAAAAATTTTTCTTCTTTTATTTTTACCTAGACTATAAATTACACCTTCATAAGTATTTGACGATTAATCAATTGCTCAAAGGAAGAAAGTAACTATGTCACGTAGCAAGTGTAATGTAAATCATTAATATATTTCCAATACCAAGTACAAATACAAAAAAAAAAATGAAAACCAGGAGCCAAAGAAACAGTGAAGTAGTCCTAAGAAGAAAAAAAAAAAGGATCCATTTCAGATAGAAAATTAAATCCAAAAGAACTGTTTCCAAATGCCAAATATTTAACCTAAATAGATAAGTGACAAGAAAAAACATACCTCACCAATTTGTCGAGACAGGTAATTCTTACCAAAAGATAATAAAGTACACTAGAAAAAAAAAAGGAAAAGGAACACCAAATTTAACGATCTCACATAAATAAATTAAAAGACAGCGCCATCTGTTCCTCGGCTATTATAATTTTATATAAAGCAAGAAGAAGTAACGTTCGAGTTTTCCAAACGTAGTACGCGCGCACGTTTCACGGCAATTAAAGGCTAACGAAGACCCGATAACTCTTATACACTTCTCAGCCAGGTAAGAGCAATTGGAGAGCGCTCATTAATATTTCTGAAAATGGTTAAGCGAGCGATTTAAGAGGCGGCTCATTAAGCGATGCTTCTCTTTCAGGTAGGTAGGTAGGTAGGTGCTCACATCTGATAAAAGTTAAGCATCGCCGGAAGGTGCTTACGTGGTGGACAGTCGGACAGTGAGTAGTTAGGGGGGCAAGCATGAAGAAAAGAGGCGTGGAAATAATAGCAGAGCAAGAGAGAGAGAGAGAGAGAGAGAGAGAGGAACGTATAGGTGAATTCTAAAAAAAAAGATACAGTCTATTCAAGGTTGCCTAGACAATATTAAATATATATATTATATATATAGTAAATTTCGATAACTCCAAATTCCACAAGTCAAAGAAGTAACTCGAAAAGCCCGATAGATCGAAAAAAAACGATAACACGAAAAATATTTCGTTTCCCTAGAGATTCGAGTTATCGAAATTCCACTGTACGTACATAAAGAAAGTAAAACCAGTTGACAGTGGACACTGCTATACTTTTAAAAAGAAATGCCGTCCCCTTATCAATGCGTACATCTGCGCGTTTGTCATCCTCTCGGTACATCTGTCTAATTGACGCATGCGTATAACCCAGGAGTATCATCCGCATTGCATCGCGATCACGAGCGGAAGTCGCGCAATTGCGAACACACCAAGCAAGGGCAAGAGCAAGGGCAGATGTTCATTACCGGAGACTGGTTGTCTCGTTATTATTTGGACAGGCGCATCTTTTACGAAACTGTACCCAAATACATATATAGTATATACATAAAAGAAGTGTGACAGAGTATAGCATTTGACTCGTGTAGTCCAAATACATTAACTATACAATACAGCGTGTAAGACACCGATCCAGTAGAGACCCTTTTGACTATAGTAAATTTTGATTAAAATAGGTACAGTCGGTGTATCTTGTTTCTGACGTGGGTATCGAAACGGTGTAGCTGGTAGCTGGTTTTCGACGTCATTACCACCTGCCCGTATTGGTTCGTTTCGCTGATGCGCGAGTGAGAGATTAAATAAAATGTGAATAAAGAACGAGAGAGAGAGAGAGAGAGAGAGAGAGAGAGAGAGAGAGAGAGAGAGAGAGAGAGAGAGAGAGAGAGTAAAGCCTCGCATCGTTCTGTTAGCCAGAGCCATTATTTTCTTAGGCAATTTATTTTTATGCTAAACAGCTGCCCGCGAATCGGAGCTTCGTCGTTTCAATATGGCTGCGTTAATCGATAGAAGCTTTTATCGTCGTACATAACCTCAAATAATTTCATTGGTTCGGGACTCCACTTACGGATCTTCTACCATAACATCGAAAGACATTGTTCTTGGTGAAAATTGGAACTGCTTATGATCGTGATGGAGGTTATCTCTACGTTCGAGTAAATAATGGCGCGGTTGATGCTGCATTCGAAAAAGTCCCTAGGCCAGACAGTCGCCTCCTAGTAAAGTAGACAATGTTACCACTTGTTAAAATATTAATACCCAATGGGCTCGTAGCTGTTTATTACAGTGAATTACAGTGACTGCTGTAGTTTATCGTATTTTAGTTATCCTCGTAAGACGAACGCGAAAATATATGGAGCACTGATAACAAGGATATACATTTTATCTCGAGCGATTTTCGACCTGCCTAACGCGGAGATTGGAATTTTTCGATAATACAGATTTATCGGTATTTTATGACAGGTAGCTTACGTAGTATTCGCAGACACTGGTACATATATGTAGATATGTAAAATCACATGTGATCTCGATTCATATGAAGATACACGTGGCTGACTGCTTGATAGAAATTTGACTTTGAAAAAAATGGCGGACGGGATTGCTGGACACGAGGGATCGTGTATTGGGATTAACACGCGAGTAGACATTCAACTGACTAGTATTATTTTTGCAAATGACTTTTACAAATCTTCACCGATCGTCATTCGACTTAGCTCTGTGTAATCTGACAATTATCAGAATTCACGTCGGTTTCTATTAACGCGAAACGAAACGTTAAACGCTCTCTAATTGGATGGCATTATCCGAAAAAATATTCGTAACTTATTAGCGGCTTCTTGGCAATATTTTTTTTTCACCGATTGGTAGTACCGTGTGCACTGGTTCAATCTATAGGTAAGTTGGTACACGTGTAAGAAAATATTGATAGTGAGAAATGAGAAATTGACATTAATAACGTAATCGTCATGGGTGTCGATAATCAATCAATAGAGTATAATAATAATGATGGATATAAATTGATGATATTTGAATTATTAAAATTATACTGTGTATATATATATATACACATATATATATATATATATATATATATGTACAGAATTATTGACTGTTCGGTAATATCGGATATTCAATAATATATTCGCGCACGCGACATGTGAATGTGGACGACTCATTGCAGATCTTATCAACGTTATATATAGTCTATCAATGATACTTTTAAATGACTGGTAATCGATCAAGATTCAATTTTTTTTTTAGGTGTCTCTGCCATTATCGATATCTTACCGTCAATTCAATTCTGTTGACACGTCTATATATAATTATCATATACGAGACTATCTTGCAGCATTCGCCGTATCTCTCAGAGTGCGCGGGAGTTACGAACGAGTGCTCGCGACCTGATAGATAAGACAGTTTGCGGAACACTAGTTTCATCCAGTTTTGTCTTATTGTCGTCGGCGACCCAGGCAATGCTAAATATTTAAACGCACGACGTATTCGCGGCAATATTTTCAGCTCGTATCCGTATACGATTTCCCTATTAACCATATTAATAGTCATATGTGTGCATAAGCCATAGTCATAGTGTATAAAGAAGTGGCGTAAAGCTTATAAAACAGTTTCGATATCACTAGATGACGTAGCAGCGTTCGCTGCAATAAATTATATTGAAACGTGCAAAGATTTTTTTTTTTTTTTTTTTCAAATCACGACGTTAGTATTTATGAACACTAAATAAAGCCGCGTTTGAAAAATAATTTTTATAGTCTTTCGAAGTTTTTCAAAAATTTCAAATTTTCTTATCGCATTGCTTTGCCTCTGCTATCTATTAAAACATATTACACTGTGCTCAGGCTATTTATCAATAGGCGTTTCGCACATGTGCGAATTTATGCTATGTTTTCGCGTATTTTCGTACCAGTCACGTGATCGGGGAAATACAACTGGAGTCCCGGAGGTTTACCTGTTGCGCACGGCGGTTCCATTGTGGGCCAATACTGGGTAATATAGGTATACATATCACTACGTGAGTCATATGTATTACTTGAAGAAGCAGCGAAAAATCCAAAAATACAAAATCGTGTATTAAAATTCAAAAATTACAAAATATCCATTTCACCGTGTCAAATTATGAACAATATAAGAACAAAATTTACAGCTACGCCTCAAATCCATGATCGCTTTATCCGTCCCGGATTTTTTCCCCGAAAAATCATTTTCGCGAAAGAAATTGTACTTAACGAATTTTTTTTTTTTCCAAAATATTCCTTTTTCTCTCAGCTTATCGATACATTTTATTCCCATGTATATTCTTCGGTTATTTATCGACGCACCTGAATACATCTGCAACAAAGTTAATACGTTGCCAATATCACGTGCATACAGTATTTATATATATATATATATGTATACATGTGCTAAATTATATACATATACATACTCATGTATATTCTATATAAATATTACATATATGGTATATTCTGCAATCAGCAATATACATATATATTGCCTACGAGGATACCTCGTCTACGTAATTCAACCTCGTGCCCAACCGTCCACAACGAAGACACCTGAGTAACTGATCTGCGAGGTCATCGCGCATGCGCACTGTGAAAATATCCGATAAGGTTGTCTCTCCAAAGGCACTGTCTTACGCGGTGCCTTCCACGTACCGCAGCTACTCCAGCGTAACGAGACATCAATCGGTTATTCAGTTGCATCCAGTTGGTACACAGATGGTACCAGGTAGACCAGACATCGCATCGGCCTCCGCGTGCGAAAACATCTGTTGTACTTGTACGACCTAGTTTATCTAAAACCAAATGGTGTTATCTTTTTTTGAATCGAGAAAGACGACAAGGAAGGATGGAGGGGTGATAAGAATATATGATATAAAAAAAAATATAAAACCAATCAAATACGGTGGCATCTATTTATTTTGAACTTTCATTCAAATTTACGTGGCTTTTTTCCTCTTACGTTGTAAAAAGGTACATACAGGACGCGTAGCGGCGGGACGCCGTTCGCCGCCGCGACGGCGAATACATACGATACACATATCGTTGGTATATTAATATATATATATATATTTATCTATGTCGTCGATAACCATTACGATTAATATACATATATAGTCGATAAAGGCTATTATGGCGATTTATTGGTATTTACAATATTTATAATAGGCGTTCAATGGTTTAATACACATATGTATATGTATACATATGTGTATATATATCTCGCTAATATATACAGGCCTGTACACCGCATACATTTCAAATGCGGTCGCCACGGATTTTTGTACTTGGCAATTCAGTCGTCGACTAACATTCGGAAGCATTTGGCTGCCGTTCCGCTCGCTGATTGGTCGAGATACGATAATCGAACTCGCGATTAATCGCCTGGGGCCAACCAATCGCTGCGCGTTTTTCGATAGCCCTGCGCACTTATCAGTGATCGAATAACGCGCTCGGCACGTCTTTTTTACTCCGCTCCCCACTTATATGTGTTATCGGGACAGGGACGTTCACTAGCAACAAGTGCAGGGACTCTGAGAACTTGGGGTGGGGGGGGGGGGGGCAAAGAGAGAAAGAGAGAAAAATTAACTAGACTCTTTTATTATTATTATTGTCAGAAACGCGCATGCGATCGAGAGTGTCGGAATTATATAACGAAATAATCGTGGGATTCCCCGACGGCACGAACCGTGCAGGGGTGGCAACGAGAGAAGAAAAAAAAAGAGGTTACTAGACACCGCTGAAACGTCTAATCTATTACCAACTTACTTATAGTTACAACTGGAGGCGCTAGTATCGGTTCCTACTAGATTATACTTATAACGGCGTATTGTCGTATGGCATTGAGAGATATTTTTTTTTTTTTTATTTTATTTATTTATTTTTCGATAAAGAATTTATAAGACTTACGAGCTAAGCAAGTTGGCGAGCACAGCGTTGAGCATCATTGAGTAGTTATCAGGTAATAATTCGAATGGGGTATATTCCTTTGTCTGGAATTATTATTATTGTTGTCGTCGTTATCAATGTCAATAATAATAATAATGTATACACTCATTCGTCCTTTTTCTTTCTTAATTTACCCTCGGTCTGTATCGTGCGCGACACCAGGTCAACGCATGCCCCGAGGGAGGTTCCGTTAGCGGACTCACCCTCGGGCGTGTTAGCTATTTTACTCAGGGTCATTATGTAACTACAGGCGATCCTAAGGACGGATAGCTTTGAGAGTTTTTGATTGTGCGAGTAGGCAGGTATCGCGCGTCTGAGGGTGTCGAAGGCCGCGCTTATCGTGTGGACTCTCGTTCGTTCACGAGCGTTGGCTTCTATTCTGCGCTCGCGCGTCATATTTTTGTAATTTCTCTGCTGACCGCCAGGAGCCTGATGCCTGGGATGACCGTTGGGACTCTGACTGCGAAGATGATGATGATGCTGACTCTGTCCAAGGTTATGAGACATGACATGGTCCAGGGGATAGCCAGCTCTGTCGAAGGTGCCGCTGACGCCAGGATGCGACGGGACCCTAGGAACCTCCCCACGTAGAACCAGGGAGAGAGGTTCGTCCTGGAGCCTCGGATGAGGTAGAACAGGTGGGGGTGATGGTTCAAAATTTTGACCAGGTTCGCATCTCTGCAGACACGTCATCAGGGGCGAGTCTGGTCTTTGATCATTGTCCTGGAGCCGTTGACGAGCAGCTTCCTCCTGTAGACGAGACTCGTGTCGCCTCTGATGATCTACGCGTTCCTGACTACTGGACTCAATGGACTTGGCGGCGACTGAGGTCTTGGTCTCGTTGATCTTGCTCGTGGACGTGCTCCATGGTCTGAACGGACTTGGGGAAGGCGACCCAGCTGGTCTGGACTCCTCGTCTATGGTAGTGGTCTCCTCCACCACCTCGAACCTCCTCTTCTTCAAAGGCGCTGTACTTGGCTCTTGTATCTTTCTAGGCTCAGCCAGCTTCCTCTTGTTCCTCAGTGATATCGGCGTGACCTGGACCTCGACGCTGTCCTCGGACGCGCTCGGCGAGTGCAGACCGGACATGTCATCCTCGTCGCCTCCACTGCAGAAGCCAGCGTCTCTCTCGGATCCCGCCATGACCCCGGCTGTAAAAAAAAAGTGAACAAGCACGTCAATCACGGTCGGATAATTGCACGCTTAATACCTAACAGCCATAAAGCAGCGAGTGACGTGGACGAGAGAGAGGACCAGGTTGGAGAGCAGGAGGCAGTAAACCCCGTATAAGTGGGTCCGTATAGCCGGAGCCTGCTTTTTGGTTGGGGCAAACAGAAGAGAGAAGAGTACGGACGGGAGTCCCATGGATGTTAAGGAGCTACTGGTTTTTATCGCGTGAAACCTCCGAGACGAGCCCACCGAGGGCGCGCACGCTCGTGCTTTAATCCTGGCGTGCTGCGTGACCTCCGTAAGCTTCATGGGGTCCTATACACATACGTATACAAGACCCAAGACCCATGCACATAAGACACCGAGGTCTCGGAGAGACAGGCATCTTCTACACAGGCCAATTATAACCAAGCACCATGACGTGTACGTTATCGATACCCGTCATGAGATTTTATTTTTATTCTACCTTCTCTTTGTTCCTTTAGTATCGCCAGAAAACCATACTGCCAACAGCGACCTTAAAAACTGCCTTAGCAGATAGTACGATTGATCGGGGTACGTCGCTGTCATGTAAATGCAGCTTGGTGTCTGATCTGAGACCAGGAGACATTCATCTGGACCCCCATGGGATTTCACCTTATAAGGCGTTAAACGCGACTTGACATTTCGTGCTCTAAGCTCTGCCATCTTGATTGCGCAATATTTAATTCCCAGGCGAATGCACAACGTGGACGCGTCGGGATGACTTGCGCAAGATAATTATCGTTTCCGTGCGGATGCACCTAGAGAGAAATGGCAGCCTGAATACAATGGTCTATATATGTATATATGTATATACGTGCACGTAGCCTACCGAGCATTATTAAATTTACGCGATGACTTTACGTCAAGGAGCCACCGTAACGAAGCATCAGGTGGGAATCGACGTCCAATGATCGCCAGAGCGAGATAGAGCCACGCAAAGATAAGATAAATAAGATAATAAAGTACACAGGATGGATTCGCATCGTGTCTCGTTCTCGCGGCGGTGTTACACTCGTGCATTCTAAGTTTAGTGTCTTGTGAGGCGCGCCGCGTCCTGGCGCCCCCGTGTGTGTTTTCACCGCGCGCCGTGGGCGGAATTATACTCACGACGGGATGCTTTCAGCGTCGCGCGAGTGCGTCATCCAGCTGCTACCATCTGGTGCGCAGCAGTACACTCCGATTATAATACGCCACTCATCCGCCGGATTTACAAGCAGGAAAAAAAAATCTGCTATTTTCTTGCTATTTACGAATATCCGTGTACGAGTCGACCGACTGGCAAATGTCTGGCGTAGAAGATTCGCTAAGGGTCCTCGGTCAATTTCCTTATGTACTCCAGCAATTTCATGCGAGACAATGATTGACGTGCCGATGGGACGTTTCAGGAGTCGAAGTATCACGCGCTCTTGTGATTTCTGACAGACTTAGCAGATGGCGCCACTGTCGCGATCTAGAATATCCACGAAAAAATCGTTCTCATAAAAATGCCAGTGAAAAGAGATCGGGTGAGCGAGCACGTAAAAATAACTGACGGACTAAGAGAGTCACTGGGTGGATCGATCCAGTTGACAATAATAATTCATCCAACTGCCACTCCGTAGTACCTATATGGCGCTGTCGGAGGGCTTCAGGTTTCTCGATTACAGATTGGCGGCGCTGTCTACCCCCTGTTTCCCGCAAGAGAGTCCTACATGCGGCGTCCATATATGTATAGCGGCAACCTTCCATACTTTGTTCTTCGCGTATATATCGATATCATCGTCATTCTCTTTCTTGTGCATCTCTCTCGTTCTCTCTCTCTCTCTTTCTGCCTCCTCTTCTTTGACTCTCCCGAGCGAAGCAAAGCCAGTCAGCCTCACGGCCGCCACATGGCGCTGGCGCCAGCCTCGTCTCTCGCAGTTCCTTTTATTGCCTTTCCTGGAGTCGACGGCATGCGACTACACGGTTTCTCTTTCTTCGTCTCTTTCATTCTATTCCTTTCGTACCTTCTCTGTTCTTTATGTATCTTTATATATATATATATATATATATGCTTGTGATCACGAGCTACGTTGACCCCACGAGCACGCGGGAACGCTCGGGACATCTGCGATCGTTCCGGAGCGCATAAACCGGGGAATCCCATAAATGGGATAACGGGCGTTGATTCGCGCAGTAGGAATATCCTGCCGTGCGAATTTGGTACGATTGCCTTTTGCGGCGATAACAGATAGAGAAATAAGGAAGGAAGAAGAGTACGCCGAATAGGAAATCCGAAGGTGCGCAGATATACCATACGAGCACGAGCGTTTGTTTTTCAGTTTTCAACAAAATGACGACCGTGCAAAAATTGGCACATGTGGCATTCCAAAGTTTGAGGGATCTGTCATCGATTAGCATACGTAGACTAATACGAATGATTCATTCCGTGCGAATAGCTCTTTTTAAAAAAAATACAAATCTTCCGCGCACCTTTCGTTACCCACTGTCACTGTGACGCTAGAAGGTAGAGTGGTCCTAGTCTTTGAAAATTATCACGTCAAAGTCATTCCGAAAAAAATTTGATGGCAATTAAAAAAATTGTCTCTGCTTTATTTTACGAATTAAAAATAGGCGTCCACGGCTCGTTAGCCACTCGTAAAAAGTTATCAGTCCAAAAATGGTCAGTTATGTAGATTTAGCCAGTAAGTGAAAAAAAAAACAAGACCTCAGCGGATAGTGTAAAAAGGAAAAAAAAAATACAAAAAAAAATGTTCCGCGAAATCTGAGAATTCCATCGGTGGGCGGTTTCACTTTGGTTACCAGGAACAGCGAGAACACGCTCCACCCCCGTGTGCCTCTTATCAAGCATCGACCGACTGAACGACGCCAGCGGTAACCGCGTCGAAAGCTTAAATAAGTCCGCACAATGCATCGTAACGCGCGTCTCTGTTGCGTCTGCATCTGCGTCAAAGGCGCCGTTCCCGTTACAAATACCATTAACAAGCGGGTTATCGCTCTGTCGTTTATACGTGGGCAGTAACGCTTTAAGAGCCGCACAGCGGCGGTTACGGTAACTCGCAGTGTTAAGAAAATTGAAATTCCTATGTCCGAGGGACGTGTGGAAATCGCGAGAAATTCCACGCAGGTAGCAAGAACGCCGAGAGTGTAGCAGGAATATTACAGTCTCATGAGTCACTTACGGCTTAACAGAAATACATTTACCGATAAGAATTCACCGGGACACCTGGCCAACGATGACGACGCATTACTTGTTATCGGAGTGATAACAAACAGCAGGAACATCTTCATAAGACCATCTGTTCCTCGTGGCAATAATCGGCCTGACACGTGGGACCTCAGCCGAGTTAACATTATTGACTTTGTTAGGAAACGAAGATTAGAATATATATTTATATTTTCAAAAAAAGAAATCCCCGACTTACGTTTAACCACGGATCGTGCAATTCTGTGCCGTATAATAGATAAGGCTATCGGGCAACCATAACAGCGTAGGAGCTCGCGTTAGCCGCGTGGTGGCTTCCTCGGGGTCTTTGGGGTCATCTGTAGGCGCCACCGAGAAGACACTTCGCTCGATCATCGCTGCGTTCGTAATTATCAGCTCCGCTCACGAAAGAACAGCGACGCCTGTCCGATTCCCAGATCATAATTTACGTTTCACGTATTCGCGAGATTCGTTATGGGAAAATGCATTTGAAAGATAACGAAGTATCGATTAACGATGCGCGACGTGAAAGTACAGGGCGATAGCGTCACGGATTGTCCAAGTCAAAATTTGGAAGTCTCCGTCGGCAAAAGACAGTCGTACGAGCGTCCGCTCTGTTTTGTTCGAGAAATAGCCTCGGGGCATCTGTGCAAACTTTTCAGGTGGCGGAGGCAACGAGACTGCCGGGACTGTAGATAAAACCCGAGACCAGCGTAAAATCGACAGAACAAACAAACAGCTCGTAAACGTTGCAAAAAGTTATTCTTTTCGTCGAGCGCAAATATGTATAAAACCGTCAAGAAATTCACATCCCCCGACGCGAACTTACGAAACGGATCAAGGATAGCGTTCCTAGTTCGTACGAGGTACGCGGCGGCGCCCAGAGATGGCGCTGACGCTCGTGAGTCTCCAACGAACTAGACTGTTCGAAAGCTTCTCGAATTTATCTTCGCGTCGTCCGTTCAATGGCGTCGACGTTCGCGTCAACGCGTTACACTCGGTCGGGCTTGATGGACGTGGCGTCCCTCTGGTAACAAACGACAAGACAATTAACGGACAACTAATGGACCTGATAACGTAAAGCGGCAAGTGATCTACGGTCTTGAAGCGAGCTGCGCTTACACGTACGTATACACGAATATTAGAGCGTAAGACGCTAACGTATCTTAAACGGTCCGATAAGAGGGACCGAGAGCAGACCTACCTTACATGACAGCGGTCGTCTGCGGCTTGATAAATCACGTCCCATTCACATCGAGACTTCTCGCCACTGGCGAACTAACGTGTGTACGTACGTCACTCAGTTCTGGCTCTGTCGGCTGAGCCGCTAACTTATTAACTGACCGTTAGGCCAGCACGTGCTGAGTTTCGTCCTTTTACGAGGATACGAGAAACCCGTTAAAAAATTGCGCGCTACCTAATCGCATGTAATTTTTGTCATTGTCTAAGCTGGACGTAGTCATCGGCGTAATTGACAGGCCTATGACGTCACTAAGCAGTCTCCCGTGGAAATCGTGTCTAAACGCGACGGAAAGTTGAATCATTGCCAGTATGTACATGGTGGTCGGTTTAGTACGGATACGAGCTGGAAGGTCACGCCCAATAAATTCTGTATTGTTAAGCTACTAGTAAAAACGCACATCGCGATTGCAATAACGACTGACAATTTGGTGTCTTTTTTTTTCCAAAGTCATTCAACCCGCGTCTTAACGCCCGTCCACAGGTACATCCGACACGGCTGGATTACGATATTAGAGACGCCAGGCGTCGGTTCGCGCCATCGACGTATAGTGTGTCCTACGCGATCCCTACTTCGAATCCTTTGAAAAAGCGTCTGTTCAAATAAACAAAGTGGAAAGAAAATGGCGGCCAAACGTTCTCCTTTTCTAATGCTCCTATCGGCTACGTTCTCCATAGGTACTTCCGTACTACGACTGCTGGTTAGAAAGAGACAGAGCTTGCGCCACCACCGGTCGCTATCTTTTACTTTCAACCGACTATTTTTCCCCTGCCAATGCCCGGTCCACACTGTTTGTTTGATGATCCCGGTCCACACCGATGTTTCGCGATCTGAATTCGTCCCATAAACAAACCAAGCAAACGGGACAAAGATAACGTAACGGATCCGTGATATCGAGAGAATCCTAAAAAAAGATTTCACGAAAAAGTTAAATTTAGATCACCCGAAAAATACACAGACTTCGCTCCCTCTTGAACCCATAACAAAAACTAACCAACAATACACGTGGGTCGCGATTGTCGGAATAAAGTCTCGTTCACATGTAAACCAACTCCCCCGACGTTTACGTGCACGACATACCTACGTTAACACACATAAAAATTACTGTGCCCACGTACGGTGTCAAGTCGCTCGAATCAAGATGGACAAGGTAATCGATGACGTGTGTCGGCAAAAAAATTTCCAAAAAAATTTTTTCAAAAAGTTTCAAAAAATGCATCCAATGTCCCAATCACGACCATCCGACCCCCTCCCCCCCCCAAGCTATGACTAGTCCAATCCAGTGTCTGTACCCTGCTGATCCATCTACGAACAATGACCATTATCTTTCGTAAGATTGAGAATCACTGTTTGAGCATGCGAGAGAGAAATAATGGTATCTTGTTGGTGGCTGTGTGCGCTGGGGGGGGGGCAGGAGGGGGGATGTTTGAGCGTGATGGCTGGAGGTCGGAAGGGGGGCAGGGCGACGGATGGCGCTAGCCAGATGGTCGAGTCAGCCAGAGTTGAGTTGAGTCGACTCGAGTCGCGGGTTTATACAGATCCCGTCGTTGACGGTGTGAGTGATAGTACATGAGTTTATGTATATATATATATATATATGTATGTATATATATGTATATATATTACATGGAGACTGTACTACTATCGTCGACGAAGTGGGCGAAAGAGGCGACGGTCACCAGCTGTGCCAGCACGATTCGACGTCGCCGCGCTGGCGCGACTCTTGCCGCGCAGTATATGTATATATACATGAATGTATATATATATATGTGTGTGTACGCATGATTTGTGGCAGCGGTAGAAAACAATGAGAACCGGAGAAAGGATAAGAAGCCTTTAGACGCGAAACCCTAAAGCCCTCCTTTCGCATTTTTTTTTCAAGTCCCGGATTCATATACGCAATAAGCTCGAGGACTTGTGTGCGGGTACTCGTGTGTACTGGGCTTTACCGTAGCTTTCATTGAAGCTACGGTGGGATACCTATAATGTTACGCCGGCTTCAATGTTTCGTATGAGTTATGGGTAAGGCTTAATGTCTGTTTTCTGTGTTGATTGTGATTGGATGCCCTGTGAACTCGCCTTAAGGTATCAGAGAGGCGGGTACGAAGGTACCCCGGTAGTTAAACGTTATTACCGTGTAATTCAAATGCGATCACTGCGACACGTGCTAAGTTGAGAAGACATTTGTAGGTTGGAATAAAATTTTTATGTAATTAAATGTATATGTGAAAATTAAAAATGGCGGATACTAGATACTTAAGCCTGTACGATTATCAGCCGATGGATAATCCATTGTTAATTTGAGTTTGTCGATAAAGTTAATATCGACTCGGTGTATTACGCGTATGACCGAGGGTATTGCGTGAGAGTAGAAAAGAATTGGAGCGTCGAGGAGAAGGAGGCGCCTTATCAGTTATCTAGCCTCGGAAGATGTCGAACGTCTGTCTACTGCGCAAAACTGACCGCGTTCGCGCGTAACATATGTATATACGTGCGAATAATTATTATCGCAACGAGGAATGTTAATTTGAAATCAATTTTTTTTATCAAAATTCGCCACTACGTAGCCGGTTAGGCGGTGGGAGGTGATGATATGAGAAAAGAGGCAAATTTTCCGCGTATGATTATTTCGCATTTCATCATGCGATAAGAAATAGTTTTTTGAATTAATAGGCTATTTATGAAAAAAAAAAATAAATAAATAAAACGTTTCTCCAATTAAGCAATCAACGAACCGATCGCGTCGGTGCGCGCGAACTCAGTTTCTTATCATTCAGCACGTAATCAATGTTCGCCAAAGAGCGCGTGAAAAAGATCATCCTCAGACTGAAACCTCCTGCTGGTAATGATTTCTTCGTGGGAGCCAATCACGCGCTAATGCGTGTCTTGGTCACCCGGATGATTTCCATTGCGATAATCACAGCGTAAGCCACGATAAACGTCGCTAATAAAACTGTCACGAGGATATTGCTGATAACGCGATCGACGAGTTATCGCGGGGTCTTCGGACCGTTTGAGCCGTCATTGATTAAAAAATCCGTATCAAGACACCCTGGGAGATCTGCATATCCTATACCTAACGCATTATACAGAGAC
Source organism: Calameuta pallipes (assembly GCA_030142375.1). NCBI lineage: Eukaryota > Metazoa > Arthropoda > Insecta > Hymenoptera > Cephidae > Calameuta > Calameuta pallipes. Next base: position 70,128 of record JARQSW010000173.1, read on the forward strand.
AATGGCGATAACGTAATTATCCGATATAGATATACGCAAAAAGATTGCGATAACAGTTAAAATGTCGACGGATACGAATTTTGGAGAAAAAGAAATTTCAAAATTTTCTCATACAAAATTTTCTCTCACCGAACCAAAAAAAAAACCGAGCGCTCGCGTTCCCATAGATAATCGGCTGGTATAAGCCCCCTATACCAGGATCGCGATAACTATGTAAAACCTAAGACCCGTAGGCATCGGCAAAGGGAAACTTACGTATAACGTATATATATATACACGCATATACACTTAACGTCAACCGACTATAGGCGCTGTTTAGTATCGCTTATACGGATCATGAAATTATCATGAAATTCCGTTGGTGCCTAGCGGAAGGAAGCGAAACCGTGACGGCGATTTACACGGGCAATGAGGAAACCCGGTTGGCCATTACGGTGCACAGGTGCGTTTCTTATCTCCGCAGTGCGTAAGAGAGACAGACAGGCTACGGTGCTAATTCCAATAACGTACGCGCACATGGCTGCCTCTCCCGTGTCGAGCAGGGAGGCAATTTTAATGTCGTAATGCCCGCGTAATTAATTCAGATATGCATACGCGATAGGACGGACGATCCGGAAACGGGGTGCGTAATAAAAGTCATCGGGTGCAGTTAGGTCGAGCATCGTTTCTCGGACCCCTTCGCCCCATTGAATAAATAATAAGTAGGTGTACCGAACGTTCAGGGAGCGAGTATTGCCAAGTTGAAAAAAAAAAAATTAGGACTGGGACTCTTGTACCCCCGTTGCCAGGGGTTGAGTCTAGGGGGTGTGAAACTAAAAGTGTAAACAGGTATAGGGGTTGAAGAGGGAACAGGTTGCTGTTGAAAAGAACCCTTATATTAGATTTTCCCGTGTGTGAGTGATATATATATGTGTGTGTGTGTGTGTGTGTAAGGGTAGAAAAAAGGAAATAAAAGAAATTGGGGAGGATCCCACAGGTAGCAGGTGCGAGATTCTGTCTAGCACCTCAGGTGGGTCTAAAAGTATATATATAGGATATACTACGTAGCTCGTAATAGTAGGTAGAAAATTCAAAAGGGAATTAAGACTGTCGATTTGTTATCTATGAGTTCAGAAAGTCCCGTTGCAAGATTTACGTAGCAACATTTAATATACCGGGTTTCGCTGATATAGGTTAAGATTTCTTGCGTCACGACCTTGCTCCAATTAATTCCTCGATGACGGCGCATACCTCTTACCATAATCGTTTGGGGTTGATAACTATATTTAGGTCATAATAGGTGGCACCCGTCACCGCTGTGCCATACGTCACGACATCCATAGTAGATACAGGGTAATAAGGGCGAGTGATAAGAATATTTAAAATTTATTTTTATTTATTTTCTTTAATCATCCCCAGCAATCGCTTCAAAGTGTTAAAAAGCTAAGTAATTGATTGGATCGTTAATTAAGTAAGATCGAGTAAGTTTAGCACTTGGGCTCTTTTCTGACGTCTTCCTGGCTTAAGATTCAATTTGGCACAACAATATTTAACACGTGTCCGCTAAGAGTCAGCTGAGCAAATATATATATATGTACACATATGTAAGTATAAAAAAGTACTTGACAGGTGTTGTAACATGAAAAAAAAATACATATCGGTTAATTCATCAATGTATTAGCTTATCATTGATAAAGTGCCAGACGTGTCTTGTGTCTATGATGCTAATAGATCCGAGCGATTACGTAACAGCGCGATCCAGGAGACCGCCCTGTTATCGTGTTCTCAAATTTGCACTATCAGTATGTAAATTTTACGTTGGACGTTACTCGAACAATGGTTTACGTCATAGGTGGTCAGTTATTTGTTTATTCGGCGTTAGCTTGTACTTTTGATAATCTTACGCAACACTTGTTACCTGGAACAAGTACCTGGTGTCAATCGTACCGAAGTGACGTATCGATTATTTCTCGGAAAGTCTGACTCCAGCAGGTAAAACCAGGAGGAAAAATGGCACTGATAATATATGCGTATACGAGATATCTGGTAAAACCATGAAACACGTGGCTCATGAGATGCTATATATATATATATTTTTTTTTTTTAAATAGTCCCAAACCGGAAGTGATACAAATTCAAAAAAATGTTACAGTACAAAATTTTCAAAAAAAAAAATTCTACTGGTATCAATCATAGGTAAATACAGAGTGACAGAATAAAGGTTTATCCCTGATCGTGAATCAGGGTCAAAGTTCATCGATTTAAAAACCTGTCGATCAGTGACTTCTCAATCGATCAACACGTACTGGATATCCAAAAAAAAATGAGGTGTGAGAATTACAAGAGTGAAAAAAAGAAATTCTTCAAAAATCTGATGAGATCGGTCCGAAGTGAAAAAAATCGATAAGGGGTTGCCGAACGATCGGAAGAGATTAAAGCGCGGTCAAGAGGTGACGTCTCGTCGGTGGGTAAAGGATCGAGTGTGCGGTTGGTAAGCGTTGCCGAGGCGTCTGTGCCGCCGGGACGACCCACGCTGGCGCCGCCGCCGCGCCCTTTGCGTCTCCCTCGCGCTCCTTCGAACCGATTGGTCCTCTCAGTCGCACCAGTGGTTCTATCGGAAACCGCAACTGTTATTGTCTCTACCGTTCTTTCTTGTTTTCTCTCTCTCTCGTCCCGCTGGCGCCTCTCATAACAATAATTATCATGGCCCGACTCTCCCACAACTATCAATCGCGGCTCTCCGACTCGGCCAGCCGTTAAACGCAATCGCGGCTTTTACTATATTAGCCCTGCAGTTAACTAGGCGCTTTACTACCGTGAGATTTAACTGCTTATTATACGGGGTGTTCCTACGTTGCGCATACTTTATAGACCTATTAAGAGAGCGCGCTCGCGCCTCTTTGGGACTACTTGTCTTCTTGGCGTTATATGTATGTATCTGTACAAGTTGAATAGCACTGTAGCAGTAGGTAGGTAATCTATGTATACCTGAATAGCTGGAGACTGATAAACTTGGATACCGAATGGTATTCGCGTATGGATAATTTGCTGCTGACTGTTATAACAGTCACTGTAAACGCTGTATCTTCCACTTGAACTATGGGAAGACCTGTAGCTAGACGTCAATTAGTAGCCGGCAGTAGGTTTCAGAGAAATGCTGACGCCAACCCCTATATATTCCTAACCAGGGGGTAAATTGGTACTACTGTTTGTGCGAATCTCTTCGAAGTTTAGGTTGACGGATATTTGTTTATTTTTCTTCAATACTTTTTCTTTATGCGGTTTCAAATTTTTTTTTTATATTTGGCGATAGTGTTATTATTTGTTGGGTGGTTCGAGCACGGGCAATGGGGTGGAGATTAGTATTAGTGAAGAGGCTGATGGTATCGACTTGGAAGTGAAGAAAGTACCAAAGAAAGGGTGAAGTATGGGAATTTGATAAAAGTTTAAACTAGCCCCTAAAATATACAAAATTTTGAACTGGTTCGTTAGTACACGGATACATAGGGTAGTTAAAAGTTGGAAGGATATTTCAAAATTTTTTTATAAAATACACCAAATTTGGCGGTGTGAAATATTCTTTTTATCTAGCAGGCTTGTGAATTTTATGTGACAGTTTAATTATCTATTTAATATATAAAACTTCAAATCACCTTTCATAAAAGCGGAGAACTCGCTAGTCGACTCCACCACGTGTGCGCTCATCCTCGCATCCGGTACCCACGCACGGAAATCACACTATCGAAGATCCGATGAGAAACTAACGTGAAATAAAAGAAACACAGTTTCGTAGTTATCGGTGTGCACAAGTCCCTAATTCCTCGGGAGCACCCAGGTACGATTCACAACAATCCTTTTTATAATCCCAAGATCACAACGCGACCCGCAGCAGTCCAGAATCCAGTATCGTAAATCCAAAACAACACGGTCCCTTCGAGAAAGGTTAAAAGAATCACAAAAATAAAGCTGCTCGGTTGGTCCAGTCGTCGAAATGGTTCTCGAAGCACGTTTGTTCGATTGAAAATAAAAAACTTTTCTTCACGACTAAGGATATACTCAGGGTCCACGCTCGTAAAAATTAAAGGCAACGATTCAACGATAAACTTCAGAGCGCTCGAGTACGTCCGCACTCGGCTGTGTTCGGCAACAGACTGACTCGTCTGGCGCGGACGGGCGCCGCTTCATGCCCAACGTGACTGGAGCCTGACTGGCTGGTTTGTCTGTCTGCTTGTCTGCTTGCCTGCCTGCCTGCCTACTTGGATGCCTGAGTACTTTGCCGGCTGCCTGAATAGTCTGACGGTGCCAGTGCAATCCCACAATTCAAGCCTGTACGGTACAGCAGCGACAGTCCTGTCCCGACCCGTCGGCGAGGCGTGGTGGGGGTAAACCTTTTTCAAGTGTAGTAATGCGAAGTGCCGCGGAGTGGGGGAACGGGGGCGCTGCATGCATTGTTGGCGCGGCTGCTCGAGGGAGGCGACAGAACGGCGCCAGCCGTCCCAGGAGTTGGGTCGGCCTCTGTGCCACCACTTGGGTTGATACTTGCCCACCCACCTCTATACCTACTAACGTTAAGGTTGCTTCCTTGAACGCAGATAGCACACGTAGTTCAGCCATACTTTGACGTTATGCGCGTCTCTTTATTTCGTATGGACGGGAGAGCATTGCCGCTGAGTGGGATAATACCGTGAAACCCATTGGATATAATGTGAGATATGGCAACAGGAACGACGACGCCTATGCTTGAAGGGCCATTTACTATTATGCGACTAGGATATCTTATTGGGATGCTTTTTGACCTTCGTTTTTTTTTTCTCGGGATTAATAGCGCTGGATATTATGCTGGTTTATATTGTACAGGATTAATCGAATCCTATGTCGGAAACTTATGCGAATCTTACCTTATTTATTATGGTGATTCTCATCGAGACGGCGTCTCAGGAATTATGGGATACTTGAGATGACGATTAGCCTGGATATTCGATATACTCGAGTTCACGGATGCTTGGATATATATATACATAATTTTTTTTATCGTAACTTTGATAAGATGGATCGCGCGAATTTTTTTTTTGATTTCTACTTAATCGCTTCTGGGAAAATTAAATGTAAGATTTTATATATTTCTGCAAGTAGCAATGGACGGATTTCAGGATTTTTACATCGGGTGTACTGTTAGTTATAAAAAAAAAAATTTATTAATCCGCTCTTGAATTTTATTTTTATTCGCTCGACTTCATTCTCACGGGGAAACTTATTGGAGAGAAAAAATATACAAGTTACCCTCGTGCCTTTAAAGAGCGTCCTTCGGGCGTAATTACGCACGAGAGGAGTCCTTGCGAAAATAGCAAGAAGGACGGCTTCCCTGTCGGACACGTGTACTTTTACAAGTTTCGGACAAAAAATATATATATGTTCATTGTACGAATGCTCACCGTATGCTTGCTGGACATTGTTCGTACTGTTGTACCAAACGTGTCGAACATGTTGATATATTGTTTGTATGCTTATATATATGTATATATATATGCACGCAGACCGTAATACGGTTCTGGGTATTTTGCGGTATGGCGGACATCTGCACTCAGGAAAATTTCCCAAACAGCACTTTCCACGGTACCAGCCCATATGAGATAGCTTAATCGTGTAATCCCTGGATAGTACAGCTGCCAAGAATTTGTACATTGACAAAGAGTCGCTTGTACATAGAAGAGCCATTCGAACGAATTTACCCGAATACCGTTTTTGGGTAAGATCGTAAAACCGAAACCGTTAACGCCATAAGATCGTATTGGAGTTCGTTCGAGGATTGAGTTATTGGACGGTAAGAAAAATGAAAATGAGATATTGAAATTTTTGTGAAAATTTTTTTTTATCAAAAAAAAACCTAAAAATAATTTTTACGTTTTTTTTTATCAAAAAAAAACCTAAAAATAATTTTTACCGCTGGAAACAGTGACGGGAAAAAAGTCTTAAAAATAAAAAAAAAATCGAATTTCCGTTCGAATCTTCCTCGACCGAAAGTTCAAAGTAATGAGAAAAAGAGGCTGTGTCGTGGCTTTGTTATCTTTCTTGTTTTTCTTCTGTTATCTTTTTCTTGCCTTGTACGTCGAACGAGGAACAAACAGGTGAAATCGGCCGGTTTTCTAGAAGCATGGCTAATTGAAACCCGATTGACAATAGGAATCGTAGATTGATTCCAAGGAACGAAGGTGCCTTGTAATACCCACGTGCGTTCGCAGTACCTTAGCTACAGGTCTTTTCAAAATATCCATGTACGCACTATGAGATATGTATTAAAAAAAATTTTACTTTTCAAACAGAAACAAAAAAAACATTTTGGAGAAAACAAAAAACAAACAATATTGCTAATACAAATTACATCGAGGAAACATTGTACACGTCATATCTATATAGTCCCCGTGTTGTTCTGGTATCGAACAGGTCCCGGATCGGTCTCATCAGAAAGGAACCAGGCTGTGTTTGTACGAGGGCTGGAATATTCCCCGGAGGCCAGAGACTGTTTATCGTCGGCTATTCCTGCGAAAGAAAAAGAATAAGAAGAAGACGAGAGAAAAGAAAGAAAAAAAAAAAGAAACCAGAGTCCCGAGTCGAACCGACATCTTGTCAGCATGCAGTATGTCGTATAAGGAAGGAATGCGCGACACCTGCGCCCTCAAAATTTAAGGCACGTCCATATTACTTATCTCTCTTGAACTAACTAATCCGAAGTACCAACAAATAATAATAACCCGTGGTCCACGGTATATATGAAAATTCAAGATAACCAAAATTTTTTTAACACAATTTGCAACTTTTTGGCATTAATCTACAAAAATACATTTTCCAGAAATACACAAGAACTGTGGCCAAAAAAAGTTAATAAAATTTCTCAAAAAAAAAAAAAAAAGGAATTCCCTAGCAAACCCTAAGTATACACCAATTTAATTTCTCTATGTATTATATATCTATATTGTTATCTTGATTAAAAAAAAGAAAAGACCCAACGAGATTAAAGTAATCGAGAGATGAAGATAAAGCTCTATGGTTCGTTAAGGGATAAGTTACGTATACACGGGGAACCAAGCACAGCTCCTCTCTTGGATATCTTGGCTGGTATCATTATGCTACTTTATCTTTAAAGCACCAGGATGAATGTTAGAGAATGAGGGAGATGTGAATGCGTGCATAAGCAAGTACACTATCTTGGAAAAGTATGTACGACTCTGTATACTGAGTGAGTCAGGTAGATATAGGTATAGTATGATACATTTTAGTATAGTATAATACAATATATATACACATACATATAATATAGAGTGACCTTACTTTAAATATAGAAGCCAACTACCCATCCGCCATGAGCCCTATACATTTTGCCCCGAAGCTTCTGAATATTTAGTGGACCAATGTGAATCTTCATTCTGTGGCAACGTACCTAGAGCTTGAGTTAGGTTAGGTTAGGTTAGGTTAGGTTAGGTTAGGTTAGGTACCCTACTGTCTGAAGTAATTTGACCCTTGGGAAAGTGGTTACTTAACCCTGTAAAGTAAAGGTGGGTACTTTTACTCAGAGAGAGAGAGAGAGAGAGAAAGAAAGAATCTTTCTTTATTTTTTTCTTCTTTCTCTTGAACCTCTTGAACGTATTTCTGGAGATACTTCAGTCATTTACTTGGCGACCGGACGGACCACCCTGAGCAATGTCGACCTCGCGCAGTCGTACGCTTCTTATAGTCTACGATAATCTACCGTTTACTGCGGTCAGGATACTCGAGTAAAGACACACCCGGTATACTCAAGTTCTCGCTATGGGTTACAAATTGCCATAAGTGCATCAGTCTAGACACTAGACGTTACTACGGGCGAAATTGTATGGTTTGCTCGAAAATTTTGGAGCCAGTTTCAAGTGCGCTAATTTTCTCTTAGTTTCTTTTTTTTTTTCTTCTGGTTTTTCTTGGTAATGGATAGACAAAAAATTTGGGCACAGTGGGTCGGGCGATAAGATTTTTTTAAAAGTGGATACATTTTTCTTCACAGGGTCTTCCACTTGTTGGGTACGTTATCGTTGGGATTTTGATTTTGTGAATTTTTGGAAAATTTTATTTTTTTATTGTTCACTCTTTTTTTTCGGGTGATTTTCATGAGAATTAAAGGAAGCGGGGGATAGCTTTATGTTGCGGTCGCGTGCTGACTGTTAACGTAAATCACGTGCTGCTAGCTAACTGGCTGTTCGTAACTTCAGAGTTTTGCCGCGGGAACCAGCTGTCAGCTGACTTCCGTTTCCGACTGTGAACTCGTAGTATTATTAGAAGGTTGGAGTATTTTTGTAAGAAGGGAAACCAAAGGATTTATATTTGGGAAATTAAAAAAAAGAATTAGCTGGTCGAAGATTTTGAAAAATTTTATTCGATCGTATCTCGCTGAAATTTGGATTCCATAATTCTTTGAAGTCTCAAAAAAAAAATTCTATTCGTGCTCACCGATCGTTATTGCAATATATTCGAATTACAGCGGATGGTTAAATTGTATGTAAAATTGTCACGGAGCTTTACGCCTCCTATTACGCAGGCGGATTCCATATCGTTTCGTCGTGTCGCCAGTAATATTATTATTATACTAGGGAGACATCAAACAGTCATTACATTGCGAACACGCCATTAATGATTATTATTCCGCACGGCGTCTGGATGGCTGGACAACCTGCATGCATATATTGTATATGGTTGCCTGCCTGACTGCCCGTCGGTTTGTATTGGACTTTTCAGCCTAACCAATTCAAATCACGTTATAAAGTCACAAACTGAAATAAAGTTTAATTCGATTAGGAATAAATTCAAAAATTAAATCAACATGTTTGACTTATGATTGTATTTTAATTAAAATAATTAATTAAATTGACTATTTACTTTTTGTGAAATTAAAAAAAATCATTATTATTATCAACTGTAATTAATCTGATTAATTACAGTTGATAACAATAATGATATATATATATATATATCACAGCTGAAAATTTGTTAAAAAAAATTTATTTCACCCCTCGAACGATTAAATCAATTTTTTTTCTTCCAGTATCAGCACCTACGTACAGTGTGGGGCATTTAACCTTTTAAGGACGGGACTGTTCGAAATTTCGACCACCAATTTCGTCAGGTACTCGACGTGACAAATTCTTTGATTTTATGTACAAATATCGAGTAAAAATAAAGTTCAATTTCAACGTAAAAATCCCCGTCCTGAAAAGGTTAATGAAAATTTTTCTAGGGACTTTTTCGTTCTCGTATATCAATAAGAAAAATTGAACTGTACCAAGAAGCAAAAAAAAAAATGGTAGTCAAGACCATACCCCACAAGAGGTCTTACACCATGCCAAAGACCCATATCCGATCCCCACGTTAAATCCCCGAAGAGGAGACTGAGAGATTCCTCTCGAAGCAGCTGAAACAATACAAGCAGCCCGAAGATTTCTCTGGAGTTGGTGGTAAGACTGTGAGACTCGTGGAAGCAGCCTGTCACGGGGCATCATGGGGTCGTCAGTCGTTTCTTCTTTTTCCCCTATTTTTTTCTCCGTCCCACCCCAACTCACCACTCCACAAAGTAGAAACCCCACGAGATGAAAGGAATCCCTGTTACCGAACAGAGCCAGTTGGCTTGGCTGCATTCCACGTGTTTTTTGACTCGCGTTCACTTCGCTCCTCTGTGTTCACGATACGAGAGATAGGGCACCCCCCTCGGTGGGTAAAAAAGATTGAGGTTAAAAGTAAAGCAAAAAAAATAAACCATTACAGAATTAAATATGCAGATTTCAACGTTACCGACACGAGCCTTAACTACCCTGGGGAATTTTTTTACCTCTTTAAAGGCACCCTAGTAATTTCCAAACGAAGTCACCAACTTTTCATAGCCTTTAAGGTTAAAGTGCATCGTCCATCCGGAGTGGCTAAAGGCTTACCCTTATGATCGTTAATGTTCCTTCATCGTCGTTGTCCCTTGTCGTCATCGTTAGTGAACTCAGCCTATTGTCCTCATTAGCATTCCGTCACGATCCAGCGACATACCTAGAGGACTCTCAGGACTCGGAAGGTCAGGTTATAATAACGAAGGATAGTACTGTCGATTTGCGTTTAGAAGATACGAAAGCCTGTTTCACCTGGCGGCCACCAGAGCGCGCGCGCGACGAGTAACAAAAGTGGCGCGCATTACAAATAAGCAATTAACCTTATGAATTCGTGATACGTTTTATGGGCTCTACGATCCAACAGATAATTAACTGCTGAGCCGACTTGAAGCACGTGTACATATATTTGCATGTATATGTGTGATAATGTTGTGTGTGGATATATATATATGTATACTCACGGCTGGGTAACTTTTATGGTCTCTCATTACGTTTAAGCGTTTTACTACAGTCCATATGTGCACAGGTTATAGGGATTTTTTTGCAACTGGCAAAAATCTGATTTTAATTGTATCTAAAAATTTTTTTTACTTGTTATTTATTAACGTCGTTAATTCTCGATTTCGTTGATAACGATTCGTCTGGTCTTATCGATCTCTGTACAATCGAATTTCAGGGACTGTAATGAACGTTCAAAAAATCTACCTGATAAGTATACATCCCCGAGAGGTAATTCGCGAAATTCATCTCATCGTTAAATTCGCATCTGATAATGTACGTTAATAGGACATGCGATTTTAGAACCCAGCAGAGCATATGGCGTTAATGAATCGACGGAGCGGAAAACTACAGCCAATATTTGAAACGTGTCAGAGAGAGAGAGAGAGATTTAGAGATAAAGAGTTAAGAAATAAGATAACACGAGGTCATGAGATTTTGGCAAACAACGAGCATCGAATTAGTCACGAGTGAGCATCAACGAGAAATGAAGATTTGATTAACGTCAATTAGATTTACAAATGTTGTCATATTGTATATATATATATATTTTTCTGTGAATTTTATATCTTGATTTATCTTTCTCAAAACAGTTGTCGCATTGAAAATTCTTTAAGGACAGACCTCAAAATAGCCAATGCGTGAATGAAATCGTCTCCAAAACAGCCCAACGACAAATTTCTATCTACAATATTATATAATTTCAATACCTGTATGAGAATTCGAGTATTAACACTCGCCTGCTAAGAGTTGTTTACCGGAAAGGGCGAAATCTTCCATAATGGAAATAAGCCGCCGGGTATATGACGTGTTCGGGACTGTTTGCTCGTCTTCTACGTTTCCTCTGTCCATCATGAAGGAACGCGACCAAGGTGGGCATAGCTGTCTCGGATGGTTTATGTATACGTTGGACGCTAATATTTGACGTGAAAACAAAGGCAAACGGATAGTCAACGAAAATCGTGAATCCGACTGGATTCAACTGCGTACGGGATAACAAGTACGATTCCGACACGAAAAAAAAAAAATTGAAAAAGAAAAACGGAATTCTAGGAATTTCAGTGAAATTTCGGAACACTTTGAAATCTCTATATCCAAAAATAAACGACAAATCGTTCATTCAAGTCGTATCACGCGGATTCAATTTTCAAATGTTTCCAGCCGGAAATCCGAATTTTCGGTTTTGACTTTGTTTTGGTTCTTTCTCGTTAACGGTGATAAGATCGTCTCGAGATAGTAGCAAGTAATTAGCTAGCGACTAGTAATTTATTTTTCGTTTTCATATACAGCATACTTGTCAACCTGATAATACATTGTTCGAGATAACCTAAAATTTTGTCCCTAGGATCAACACTGTAATTGGCTCTGTTCAAAATTATACTAAAAAAAAAAACTAAATCCGTGACCAACACTCCTGTATGAAATAACGACGAAATGCATGAAAAAAAATGAAAATACACAGTGTACATTTTATTACTGAAAAAAAATTACTCACCAGCTATATATTGTCTTTATGCCATTTCAGGACGGTGTACCAACGTGAAGAAACGAAATTCTACACAGACAACAGTGACAATGAGAATTCACGTGGACAGTGTCCCAAGCCAACAACGCGTCTGTCAACCATCTGGAACAGACCAAGTGGCCATATTTGGTTTCTGGTTAATTGGAAAGTTTTTCCCAGCTGATAACGTGGTGGTAGGAAAAAATGATAATACATAGTACAAACAATATACTGGCTGGGTCATGCATATAGATATAGTCGAAGATAATCGAGGGAGCAATATTTACGCGCGGAAAGTGACACGTCGTGTCCGCCTTTTGAAAAGTTCCATTCTTACCACAGAGATTAGGCTTCGTTCACAAGAAAATATCAGATTTAAATTCTATCGCCTTACGCGTCATACGCTTCCCGAAGATACTAAGCATACGTCATATTCTTTCCAGGTTCTCAATTTCGGTACCGGCTGTTCTACATATATGGTGGTACATTTGTATGTAACGTTAAACACGTGTTTTGTTACAGGAACGATTTAGTCACAAAAAGTCATCGGGTCATATGCACTGCCTTACGCAAGGGCGAGGGTGTATCACGTGTCTAGTCTCATCTCTCTTTAACCCCATAAAATTCTTTTTCCTCTCCTTTTGAACGTCAAATAATCTTGAGCGAAGACAAGTGGAGTTTTAACCTCGAGGCAGTTGTTCGCGTCAGACAGCGTCAGGCAGTATCAGCGATTTACATAGGGATGTGTATTACGTTGAGTCACCCTGCATTGGCTGAGCTATACGTCATATACAGGTACCGTATATGTATATGTATATATATGGGGATATCGATAAAATTTTTTTAATTTTGTAATAATTTAAATATTTTTTTTTTTATAAGAGACATGATACAGATTCTTGTTCTCAGACATTTTGGTGCCTTCCTATCTTTTTAAGTGTCTAATTAATTCGATGTCTTTGACTGATCGAGCAGTCATCAAGGTGATAATAAAAAGCAGAACATACTTTAGTCAGGCTTGTTTCGTCTTATAGTAAAACCCGTATAGCGTCACCTTATGGTCGAAGCCCGTAGCAGGGTGGCGTTCTATATTTACGGTGGTATAATATAACGGGGCGTACATTCACCCCGGGTTATTCTATTGGGACACGTGGTGCACCCTCCCTTCTGTACTGCCAGGTCATGTCACTTTTGGAACTGACTGTGACACGTGCTTTTACATTAGAAAGGCGTTTAAGGACTCTTATGCACGTAAAAGTTATGGGGCGTTCGCTAAGCGTCAAAGAGAGGGGCAGAGGGGCGGAGGTGGGAGTCAGGTTAAATTAGTATAATGAAAAATGCAATTACGTATATTAAAAAAATTTTATAACCTACGATAAGACTTGCTTATTTTCCAAAAAGAAAAATTTGACGGTAAAAAAAATATTTTCCACGTTCGTTACTCACGGGCGACCGGTTTTATTTGTAGGAATAACGAGCGCGCAGTAGGATAAATATATTTTGATGGAATATATATATATATGTATACAAAATGGTATGTTATATGGATTCACGCAATGTCGTCTGCTTAGCACATGGAAAGAAGGCTGAATGTCAATATAGTGAAATAACGTTTGGTTGAAATAATATGGGGAAGCCCCCTTCTGCTCAGCCCCGGGGGTTCCCCGCACGTTCCAGTAGGACCCGTGCAACGTGGTATCTGGTAAACATATGCGGAGATAGGGGCGCGGCGATGGCTATTGGAACTACGAGGAAGCATCAGCGAACTTTCAGTGCGTGTCGGCCAGATGTCCTAAAGCCCAGCGAGGAAATTCCCAAAGGCACTGACTGTGCTCCTCCGGATCCTCCATGTTCCCTTGGCTCTTAACCAGTGGACGGGTGGACGTACTAAATCCAAAACCCTGAAAATCCTTATTCAAGAACACTAACCGTACCGACTGGTGGGTCCCTGGTATTTCCCAAAAATCCATAATATTTTCGCCGCTCCTCATGAACCCATGGAAATCATCCCTTAGTCGAAGGAACGAAAAATTCTCGAAACGTCATTGCATCGTGAAAGAATTATCAGCCGTATTAAGTTTATGGAAAAACCCATATATACATATATATATATATATATAAGTGACCCATAAGGGATACACTGATAACACAGGTCGAAGGTCACTCGAGAGGTTTACAAAAATATGTATAAGTTTATCTAACGGTACTTTTCAAAGGTTCTATTTTCTTTCTACCTTTCAGCCGAGGATACTACGTACGTCGGTTGGCAATTTAAAATTGCCCTCCAGGATATCCATCCCCGAAGGTCGATGGATGATATCGTCACAGGGTGAAAAGGTCCGAGACCGGTTCTTCCCCCCAGGGGAAAGACGGTTCACGCCCTCTCCATGATTCTGCGGCTGAATGGAAAGGGAGGACTGGGATGTACTCCACCTTTTCCACCCGCACTCCCCAGGGAGTAATAAGTCTGATTGCGTCAGCTGTCTTCATCGTTCGAGTGCTTTCTCGTCCTGGCTACTGACTTTCCCGGTCTCCTCGTCCTAGCGTACTATATTGTATATGTATATGTATATGTATATGTATATGTATATGTATATGTATATGTATATGTATATATATATATATAACGATACGCCACCTCCTGGTTAGCTTCCAGGGAGCTGTCCGTGCGGATGGCATGTGAAAGATACGCTGTGGTCTAATCCGCGCCGGAGGGTCGAGGGTGCACAGCAGATGGCCTCGTCGACGCCAATCAGCTAATCCTCCTGCTCTCTGCGCTTGACATCGGCATTACTATCCGCCGCCATGTTGCTTCTCCTTTGGCTTCTAAAGTCCCATAAAGGCTTGGGGTACATTTGATGGGTGGAATGGAAATTTCATGAAATTCAGTCAAAAAGGAATCAGGAAAGCGCAGTGTCAATATCATGAAAATAATAACCACGCGAATCACTCTGTGACTTTTGATATCGAATAATAATAACAATTCCTTGATTGGCCTAACTCGTCGAAGGACATAAATTTCTTGGGAATTTATCAAGGAGCGAGAATTAACGTTTATCCGACCTTTTTTTCTCACTGTGCGATCCATTTGTCCATTTAAATTTTCCCGCCACTAATCCTCCGCTTCCCATCGTGCCTTGCGATTTGTCAGCCAGCGCACCTGCCGGCGGCTGAATGCATTAATGCATTTCAATGGACGCTCGGCTAAACTTATTTATTTGCCGATCCGATCGCCAGTCGTTACTCCGATGGGTGTCGGACGAAATTACAGAGAAAGGGGTTGGAGCTTGATTTGTGGACCGATCGGCGTCTTTCTTTTAACCGATCGACATGGCAAAACGGTTTCTAATATGAATTTTAGAGCTTCCGTATAATTTATGGTTATACTTCTTATCTGATCTTTACATTGGCCGCAGTCGGAAATTCAGTGAAGATCGATCTTGGGTTTATTTAAAAAATTTTTTTTTCTTCCTTTCAACCCCTAACTCACTTCTGGCGCTGAAAAGTGTTTCGTTACGGGTATCAAATGCGCTTGTAACACCTGGCTGGAATTTCTTTACCGATTGGATTAAGACGTATGGCATACCTTACGCCATTCGAGACGGATGCCTTGACTTTATTATTCTACAAGGGTAACTTATTTCTAGTCCCTTTTTACTGCGTCCACTTCCTATCCTCAGTCACATTCCCTCGTTCACGTTCTATAACAATCCTCATGACTATTTTCATCCCTATACCTATTTCCGTATCCTTCCTGAAACCCTATGAAGTAATCACCCTCGGTCTAGGTATGTTTACTAAGGAAATATTCAATTTTACCCTCGGGAGTAAGACGCACGTGTCCACACACGTGAAATCGGTAAGATCATACCAAAGTTTTGGTACTTTTCCAAATTTTGGATTTTAGACAAAAAAATGTTTTTTTTTTTATTTTACAAAATCGCCTCTAAATTTACCTGGGATACTGGTACTTGATATGGGATGGTGAAAATTTTTGTGTTACATAAAAGTCTGTCAAAATTTTATCCCGGCAGATTTTTCAGGGAATTGTTTCTATTACATAACCTACAATATGCTGTATACAGTGTAGTTTATAATCTCTAAATATTTGATAGCAGCGCCGCACAACTAAGGCCACATCTGCGTCGGTGTCAGCTTCAATTATTAAAACGCCATATGCCTCCGGCTGCTGCTCTCTAAGTACGCATGTACGCATATGACCGTATAAGCTTACGTAACGTATACTACACTATGGGTACCGTGAATCTATATATGACACGGGTGGCGGAAGCAAGCCTGCCAAATGCCACTCTTTCTAAATACAAATCCCCCAATTCCACCTAACACGCGCAGCCTGTTACCTTTCGACGTATTAAACCAGATTGCCTTTTGTAAAACAGTTGGCTATACGGATTCGGCTCTTGGTCAATGTGCCAGATGGGAATAATTGAACAGTTCGATTTTCAGTGCGAACAATGGTAGGATTGAGATAAAGAGGTCCGTGCGTAATATTTGAAAATTTTTAAAATTTCATAACCTTTTACTAGTGGGAGCAAAAATTTTTTTTGGAAATTAACAATTTTTGAATTTTTCATCCAAATTTTATACGGTTGAAGTACCAGTTTTTTTATTTAACACATAGATAGTCTCGACTACCCGCACTATACGCTTTTTATGCTATATAGGGAAATTTTCCTTTTCGTAGTCCTGATAACCTCTGTGTCTGTGTACCAGTACCCTCAGTACCCATGACGTGTCTGATAACGCAATGGTGCCATTAGTTCGCCCTCTGTGTCAGGAGACACGTGCTGTTTCAATTACGGTGCCATAAGGGTGAATGCAGAGTGAATCCCCCTTTTTTTACCCTCTTTCTATCCGTCTCTCTCTCTCCCTAGTTCTTTTCTCCTCGAAATAACGATATGCTATCTGCCTGAGAATTAAAGCCAGAGAACTAACCCGCTTTTTGTCAGTCGCGATAAACCCGTCCCGTGAAAGGCACTCTAGAGGATTCCGCTTGTTTACCTCCGTTCCCTTTTTTTTTTTTTTCTTTTCTTTTTACGATTTAACAAGCTTGAATTTTGGGAATCGTGCATGAACTGGCAGTGATGGGATAACGCGATTTTGAGAATGAAAACAAAGTAGAGTTCAATTTGATTGTTTATATGAAACTAATGAAATTAAAATTTGGAGGGGATTATGGGTGTTTTTTTGGAAATTAACATTTTTGTCGGATTTTGTGTAACGAGCTATGTCCAATCGGACTACTGATAGCGTAATTTGTAATGGGTCGTTTTAAAGGTGGGAAGTAACCCATTGCCGGGAGCGTCTAATTAGATAAGGTGGAAAATGAACAAAGCGACGAGGGTTTGATAACGATAAGGCTGGTTCCCAAGCAACGTGATACAGCGCGACGTGTCGCCGAGGTAAAGTCCGCCAAATGTATTACGAGCAGGAGTAGGTTATAAAAAGTTTTTTTGAACAGGATTTGGTCGCAAATATTTTTTAGGTTTTTCGAAATTTTTTGAAAAAAATCGACATACGTGTCAGTTATATGTAAAATTGTAAAATTGTGTTACAAAAATGATTTCGATACAAAATTTATGATTTTTTTCGATGCTCGTGAATTTTTGCAAAAATTACATTTCCATCGCAACCGCATCGTTGACGTAACTGAAAATCGCATCGATAGAAATACATCTCGAGCAGCGAATTGGCAAGTGGCCGCATTAATTCCGCAGTCGTTCGCTCGAAATTAAATCGTTTCGTCGGTTTCGTTCTGCGGCCAAGCCAAATAAAATATGGCCGGTTCGCGACGGGCCGCTCCCTTGAATATTAATCGTGAAGCGTGTCCCGAGGATTCCACGTGTTTTTAGTTCGAGTTGGTCTGCACCGCACAAGGACGACAGTGTTAAAGTGACCAACCAAAAATTCCGTAAGACATATTCGACAGAGATTCAAGCGTTTGATTGGAATTTCGCGATAAAAACAATTGCATTTAAGAGCAATTTTTTTTTCGCAAATTATTCCAAAAGCTTACATTATACCTTACAAGGTACGTAAACCGCATGCCGCAATCTTAAAAAAAAAAATGTATTGATTCAAGGGATCAATTTGCTGATCATATTGATACGGTATTAAATTACAATATCAACATGTGCGATACTTATCGAACGGAGTGTACGACATTGATTGGCATCGTCATCGATTAGGCTTCTTCCTGTCAGCGACAGATGACGATTTTAGGAACACATATTTTTCCAATTTCGAAACATACGGTTTTCAAAAAAAAACTTTTTTTTTTTTACTAGCGTCACATCTCGTTCGCTCCCTATTGGTTTGGCAAATTTTTGAAAAAAAAAAAAGAAAAAAGCTCCAAGGGACTCTTTAACACGTGCTTCGGAAACACATGGGTATTACTAGACTTAAATAAGGTGAGGCCCATCCCAGTAGTTTAGCTCTGGCCCAATGCCCCGGACCCCATTCAGACTATTTGGGCCTCCTTTTAGTCGGCATTTCACTGCCGATTACCACGGACATGCTCGAGATCTTTCAGACGCTTCTCCCATTACTAGAATTCCCATTGCTATTGGTAGGTATTGCCGTTTCGGTTCCCGTAACGAAATCCCATAGCTTTCGGAAATCCATGGCAGGAAATTGGCCAAGCAATTAACTCGAAAGAGCCTTGTAGTTCGAATATGCGTGTAACACACGCGAGCACGTACGGGGCCACACGTGATATAATTACTACGAGTAATTAGTACACACATAGACGATTCTATTAATTTACTTACCGATCGAACTTTTGATTAATCGTGACGTAACGAAATTTCGAACTGTCATTTTTGTCCTCAGACATAAATCTCGCGATTGCAAGAGATTCGGGTAATAATTCACTGTTAAGTGCGTCGATAAAATTCAACGAGGATAAAATACCTGTTTTCGTATTTTAGCGAAATATCGCGCATGCGCACGAGTACGCAGCTGGTTTCGTTTTGAACGTGACGAAATATCGAGTTAAGAAGTCATTATAATATCATAGTGGATACAACCTGTGACGTTACATAATTTTTAGATTTTTTTTTTTCAGTAATTTTATCCGTGCAAAAAAATTTTTTTCAAAATTTTCAATATTCAAAAAATATTTTTTTTTCCTCTATTCAAGGTGGTCAAAGATTTATGGAGGAATTGAAAAGTAAATTCTTAACACGTATGCTATTTCCTTGTCTAATTAGCACTGCGGTGCGCGCGCAGGTGTTTCCTTCCTTGCTTCGTTCCCCTCGCGTTTACCGTACACTAAGCCCAGCGAGCAAGGCAACAGCTGAAGAAGCCGAGGCGTCGTCTTTTGTGTTACTAATGCCTAATATAAATTCGAGATTTTGCCTTGAGATTATATGAGAAAAGTCAGACATTGAAAGGTGCTCAGGAGTAAGTCTGAAAAGAGTTTTTCGAAATCGCCCACGCACCTGTGAGGCCCGCAGATCCGCCGTAACGACTAAACCAGGCGATGTTACGAATAAAAAGCGGGAAAATTCGAATAAAAAAATGTTCAAATTTCCCCATAAATTTTTCAACGCCTTGCTATAAAAAAAAGATTTCGCGAGTGATCTTGGTATAACAAATTTTTTGGAGTACGTCGAAAGTACGAAAACGAAAATTACATATATATATATATGTATATATATAAAATTAGATATATATATATATATATATAGGTCGAGGGAATCCGTGCTCCCGCATGGATCCATTATCACATAACTGCAAGCAGGCGTGGGAGCCGTGGCTTAGCCGGTTGCCTGGAGGGATACAAATTACTACTATAAACTTTTAATGTTAGGGCCTATACAGCGGCAACCGCACGCACGTGCGTTTCGAATTCCGAAGCAATCACAAATGCCGTTTCGGGGTAAAGGCGCTCTTGAAACCTGCCGCGCGAAATCGATCCTCTCTTCCGATTGGCGATTTTGCTCCACACGCAAAAACTCGTCTAGGAGTGAATTTGCCGAATTCTCTAAGTTCGCGAGTCACACGAAACTTATCCCAGCCCTTAAATATCGTCTGCACGTGTTCTAATTGGAATATATGAAAAAAAAAAATTTTTCAAAATTTTTCGCCCATGTCAAACGTCTACATACTGCTTCCTCGAGACAGTTTTTGAGAAATTTCAGATTTGACTATATTCTTACAAATTTTTCAAAAAAATTCTCTATCGTCACGTCGCGTGGGTGAGTCGTGGGAAAGACACACGTTTCTGGTCAGTTCGTCTTACGGAAGCCTGTTGGGCCTGTTTACCGACATACTCAACAGTGAAGCACATAAGGCCCCGACTTTTTGGGTCTTGTCCAACGAATAAGACGAGATCGTCCCTAGTGCTATGTGAACAGAACGGCAGCTTTATATCCTCGAGTGACTCTGAGTGGTTCACTCGTAGTACTGCGATACCCACATATCGTGGGACATATCTAGGTGCTTCAGGTTCTCTGGACTTGGTAAATAATTTCGTAAATTTCTATACAACCACATATCACCGGGGGGGGGGGGGGGTACTCCCCCTCAAGTCCCCATAGTCTCATCATGAAAAGTTTACACCCTTTGAAGAGACCCCGGTATATAACCATACACGTCACGGGCCCAGAAATTTGGGGGAGGGGAGGTGGGGCCTGAGAAAGTCCCGGTAAAATAAATGCTCGCTCGTTAACTAACTACCAAATTGATTTCGAGAACGAATCCGTTGAGATTCTCGAAAAGACTTTACCGGTTTTTGAGGTACCTACATACGTGTATATATATGTACATATATATATATATATACAAGAGAGAGATAGGGCGAGAATAGGTATTATCGTGAGAAACAAGAGAATCTGTCGAAAGAGAAATAATTGGCAAGCCACAGGGATACGGGAAAAAAATGTGGTAAATTAAAAAAATTTTTGAAATTTTGTTATCAAAAAATTTTTTTCGTATATGTAGATAGGTTTCTTTTTTTCGTTTCCGTGTGCTGAGAACCGGAATACCTGGTGACGGCAGTCACCTTCAGGGCGTCGCATTTAAACCGAGAGTCTCACCTGCCATTCGGGCTGGATAACTGTGGGCCTTTCAGGTGCGTCGTAAAGGGCCCAAAGTTGGACCTGTCACACGTATGAGGAGCAGCAGCTTCGCATATTCCTTGTACGAAATGGCACAGCGCGTGGCCGCATAATTTTGAGGAAATTATTCAGGGACAGGTTTCCGCTTCGCCGTTCCCAGACGATGTTCCCGGTGAGTGACCATTCTGGTGGTCACGCGACTCTCCGTGCCGCATAATTACAGTCACGGGATTATCCGTGGAATTCGGAAGGAAATTTTACCAAGTATCCAAAGCGTCCGGTACCTAGGACCAAGAAGGAATTAGAAACTAACCGTGGGAAATTAGGTAGAAAAGTGAAAATTTTATCAAACAAAAATTTCCATACAAATCCATCTTCTAAGAAAGCGTAAATTCGACAACACGAAATTTCGAGTAAAAGTGGGTGAAAAATTCCCCAAAAAATTGCTGCCAAATAAAAAAAGCCAAAGGTGCCAGACCCGATTAATTTCTCAGGCGTTCTTTTAAAATGGTATTAAAAAACGAAGGGAAACTCAAAGCGTCAGAGCTAAGCCGTAAAGATGCGTTTTGGGGCTCCTGGACCCCGACCGTTCCCCTTCTCTAGGAAATCTTTCCCAATGGTCCAGCCATCTGTATTCGGGATGAACCCTAAGCCGATAGCGGCTCCATGGTGTCGTGTCGGCATTCACCTGATCCTCGAGGTTAAGGTCTTTCTTGGCTGGTAGATGCGTCCTGGAGAACCAAAAGGCCAGAGGCTGCCTGCTGAGTCCTGGCGCCTATAGGTATCAGGATCGACACACCTGTGTCTGTCCCTTCCTACCATTCCTATTACCAACCTTCTAAAAACCATCCTATATCCTACTATTCCTATACAACGTATTCTCTCTTGTGTATATATACATATATATATGTATAGATTGCGCAACCTGCCTCCTGTATACCTATATACGTATATACAAACAAACAACATAAAAAACGTCTGGCTCATCTAAACTTTACCGTCTTCTAAGCCAGATACTAATCAACGCGTTAGGTTACCTAACCTGATACCACACCGGGTCATCCTCTGAGACTGTTTTCCAAACCGCAAAACTATGCAGCTGCGACGGGGGACTAATCAGAGCTGAAATCACAGAAACAGGTTGTGTTTGAGATTTTTCGAAAATCTAAGAAAAATGATTAATGGACGCCATGACGGTTTTGAGTGTTGGTAATAGAGATTTTTCCCACGGTTTTACTAGTTTTATATATATATTTTTTTGAAAATTTACATTTAGTATTGATGCAGGAGATAGAATTTTTTTTTCTCACTGTACACGATTTTGGAAACGTGCTCTTGATTTTTCATGGTTAGTTAGGACCTTTGTGCATTTTTAGGTAGATTCTCAAGGCAGTTTCTGTGACGTAGAAAAGTACCAGTCAAAAGTGTATATAGGTATAGTGCGAATGTTATTACCAGGCTGTAGATTTTAATGGAGAATAAAAGGAAGGTAGAAAAATTTATTTGAGCAAGAACGTGGCTAAATCTCAATTTACGTTTCCATCGTGAGTCACGAAAAGGACACCTGGCACCTGGACGAAAACAGCGCCAATTTAACGCTACGTGACGAGGTCGCAATCCGTGAGCTTAGCGCATCTCCGTCAGGTGTTCCTAGGGGACTTAAATCGGCCTGAAGAAGAAGGAGAAGAAGAAGAAGACTAAGAAAAAGGCAATTTAGACTGTGAGGAAAAATTCCCTTTGGAATTTCCAGTAAAGTCACAAAAGACTGCCGACAGTTACGAATCCACGTAACTCCATTGGTAAATTCACAGTTCCCACAATACCCTAAAAAATCATTATCACCAATCACTGTATACATATATATATCATCGATCGGTCCGCTTTCTCAAGTTATCGAGGTCGCAATTTATAACGTGAAAGTCAAGAAAGTCGTACGGTAAAAAAAATCATAATAACCTACCCAAATTTGTATTTTCCAAAATTAAACAAAAATTCATCCCTCGTCAGAATTTCTTAAAATTTTGTCAAACTTGAATCTATGTTCGTTAAATTTCATAATTAAGCACTCGCTGCTGATAAGGTCAAGGATCATCCAATCAGTGAGGTCACCATCAACAGGCACTGAAACGTCTCCACATAATACAGTGCCTGGACCCATATACGTACATTGCTTAAGTACAGGTCAGTCCGCAGTAAATCAGTCAATGCATTGTCGTAATTTATGTAAAAGGGTGGCTTGGCATCCGAGAAAACGGGAATAACGAGGAGATGCGACGGGAAGCGAAAGTTAGGTGCGCAACCTAACCAACCTAACCAACCTAACCAGCCTAACGAACTTAACCAACCTAACCAATCTAACCAACCTAACCTAACCAACCTAACCAACCTAACCTATCCGTATCTACCTACCTGTAGAAACACAAAGTCCAGGAGTTAGCCGTCCAAGTGTTACAGGGTTTACAGGTGCGTCGGACGGAGCCTGGGACCAGCATTGCTCATCCGCAGGCAGAGCACAAGCGGCGCACCTGCCGCTGCATCATTCATTGCCTTTATTTCTCGACTTGCATCGCCATCGGCAACCTGGACCAAACGTGCCATCATCTCCATCCCAGTCCTTCGCCCTCATTACCATACCTATCCCCATCCTCGACATCATCCACCTCATTGGACTCGTCCCACCTCATCTCCTTGTTTTTCATTTTGTAGCATCTTTTTTTTCTTAATTCCTCTATATCTTCCTCCCAGCCTCCTCTTTACACGAATCACCTTGTGGCTGGACCAACATTGAGAGACACCTTATACAGGGTTCGTCTTACTTCAATTCCTATAAACAGAAGGACAGACGAACCCTTACTATTTATAAGAATCTACCAAGTGTCACTCTTGACAACGGTAATTTAATTGCTTTATTTTCGGGTAAATCTGATTTTTTTTAGGTCAAAGGTCAAATTTATTTTATTTATATTTTTCGTTATCAGCGTACTACCAAGTACTGATAATAGGGAATTTTAACTTTTCACAGTCTTCTTACTCCGCGCAACAGGTGTCCATCACGCTGTATAAAAGTTTTACAAGGACTGGCTAACCTGGGTATCGATTTCAAAGCTTGGTACCGACCAGCCATCCACCCAGCAGGGTGCACCAGTATCATCTTGTCATGCTACTTTGTCCGTAAGGAAAATTTACGAATAGGAACAGGTTGCGAGCCCGTTTACAGGTACACAGAACGTTAAGGGCTATTCACATCCCTTTGCGAACTACAATGGCTTTCAGGTTCCTTAGGATTCCCGTTCTCCGGGTACCGAAGTGCAACCCCTTAATTGCAGATTCGAAAGGTGGCTGACGACTTGCCTAAGGAATTTATCGACCATCCAGCTATGGCTGTTGGAACGCAAAGTGAATATTTTGAAAAATAATTTTTTTTTTGCAATTCGCCATATCTGATCAAAATAAATCTTACGACTGTATATTAATAATCGTATCTAAGCTCATCAAATTAAAGAGTGCTGACAGCTTCCGGTTCTCGTGTAGTCACATTATTTTTGGTTGGTGTTATTTTGGGAATTCAAAAGGTTATCTCGACTCTGCCACGAAGA
Source organism: Calameuta pallipes (assembly GCA_030142375.1). Classification (NCBI taxonomy): domain Eukaryota; kingdom Metazoa; phylum Arthropoda; class Insecta; order Hymenoptera; family Cephidae; genus Calameuta; species Calameuta pallipes. The sequence continues at coordinate 94,681 of JARQSW010000173.1, forward strand.
TACAGTCTGATGTAAAATAAGTATCTCCTTGACAGAATAATGTTATTTACATTCGAATTTATTATCTATATTATGTTACCGGTTGGTATATAGAATTTTTGTTATCAAACTAGATAACGTTGGAGCATATGGAAAAACAAGCAGAACGTGAATGAACTTATGTCATAATAAATCTCTATTATGGTTTTTAATTATTTTCGAAACTCTGTACCGCTATCATTTCTAGGGATTTTTTCTATTTTACATAGTTCTCGATGGCTGCTTCAATTAAATTATATTATTTCAGCACAGTTGGTAACGTTGCAAAATTCCCAAGCAAAGCAACAGGAACAATTCTCTTTGGAGTCTACCATTTAATTATGCGTAACGAGTGCATTAATAGCAGGGACTGTCCTCGGGCAAAATTTAATGGGTACAGTCGGTTCGAAAATCGCCGAGTAAAACAATTCCACGTAAGATACAAAGTTCGAGAAAAAAAGTCTAATTTCACTGAAATCGTCAAGTAGGTAAGAAAGCCCTAAAGGATTTTCCTCGAGAGACGAAATATCAGTGTCAAAGAAAGTAAAATTTTCGTTTGACGTTTTCTATCCCCGAACAACAGGTGCATTCAAAGCGTCCGGGTATCAGTTACAAAGCAGAGTATAGTCAGCTTAGAAATGACGGGTCGAGGATCTCATCGCATCAGGGCTTATTGTCCAGCATGGAAAATTTACGAATGGGTGTCAGGGGGGGAACTATGGTACGACGGGCCCCGTTCCATTTTACCGGAGTCTGATTTATGCGAGGTGTAAGGATCTCACCTGCCTGAGTCCTTGGTCCTTCGACCTCTTCGGACGAAGGGCCCCTGAGCCTACCACGCGAAGAATGTTCCATCCCGACATAGACAACGTGGCCGTTGAGGTTTAGAATGCAGGACCCTTGTCTCAACCTGGACACTTTTAACGTCTCTTTTCTCCTGGTCAGGCCCTTTTAGTAAATTTCCTTTTACACTGTTGTTTTCGTGTACTCCACAGACATTGACACCCTACGTCTCCAGGGTACAAGGATCCCCTGACTGGGACTAGGTACTCTTGGAGGATCGTGCAAGCAGGATGACCCTGAGTAAATTCATAAGGAAGTGGACCCCGTCCTTGTTTAAAACTTAATAAAAAAAAATACTCTAAGATCATAAGCAAAGGTTGCGATAATAAGAGCCAATGAGGAAGCAGTGACAGAGAACAAGGACATGACGTCCAAGGAGATCCTCGAGGAGATCTCATCCTTGAGCAGATCTCAGCATCTTCCCCACGTGGATCTTCAATGGCTAAACTAGCCATTCTAATTGGCTCCAGCATAGTTCGAGGCTGCTGATAAATCACCAGACTCTGACCCCACCCGTTACCGATCTTCCATCCAGACCAGGCGCGTGAGATTTCTGATGATCAAAATTTGAGTCGCGTGTCCTCAAAATTCAAATGAACTCTCTAATACTTGACCTTTTTTTCTTCGTTCCCAAAATCGACGTTATTACCCACCATCGACGCCCTCGAACCCCTCGAGGATGATAGAGGGTCTTCGATGTTCCCTACCATTAGGCACAGCCCTCGTGGTACCTTTAAAGTGCGGTAAAAGGGCACAGGTGTTATGGTCCGAGGATAGAAATGGTCCCGATGAGCCATTGCAGTCTGATCCAGGTGGTGAAGCTATTGTACCCGGTGTCACCGATATCCTAAATACACCCTCGAGCCACTATTGTCCAGGGTAACCGATACTTCCCTCTTCCAGGAAGAGAGGGTCTACCTGACCCAGAGCCTAATTACCTGAGCCGTCACAAGGACACGGCCCCGTCGTAGTCACTGTACCCAAAGGTCCTCAGGTTGCTCCTCACTGCGAACAAAATGAGTATCAGGTACATAACCTCAAAAAATATTCAATACCGATTCATCATTGTACCGGCCCAGTCTATGACGCTACAGTCTGGCCACCACGAACTCAAATGATACAACGATAAAGTCTCTTGAACGAACAAAAGATTATTGGGTCTAGACTCGCTTTCCTCGTACGGCGATTACATTCTGCGTATAGCCCCCGCGCATGCGCATCTGTATACAGTAATAGGCAAAACCATAACCTCAAAAAATATTAAATACCGATTCATCATTCGATCGGCCTAGTCCACGACGATTCAGTCTGGCCACCACGACCTTAAATGATACAACGATAAAGTCTCTTGAACGAACAAAAGATTATTGGGTCTACACTCGCTTTCCTCGTACGGCGATTACATTCTGCGTATTCTTATAGCCCCCGCGCATGCGCATCTGTATACAGTAATAGGCAAAACCAACGACGTCAACGGCAACCCGATATCCCTGAGCAGAAGAAACGACGCGGCTCGTTTCTCCTCTTGGAATAAAGTGACCTGGTTGCACCAGCTGGATCACTCTGCATACAAAGTGGGCCCGACCGTCTTGCAATCACAAATCATATGGCCGTCACGGGACGCATGTAGCAAAGACGCCCTGGCTCGCCACATCAACGAACCCCGTAAGAGCATATACTGTACTTGTATAATATACATGTATACAAGCTATATTAAAAAAAAGGCTACATCTCCGCGACTACACAAGCTCAAAATTTCACCCAAGAGATACAAGCTGGTATAATGAGCAGGCTTGCCAACCAAGCGGGCGCCTTTCATGTTCTGCGTCGTTGAGTTTCGTCACACTTGCGTTACGGTAGTTATCGCTGCTATCTATACCCGGAGAGCGCTCTTATCTTCATGGACAATGCACTTCGTGGGACCGAGTGCATTTTTTTTTCATAAATAAGAAATTTTTTTTTTTATCACTTTGCCTGTACAGACCAACTTCACGTTGGAGTGTATTATTTTTTTTTTGTAATTGGGATCCCTGTATTTTTTGCGTTATGGGAGGGGGGGGGGGATGGGGTGATACTGAAAAAATAAAGTGTCAATTTTCATACAAATACAAGGAACGCAGTAAAAGTCTGTCTGGAGTCGCCAGGGTGACTCATTCTCAGAACTCCACGAAGTTCGCCACTCTATGGAGACAAGGCGAATGTAAGAATGCGAACGGGAACGCAGACGCGAATGCGAAAGCAAACTTGAATACAGCTACGAAAGTAAATGCAAATGTCGCAGGCGAACGTTTGCGGAGGCGTTTATTATCGCCTGGGTTCGGACCATTGCCTATACGCTTGCCGGCTGCCACTGTCGTTCACGCCTTGTATTTTTTTGCCTTTCACTCGTTGCTCTCGGAAGCAAGAAACAGGGACGAGGAAAGAGAGAAAAAGAATAAGTGTCAAGGGTAATTTACACTGACGAGGATCGACGTTGAGGGTTAACGTATTTTTTTTTATTTGCCGCAAAATTTTTTTTTCCAAAAATATACAACTTTGTCGATAATGATAATTGAATAGAATAAGAATAGAGAAGAAATTTTTTAATTTTCTGCAAATTTTTTTTTCCTGAAATATACAAGTTTGTTGATAATGATAATTGTTATCATCATTTGCGAGCTTATCAGGACTCAAACTCCGGGCGATATCTTGGCGGGAATTCGGTAGCGATTCAAACTGATCGTTTCTCAGAAAGGTTATCTCGTAAATGCTAATTTACAGAACAGTCCTGAGATACAAGACGAGGCTGTGGAGCGGGTCCGGGGAGTCTGTCAGTGAGCAGAGAGGCAAACATGATCTCAACGTGAAAGATCATCTTCTGCTTCGCGTCCTGTGGATGCGACTTAACCTTCAATTTGATTCACGCGCGACTGCGAACGATCCTCCGTGACGTTTATAGAAATCCTTATGGGTTTATTTGTCGAAAACGATCATAACATTCTGCGCGGGTGAGCGATCCTGGGATTGGTCATAAGACGGAGCTGTAAAAATACGTAAGGGGAGTCCCTGTGGATTGGGCCTTATTAAACTGACACGGGATACTTGCCATTTTTTTTGCGATCGAATTCCCACATATATTTAGATTGACGACTCGTGTTGACCGATACGATAAGCTCAGGTCTGTATTAATTCTGCATAAGTAATATTTGCAGTACAATATATACATATACACGAAACTTTTTTGCGGTCGCAAATATCACATAGTACGAACGTGCCTTAAGGCGGGTTTGCAATGCCGAATAAGATGAGATATAATTATGGTAATTAATATCCAAAAAATTATCGTGCGTCAAATTTAAATTGTATACAGTAAATTTTCAATGGCGTTTAATTACAAGCGACCTAGTTGAGTGCGCTGGCTAAATGTGTCTGTCACTCTTGAAAACGACTGTACAGTAATCCCGTTATATAAAGTTTCAATAAAATTCAAATCAATCTCCTGCATTCTTTTACGAAGATTTGAAAATCCGTCATTAATCAATTTTATCAATGACCCAAGTAGCAGCTCGATGACATCTGTTTTCATCGAGCGTTTAAAGAGGCATGCCAAGAGACGGTATTTGAAAAAAAAAAAATTTTTTTTTGGTATCCAACAAACCGCAAAATCACGACCGACCATCGTTAAATCAAAAATGATCGACGGGGTCACGTGATACAATGTGACTCGAGGTTATACAGGGTGTCAAAGAAGTGAGCAATAAAGACCGCACGTGGTGGTCACAATATCTCGGTATACCACCGTCTTAATTTAATACGCTCATAAGTTTCCCATAGAAACGTGCCGGTCAGTGTCGCAGCATGCCTGAGTATAAACCAGGCATTATCGTCGCCTTTCATGGAAACACGATAGCCCATTCCAATGTCTTTAGGATTGTGAGAGTGAAAGATCGTGAGGCTGTGCGGCCAGTAGAAAGATTACGAGGCGCGACATCTGGCGCCAGACGCACATGCGTCTCTTGGTTAGTATATGTACACATATGTGTATACATATATATATACATATATATATATACAGTAAAAGAGTGAGATGCATGGTGGCATTGGGCCTCAAGTCCCATGTTGGACGATTGGCAGGAGCGTGCACGCCTACACGCGCGTCGCGACGACTGAGTAGCGGTGCTCATTTTACTTTGGGTTCAAATTATTTATGGGTATACAATGACCTATGACCCTAATCCTCTTGACGCCGCGAGTCTTGAGAATTAATCTATTTCTATAGAAACTTAACCGGGGACCCCCATTACGAAGTGACGATCGGACCTCAAGGACCCCCATGACTCGACGCCAATCAACCGTGATGAGATTAGTCAATTTGCATAATGGATGTTTCAAAATTTCATTAAATTTTACGTGGGAAAATATTTAAATTCGATTATATACGATTTTAATGATCATATATATATATATGGTTTATATGGATATTAGTTTGGGTCAATACGTGAAGAAGCACTGTGCACTTTTAATCGTTTACAAAAAAGCAGTGCTTAACCCTTGCGAGACGCTGGTTGACCTGAGTTAAAAATTTTTGCGATTTTGCAAAAATTTTTTCGCGATTATTATTATTGTTATTCTTAACGACCTCGTTGAAGATATATATATATATCTTCATATATATTGGAACGGCGGAAACATATATGTTTCTTAGAGTCTTGTCATGTTTTTTGCATGTTAACGTTACTTGGTCCATCTGGACGCATGGAGACGGGATAGCCTGGTATAATTATGGGCGTCGCATATGGCAGACGTCCAAAATCAGGCGTCGTTGCGATTCCGCAGAGTCTCGAGTCTTCAAGGTAAAATCTCCGTGGCTTCCGGTTTACTTTAATCACGAAATCCGGCATCGTTTTACATCTCCCACGTATATGGATTTGGTCTGAGGCAGCAGCTGTTCTACCGATGACGTCACTGGGTAAAACGTTTCGAAAATTAAATAAATTCTAACAGAGATTATTTGGCTTTCGATTGGTCTCGTACCACGGTATGACTTTCACCTCCTCTTTCGGGTGTGAATTTTTTTTTTGGCGTCTACGATGATTTTTTCTATTGAATTCATGATTCTTTGTTGTTATCAATTACGACGTCATTTTTCATGCGCAAGTCAGTCTTTAATGAGTTTTGATGAATTTGCTAATTCGCCACACGGTACGTGGTTCTGTTACGAGGCGGCCAATAAGACACGCGTGCTTAGTGTGTACGGCTCTGAAGCAAAGTCGTCATTGCTTATCCATGTAATTCGTAAAGGCGCATTCACAATGCGAATACCTTGGGTACATACCAGCCCGGGCAATTCCACGAGATTAAATGCTGTACTGTATACTATGTATATATATACATATATATATATATATGTGCGAATTTCAAATTGGGAAGCCACCTTGTCCTGCAAAGAATCAAATCGGGGACTCGATTCTATTTAAGTTTCGAGACGGATGAATTTTTGTGGAAGCTGGGCGTCGCGACGGAGTCGTATCGCAGGCTTAAACGTTCTTTCAAGCGTTGTTTCGCCTCGCTTGGCGACACAGCCAACTTGCCGAGTATCAGCTTGGCGACGCGACGCTCACGAGTCAGTTAAAAAAAAATTTTTTTACTTTTACATTGTACTAAAAAAAATCAAAAAATTTTTGTAAAATACATAAGCAAAATTATGTACTAAGAGACATCCAATACAGCGCATTAGTAAAAAAATTTAATAACTATTCAGCATCGTTTGCTTAGTCTCGTCGGATACTCAAAGCCGTCGCGACGCCATTCGCTACCTTCGTTCAGCTATATATAATGAAACTCGGTCCATTTCCATTCCACCCGCGGAACACCTGCACGTATTTGTCTGTGCAGGAGGCGCGGGGATGCTGGGTCTTAGGAACGTCGGGACGCCGACGTCGTGGTGCGTCTCAACAAAACAAGGACGCATCGCACGACGCCGCGGCGCCGACGTCCAGCTGGCATCCCCGTCACCTCGAAACGGCCTCAGAGACAGGGCTAAGGAACAAGTTCCCTACCCCTTCTCACCCCCTATGTATACCAAAAATTCCACGGATTCCAATCTACTTTCTAATTAATCCCAATTTCCTATCACGCTAGAATTCATAATCACACTACAATTTCGTATCTCATAAACACGCATCCGTTAACAAAAAAAAAAGTTATTCCCACCACGCACGTCACGCCGTCTCGTTGCGACTTTCGTGCATCGTGCAACATACCGCTCGTGCCTTCAGCCTGTCTCAGCCCTGAGGCGCCTTAAATTAATGCGTTCGAAATAGCCGCGATTACTGAAATCCAAGTAGCCACTCTAATACACTAACTAACCGCTACCGCGATACACTGAGGAATCATATCAGTCAGCAAGGACCCATACAAATTTTGGAACTTGAAAGTACACAGTTGATTGCAAGGTGTGAAAAAAAAATTTTTTTAATTTTGAAAATTTCCCAATTTAATTACCAGTATTAAAATAATCTTTTTTTTAATTTCACTAAATTCATATCCCAAATTCCAGCATTCACACCTAGGAACTATAACCTCTTACGGGAGTACCAACTGCCCAGTAATAAAGAACCAGGTAGATAAATATCTTTCTGTGTTCATTTCATAAACTCATACATAACCTATTTTCATTCGTGTCATTGCCTGGTGTATCGTAAAGCAGTGCCGATTCTCATCAGATTGAGATTCTCTTAGTTCGGTTAATAGTTCGAAATGCTTCGGCGACTGCGCACAGCTGGCTCCTTCGTAAGTCTTTTCATTGTCCGGTCGTCTGTTTATGATTCGTATACCCGGCGCTGGTTCATTGACGTGTTGGTTGTATAGGAAGATATCGGAGAATCCGGATATTTTCGTTGGGCGCTCATGTATTTTTGTGAAACGTTCTAATTCCGTAGACACGTGGCCGGGGAAACAGATGCGCTACCCGCTACGTATAAATATATCGTGACTACTCGTTAACTGCGTAACGGTCCTGTCTCCTTCGATGTGTTGCTTCGTTCTGCCTTGCGATGCTGCTTCTGCCTTGGCCCCGCGATATATAAAGTTACCAGCGTCGCGGCGCCTGGCTGCCCGGACATTCTAGCTATTTGGATCGTCATGCGAGCATACACGTATTCTTGATCTCCAAGAATGTGAAGACACGTACGCGATATGTGAAAAGGTAATTTCAAATTTTTTTTTGTAAAATACTTAAAAAAAAACTGTCTTACGTAAAATCATTATACGAGGATTCATTAATGTATTGGGGTAATAATAATAATTTTTCAAAATTTTTTTTTATTATACAACGTTGCTATTCAGCAGTGCGTGGCTTAGACGCGGAGGATGTTTACTTGAGCCCAAAACTTCCTGATTAGTCATTCATTACGTCTGCCTGCTTACTTCCGGTCGCGCCTGCCACGATATTAACATACGTTTCTATGCTCGATTTAGCGTCACGACTCTGTCGTACGGACGAGGCAGCGTCTTTGTGTATTCCGTGAAGGTTTTATTTTGAAAGGTAGTATTTTATTGACTTTTTTTTTTTAAATCTAATCGGCTTCTCACGTCTGTTATTAATATTTGGCTATTTATTTTTATCGATTTTAATAATCTTCCGTCCAACTGCACTTGTTTTGCATTGGTTCAAAGAAATTGGTTATGAACGACGAATAGGCATAGAAAATTTTTGACAAAAATCGGTAAAATCTGGAACAATATGAATGTATGCTAAGACGAATGGAACGGCAGGCCGGGATACGTTTCGGTTGGTGAGTCAGCTCGTCGAGATTTCATGCGTGCCATATGTAACGTGACTCGTGACTTTATTCATGAACTGTAGCAACGCGTAAAACATGACGGCACGGGTACCAACATAAGCACTTAGTTGGTGGAGTAGTGCACTCGTGAGAAATTCAAATTCCTACGTGCATAACAGCGTGGACTAGATTGCTTTATTAGAGTTTGATTTTTTTTTTCAAATTCCACTTTGTCAAGTGTCCGACGTGGTTTCAGGAAACTTTTTACTCCTTCAATTTTATCCTTACGAATCATCCAGTTGATAGGGGCCAAGGTCGATTGTCGTTTCAATTTTGTACGCTGTTGATGAAAAAAATTTTTTTATATTCACAAGGATGCTGTGTGTATATTGAAATTGTTCGTGAGTTGCCATGGAAATGCGAACAAGGTGGTTATAGCGTATTGTATGTATAGGTAATGGGGGTGGTAAGGTCAAGGGTCAAGCTAAGACGTTGAACCCATGGAATATTTTCTGAATTAATCGAAGCGAATCGAACCACTGACAATCTTGCGTATGATAATACCTTTGGCGAATAGCAAGCGTGATACGTATTGCAATGTAATTCTTATGTGCAATGTATATTGTTACTGATGTATTTTGAAAATGGAATAAACAAAATTTTTTTTTGTATTTTCAATACCAATGCTAAATCCAAGTTCCACAAAGCACTGTCATCTTTTTTTACTAAAAATGAAATGTAGCAATGCATCCTATCCCGTCCAGGAATGTTGATATATTCAAAGCCAAGTGAAACGACCTGGTTACATTGCAATACGATTTGTCCTGTCTCCATCTGCCTTCCGTACTATGCAATTCCTCCTGTGTGCAAGTGCAAACCACGTGACAGCAATGCACGTGGCGCCAGTGCAGTATACAAGTCAGCAGTACAATGCGGAATGCAGTGCTCAGCCAAAAACTATCAAAATAAAACAAGCTACAGTGTATCATAAATAAGACATCAAAAAAACGGCAATAACAATTTAATATTCGACTCCTTGATAATCAACATAAAAATCGTATCGATAATATGTCACCAATACTCTTATACTCGCTCTTAAAAATTCGACAAAAATCAGTAACAAGGTCAAGTTTAAAAAAAAAAAGTTGAATTTGCTTTAAACGTGTCCTTTCTCATTCGGACAGCACTGTAAATCTATCGCGTACAAGGCTATCCGCAAATATACTTGTCTACTAGTACAAGGGTAATACTTATATCAGTATTGGTTATTTTTTAAGTGTAATAAAACAAATTTTTACCTTCCTTAAAAAACTTTACCAGTCAATGATCATATAATTGCACATAAGAATATATACCTGGTGTACAATCCAATTGGACATAAGTTTTGCCCAACCAATATACTATACATATATATATATCCAATCCGTCCACAATCTTCACCTGCAATGTATATTATTATATTTACATAAATTCCCATAATGCAACATAGCCATACAAGTCCTACTGTAATTCCTCTATATACATATCTATCTCACAATACAAGTCTCGCAACGGTCTGACTTACTTGCTGGCCTCACTGCTTGCGCAGACCGAAAGCAGAGGCTGACCTCGCGCGAAGTCATCGAGGTCAACGCTCCGTGAAACAATTTATTTTGAGCATTTCCGTAAGTATTATTAGCAGTCGGTTTAATCGTCTGACAATACTTCACGAGGGTGGAGCAGGAGGAGATCAGGCCTGGTACGGGAAGATCCAAAGGTATGCGCTAAAATGAGACCATAAAATTATAATAATAACTGTAATACCCATATCATTGATATTCAGTAGGAAATTTTTTTAAAAATGTCAATTTAAAAAATATACATAGTAACAGCATAAATTTTGTTTACTGGACTCCGCAGGAAATGATTGCCAAAATTTTTTGTATACTTTAGATAAGCACATGTTGATATATTATATTGAATAGCGTGTTAGTATGCTAAAAATACTAACCTTATCTGTAAAGTAACGATGCGCCTACGTATATGGTTCGACGCTACTGCTGGCGCCAGTGAAACTACATATGTCGTGATTCATATATGCTGCATACTGGAACCTTATGCCAGCTCACATATTCCATGACTATTATACGTATGGATTACTAGAATACATATGTAACTGAGTAGGTAGCATATATACCCAAGGTAGAAAACACACGATTCATTATATTAAAGTTTAATGTAGTGGCTGGTAGTACGTAGTGGGTTGTACGGCCATAACAGACCAATGTGGTTAATGCAATTCAGTCACGTAGTCTATGTATACAAAGGCGCCCGGTCAGTATGTATATAGTACCTGCATTTACTACACATGAAAATGAAGTCTAGCGATCTTACTGATTATTTAATTTTATCAATTCACAGTGTGCACGATCGATTTACAATAATACCGGTCGTCCTCAGAATTTCGAGTTGTTACGCGTCAATTTTTGTCCATTGACAATGCTGAATGATGTTAATTGAGAGTCGTGAGTTACGTGGTTTTATAAAAGAATTTTGTCAATATTTGCTGTATGATTGGATACAGCTTTTTTGAAGTAACGGGGTATATTGTGTATTAATATATATATATACATACATACAGATACGGAAGCTCGTAAGACGGTTGATCATGTAATGAAGAAACACCTATACAATTATTATCATCTTTCAGTCATCGTATCGGCACGTAGAATTCACGTGACATATTTTCCATCGCCAATGGCGGTGCGATAGTTACCTTAGGTGTGCATCTTGCCGGCATTGTAATTGTGCAATAAAGAGGCAGGTGATTTCCGCGAGCTGTTTGACTTAGTCGACCTATCAAGGAACCGAGTTACTCGTGGATGAGGGTCAGGTGTGTTGCTGCAATAGCCATGAAAGTAAAGCAAGAAACTGCGTAGCAACGTAGACAGGACATTACAGTGTTTAGTTTGATTATCGAAGTCATCACAGTGCTGTGAACGCATCCACTCGCCACCTGTATGGGAATAAATAACGTGAGTTTTCGCTATGACAGTTGTAGGTTAGAAGCATTTATTTTTAACTTACTCAGAATAGCAGACTCGGTATACCAAAGAATTCTCATCGGTAGTTTTGCATTTGACGACGAAACTCAAGCTCGTTGACAGTTATCGAATTACAAACGTAGTTTTCGTGTCCATAAGGTAGCCATGTGGTTACGTTATGTTATTACGGTGGCCGCCGCGTAGTGTCGCTCTGTGCGCATGCGCGGCGCCCATGTCTGTCAGCCACAAAAGTCCCTAGGGACAACAGCACGTAATTTCGCCATTATGTCAAATCGTATACGGCCGTACAACAAGACCCTACGGAATTTTTGTCTTTATGAACAGCGACAGTGCGCAGGACCCCGTACAGAAAATAATCCCGAAGGACACCAGGGATTTCTTTTCTCGTGCCTGTAATTTTGCCGATGGTGACAGTGCCTTGTGCAGCCTCCGCAAGTAAAGGTATTCCATGAATACAGAAAGAGTTGAAAGGAGCATACGGCCTCAGGTTACGTACATATATCCTCGTATGGTGTCCCATATGCGATGAAGCCTGCAATTTATGCCCTGACCGAAAGCCGACCTAATTTAATATTGCACACAGCCAGGGCCGTATATTTTATGCTAAGAAGTGAATTTACAAAGTGCATCCTGTGCGTCTATAACTACCACGCGTTATCTGACTGTACATTTGTAGCCTATAGGTATACAAACATCGGGACCAAGTATAAGTAGGCAGGCGCGAGTAATTATTTTTTCGGCAGCCATTTGTCGATTTATCCTCAGGGCCTCGTCTCAATTCGCGATCATTAACATCTTTATCTGATGATCTACGCTAAAGGGGCGGCCCGCGCCAGCCCCCAACACGTCAGGTGCAAGTGCAGGGCCGATAGTATGCCGCTTGGGATGTATTTTATACCTGGGGGAAATACGGGCTCGCTCCTTTTACGTGCACAGCCCTGGGCGCTCGTGTGCGTACGCGACCACGCGCCGGAACCGGAAGCTGGGTGAGCACGCGAGCAGCGCGCGCACATTGTAACTCTTGTGTTGGATGCCGCTGCACAGGAAATTAGGGGGGAAACACTTTATGCCATGAGGCGAAGTCAGCACGCTTATGGTTTATGTCCTGGTAATTGACAATTTCTATGGCGGCGGCGACAGGTAAAATTTTCTATGGGTATTACAAATCATCTGCGGAACGTAATTTTTATATTTTATCTATTTTTGCGAACAATGTTAGAGGTATAAGAAAGTACAAATTTTCAAAATTTTTATATATCTTTTTTTTTTCTTTTTCTTTTTCTCTACTACGTTAGCTCAGGCTGCCCCGTAACATTGTACGAACTCATTCGGCCATACCAGAAGCCTATGGAAACACCTGTAAGCTTAATAAAAGATAGGTTCTGCTTATTATTAAGGTGTCGGCCTTTGATGACTTGGACGTCCGTCTCATTACGTTATATTACACCGCGACGGTAGATTCAACAAGAGCCTACAGGTGTTATCTTTAATTTCTTCGAGATAGCTATATATCCTTCCGAGCCTTCAACGTTACAAGGTGCCTCGCTGGACTGCAAAGTGCAGGGTGATCCAATCGGTCGCACTTATTTTAACGGCTGCGTACCTACGGCTCTTTACATCTCAGATCGATACAAACAGGTCATTATCGGGGACTTGTAATTTTCATTTAATGATAACGTTACCAAACGTTGCCAACTTCGGACGGGAGTTTCGCGAAAGATCGATATCTCGTTTCTCACCAAGACCTGACACTTTCCAACTTCCTGCAATAAATACTCGGGTGAAATCGAAAAAGTTTTTAGGACATATTTTTTTTTTGCAAAATTTCACTAAAGCGACGACTGGTCGACAAAAAAAAACTATAACTGCTCAAATATCGTATTTGAAAATTTTGAGAATAAAAAAATGTTGAAAAAAAACAAAATTTGTAAAAATATAATACATATTCTTTCATTTCTCACCTTAGGTCTTGCCCGTGGAAGCAATTGAAGAAAAAAAAGAACTGACGGCTCAAAATGAGAAAAATATGACTGACGACCCAATCACGGGGTGGCAAGTTTGAAACAAGACATACCTAAGTGGCACTATTAACACGTCATTTCTCGTCAGCGCGGTAGCCAGATCCTGACACGATAAAGATCAAAAGGAAGACACATTAGCCCGGAAGGGTTGTGTGGCATGATCTACAATGAACGCTACAACGAGATCGAATGTTATAGATAAATAAATGCCTCCCTATCTGAACTGTCCGATCTAACCATAAATCCTGGGTCGCGACTATCGCAGCAACCGCGACCTGGACTCTCGTTTTAATAGTCGAATGATATTGGTTCGTAAACATCGACCGGATGTGGGTCAGATGTCATGTGGGCGACCCCTATAACACACCAGGATCAGTACGAAACGGCATGGAGCAACAGAACACGCAGGTTGAACTGTCGGTGTGTGGGCTGCAGGTGAACCCCACCACCTGGCCCATACGCCACAGCCAACTGCCTAATTAATAACAATCGTATAGCAAGCTTAACCAAGCCTAACCTTAACTGGTCGTCAGTATAATCCCAAGGAATAAATCATTTTATTCATTGGCAAGCCTGCCGACAAGACTGAAGAAAAAAAATTCCCTAGAGGCACTTGCATAAAAGGTAATAGAAATTTACATAAATTCTGGATCCTAGTAACTTTACGCTATGACGTGGATTGTATGTCGTCATGTCTATAATGAACAAAAATTTTTATCGTGTCCTAGTCCAATTTTGTTTTTTATTCACTCATATAATTTTATATGGTCCACTGTCTCTGTCTTTTTCGTGTTATCTCTCTCTCTCTCTCCCTTAAGCCAAGTTTCCACCAGAAGAGCTTTCGGCGACTGGCAGTTACGCTTAATTCGATTTGGTCGTCAGCTGTGGGGAAAATGCTATCCGGGAGCATTTGGTCGTAGGGCGGGGATGAACCTCTAATGTTCTCAGAGCGTGGGATCGCACGAGAGTGAGAGAGAGAGAGATCATCTTCCGTCTACCACAGACATCTCTTATATCTCAGCTTTACAAATTCCGGTGCACGTGCACTAAGATCAACTTCGCAAAACTTTCGAATGCACGTGCAACGGGCCAAAAGCCAGTAGCATAGCGACAGCTGCGAACGACCGTGAGTCTGGTTTGGACGTCGTGAAAGCTGGGGAAACCTATTTAAAGTTCCGTGGGAAGCACTGCGCGAGCTACAGCAGTGTATGACGGGTAGCGGCTCGACAGGGGACATTAAGATAGGACAATAATTCAACAAGCTCAATACCAAATCATACCGTTCGAAGATGGTAAACTTTGTCACTTGAAATGTAGATTGCGCGGTGACATCAGGGGATGAAAATTTTTATTTGATTTTTTTCGAAATTGAAATTTTTTTTTTTTTGAAAATATTTTATGTACATTTTAAAATCTTATTCTTTTACCTGACTGTATCTTTGTACCGGGAGATCCCAGGGGATTGCGTGATCGTGGCGTGTGCCCGCGGGGGCGGTCAATTCGAGGAGAAGAGGATCGCGTGTGTACGAGCTTGCAGGTGGAGCGAAATCGAGGATCAGCCTGGACTTTTTGTATATAGCCTATGGGGGTTACTCATGGTAGAAGTGGTAGGTTGCACAGTGCGCACCTTAAACGTGGGCGGATCAGGAGGCGCCCGCGGGTGATTCTCACCCGCATACCTGGCATACGTGCCAGTCTTTCCTTTTCACCAGGAGGCAATGCACCATTCGTTTTCGAAAAAGGGAGAAGTCTGTACCATATATGCCTTCAGGAGACGAATCACAGTTAGTTTAGATGTACAAAATATTTTTTAAAATAATAATCAATATATTATTAATTATTTATTACAAAGAACATAGAACGTTAATCGTATGAATTTATAGGTCGATTAAATTTTTTTTTGAAAAATCCACGGAGAGAAAAATCATCTGACTTTTCCGTCATCCGATATACTCGACTCTATACAATTTATACGATCACCTGCTTGCAAGTACCGTCAGTGATCCTGATACTTTTTAGCTGTACCAAGTGTATATACTAGGTGAGCAAAAATTTGTGGAGTAAAAAAATTTTCACACGTCCGAGGTAGTTTGAAAAAAATGTAACTGGAAAATTGTATTTGTATGGGTGTGTATATTTGAGGTATTTTGTATTTTTTATGATTTTTTTTTTTCCAAAAAACTAGAATCCACGCTCGTGGAGGCACATTCCTGTCAAATTACCGCCTATTCAAGAAACATCGTGGTGGCTTCGTGGTCGTGTCTCGAAATCGAGACTATGGGGCCCGCGAAGTTCCTCGTAGTAGCCCTGAGGATGTTCCCATGAGTCGGGGGCGGCCACCAGTGGTTTGGTAGGGTCGAAGGTATTCCTGATGCCCTGGGGCAACACGGCGTTCAGGAACGATGCGTGCAACCGCGTGGGTTCTGAACTACAGACGCGTTATTATATGGAGAACCCTTAATAACCATCAGGCCAGAACGTAGAGGCCATTCGATTAAGCGCATTTTGTCCAGATCCGCCATCTTTCTTATTTTCGTACCATAATATGAAATTTTACCAATTATCATCGAGACTCGTTGCTTTATTTTTTTTAACCGATATTCTGTCACTTTGATCCACACTGACATCATCCAATGACAAATATACCAGGAGTCGTCACCATATACGCCTGTTACGCTACGCCTGTCCTTTTCTTTGTTAATCCATCGATCCTTCACCCATCACGTTTTCGTATGCTTTTACGAATATTGCGCGAAGAACTTACGAACGCGTGAATCAGGCTACAATGAGGGATAGGAGGATACGCCATTACGGTACCGTCCTGGTGTTGTACGACCAGCGCAGAGGTGTACCAAAAAAACGGTATACATATACCAGTACGTATACAAAAAATTTGTATATTCAAAATTGAAAATTTTTTTGGAGAATTTTTGATAAAATTTTTTTATTGATTAAATCAAGTAGCGAGCACGGTATTTCCGGTTGAGATTGAGAACCCGAAGTGACATCTGCTTTAATCGAATTCTCGTCAATGGTAAATCCTTATCTATAACGAGTGTGCCAACTGCACCTACAGTACCTGACACTAATGACTAATTAGCTTGTCGATATCCAAATACGAAAAGTGGAAACAAGACGTCAACACGTATAGTCCATTTTGTTATCATCGTGCCGAGCAGAAGTGGAGTCTGGTATGTAAATTGGACGACGCACGACAACGTCTCGTCGATGGAACTCTGCGTCTAACATCCTGTGAATTTTGGTATCCGGAAAGTATGAGAACAAAGGACCGAGATTCATAGGGAGAGAGGAGCCTGCGCCTCGGCATATGCGGAGGCACCTACGCCAGACGACGCCAAGAAGAGACAGAGGACGCCGACGTCTCCTGGTTCCTGGACAGTAGGAAATCAGGATATCGTTCGTGGCTTTGGTATTGACGAGACGAAGACAATTTTGCTCCAGACTTATGTATATACGGGACGAAAGATGAATACAGTTGGGAATATCTCGAATCCATATGAGGGGCGATTGGACCCGGTAAGATAGACCCGGATTATCATGCACGTGCATGTTGACAAAAGAAGTTTAGCTTGTAAAGCTGATTAAACCTTAGTTAATCACAACTGATCAGGAACGTATAAAGGCGTAGTAGGTCGTGCGTTATCAGAGAATCACTACTCGCACGTATAAACTCCTGTTATATTGCTGCTAGAGCGGGCGGTCCCGCGCGGCAAATATTTCTAGCGTAACCTCTTCGCTCGTTCTATTCTCCCGATGATCTCGACATAGCAACTGAATTCAGTGCTGCAGTCCATGAATTCCTAAGATTCTACGGGTATACCTAACGGCAGGTAACACCTTGGCTTCCGTCGTCTAACTTTCTGAACGGATGGACTGTTGCTGGAATTTCATTTTTTTTTTCTTTCATATTTGAATTTCCCGCCACTTTATATCCCGTATAGTATAGATATACACGGTACGGATTGAACCAAATCTAAAGGTATTACGCGACTGAAGTAAATGAAGGGGAAATAAAAAAAAAGTAATTCAAGAACCAACTTCTTTAGCAGTTTTTTGGTACCAGGTCAAAATCAAGTGGAACCAGTTCAACTTTTTTTTTTCGTTCCGCATTATAAAATCGTGACGGAATTTTGAAAGTTCACCAAAGGTCATCCAGGTGTAATTTTTTTGTCTGCAGGTACTAGATGGGTGAGGTTCAAATTTGAGACGTCCAGCGTCCCGACGCTTGAATCACCCTTACACTTATGTGTATGTAACTTAAATAGAGATTGGTTCGTCGCACGATAAAAAGGTGGGGGTATAAAAAAATTTCTTGGAAAAATTTTTTTTTACCTTGCGTTAAACCCCCTTATTCTTCGTATTGTGAAATTTGCGATTACGATGCTGTAAATCATGAAAATTTACGAAAAGACTTTTGATCGTAAAAAGAGGCCGTAACGAGTCAAGCTTATACAGGGAGTCTGTTTTTTAAGAGGGTATTTATTAACATTCAGTCAAATGAAAGAGGCCGAGCGATCTTATCAGATCCTGTAATTAAGGTCATTTGCGTTGAATAATCGACCACCCGATATAGCTTAAATTTTTATATCCCACGTTCTATTAAATTTAACGAATGAAGATGCAAGTTTTTATATCGAAGAATTATTATTATTATATACATTCTTATCCGATAATAGCATTCCTCTATCGATACATTAATATAATTCAATTTAATCTCAATCGTTAAACGATGTTCACATATGTCATCCATTAATGTATCACATACCTACGTATACGATAATCCCAATAGATCTCTTATCAATTAATTTCAATATTTTTACTACTATAGTAGCCAATTAAGCCAATCCAATATCAGATAAACAATGGATACTGATAGATGATGAATTTCGAATTTCACGAGTTATCTGGTTAAATCATGTCAATTTACGAAATTACGTAATCCACCATGTTCAATTTCTATCTATCTATGCATATGTGTTTCCATAATTTACCATGAATCTAATATCTAATCTTCCATAACACTCGGTTGCTTTGTTATATACCTATATGATTGTATATCAATATTTTTGATAACATGTGTTTATATATATATATAGCTTTGAAATGGTGTATATGGTTTGCGTGACGTTAGATCATGCATATGTTAAAAATTCAATCATGCGTGTTACACAGTATATATATATATATATTGTATGTAAAGTCGTGCGACGTATGTAGGATAATTGAATTTGCGGGTAGCGTAGAGCGTCGTAGTTTGAATGCCACTTCTTCGCATCTCTGTTCTCCTGGTACGACGGTGGAGCGCCGCAGCGCCACGCGTCACGGCGAGCACCACCGCAACGCGCGGCGCCTTTACGCCGGCCACCGCGACGCAGCTGCGCCGCGTCCGCGCTCTCGCGAGGAAGAGGAAGAGACGCCTGGAGAAATTTCGCGATTTTCCGTGCCCCACCACTGATCCTGGCGATTACGTAAATCGAGTGGCGCTGCGACGCTAGGCGTTGGTCGAACGCTTCGGTCTTGGCGCCGCGACGCCAGCATTTAAAAGTGGGGCTTGAGTTGCGTCTGGTGTTGCCATCTCGTGATCACCGCTGGAAGTCTTTATCCACTTTGAGCATCGATAGTGATTTTGATTGTCATTACCGTCGGTAGCTTTATCAGTTTTAATTTTAATTTTGAAAATTATATTTTTTTCTGACGTGATTTTGCTCATGGACACATTTCGATTAAAAAATTTGCATTAGGTTAGAAAAAATAATTTTTTGATACCGACTGTCGGTAACTGTTTACTTTCTTCTTACTCGTCTTTTGTCTTACCTTACAAAACAATGTAACTTAATTTTTACTATAAATAAATATACAAGACTTAAAAAATAGTATATTTATTTACATAATCCGGTCGCATACGAAATGCAAAGTGAATCTCTTGAATAAATTTCAAAAAAAAGGTATACAGATCCATTCAAAATAAAACAAGCATATCCGCTTCCTCCCCTTGAGAAACGTATAAAATCGCAGGAGAGTTCTACTCAAAAAAAAACATTAAATAAAAAAAAGACAATATCAAAAAAATTTCTTTATCGGGTTATCTTTTTTTCCTTGAGTGGCATTACCTCCTGAGCATCGTCACCGTTCTCTACATTACCGACCCTCGTCTTCTTACCGGCATTCGGATTATTCCAAGATTGCAGTTCGCCGCTACCAAAAATTCCAAAAACAACAGCACCGCCGCAGTAGGTGACGGCCAAAATCCAAAATATAATTTTCCACTGACTGTAAGTCTGATTTTGGTAAGTGAGTGTACCGACCATAAAGCTACTTAGATATCCGCCCAGAGAGCTCAGGGTATTAGCCATGCCAAAGATGGTACCCGAGAAATTGGGTGCTATGTCGAGACCATTGCCAAGATAACCTGCAGTGACGCCACCGTTGATTGTCAGAGCGGTAGTGAAGATGGCTACCGAGGTGATCCGGTCGCAGCCAAGATAGGCTTGGATGATCATCAGCAGTCCTGGACTCATTACGGCTGAAATCATTAGTATGCTCGTAACCGTTGATTTGCATCGTTACACTTTTGATTAATTACTCCCGTCTTTTGTCCTACGGCCTAACGGAGGAGGGGACAGGCGAAGAGAAAGGCAGTCGAATGGAAATAGTTAAAAGATGTAGAAGAGGATCTAGGGAGGAGAGAGGATCTTTGCGTCACCCGGTATAAGCAATGAAATCAATATGTCCAGAATACAACGGACTGCGTATCGGCCATCGAAACTCCTGGACGGATCGGACTACTTTATTTGCACGTTGGGCTGAATTAAGGACAACAGGCTGTTTCTTATGGCGGATTAGGCTTGTTTTTGGTTTGACCCTATTGCCGTTTCTTCATATGGGGAAATTAGTCATTTTTAGGGGTGTTAATGAGGGCTGGATATGGTTATGGGTAGGGTGTGTTAATGTTACTATAAAAAAATTTTTTGAGAAATGTGTAGTTGAAAAAATGTTAAATCCAAAAAATATTTTTACTTACCAAAAATCGTAAAAATTTTTCGAATAGCCGTCACTGACAGTTTTTCACTGCGACGCAAATAATCTGCTAGGCTTGAGGTTGCTATTGCGAAAAGATATTTACCTAGGTATGGTAAAGAAGAGAGAAGTCCATTCTAAAAAAAAATTTGGGAATTTTATTGGATGATTTTGAAAAATTTTTTTTTCTACTTACTTCTTTGATATTGAAATTCAGTATGTATTTCATGTAAGTTGGTAACTGGTTGACCACTGTGAAATAACCGAAAACGCTACAGCCGTGCGTTACGATGATTGCCCATACTGGTACAGACGTCAAAATTGATTTCCATGGTACCGGTAGATGCTGTGTGAAAAATAATTTTGAAAAATATTTTTGATTTTTGATTTTTCAAATACATACCTTGTTTGTCGACGTGGTACCTATCGCGTTTTCAATAAAGCGACGTTCCTCGTCCGATATCCTTGGATGCTGAGCTGGTGAATCATAAACGAACCAAAACCATCCGATACTCCAGATGAAACCGATTCCGCCGGTTACGTAAAATACAGATTCCCATCCAAGAGAGGCAATGAGATACCCGCAAATGGGCATTGTGATGGCAGCTCCAAGAGAAGATGCTAATAAAAAAAAAATACTAAATAAATTCCGAGGTCTGTAATATTATGATCAATGATCAAGAAAAATAATTTTTTTGTCTTTACTTTTTTTTGTCAAAAAAATCCTATAACTCCAGCTTTCGTCGATTAGCTAAGCATTTCTTGTACAGTCTATACAATTGCATAGGTAATCGTATTGGACACGCGCTTGGTAATTAGTCAATATAAAAAAAAATTTTTATTATTATTTCTCACCCATCATATTTGATACGAATTTACTTCTCTCCATCGGTGGGATCCAGCGTGCAGTCATTGGTTGAATCGCAGGCCACGTGACACCCTAAAAATTCCTCAATTTTGATCGAACCAAAATGAAAACTCGTTTTACTTATTTCCTAAAAAAAAAATCTTATGTGTTAAGATACATAAATCAACAGCTTACCAACATAAATCCCAAAACTACCCTCAGAGCAGCCACGACCATGTATCCGAAGGTACTAGACAAGGGCGTCAGAAGAGTAATGGCACTAGAGACCAGCATGCTGTAGCCAAAGACTCTTTTTGCTCCTACGACCTCAGCAAGTCGTCCGCCAGGCAATTCAGTGCAGATGTAGCCCCAGAAGAAGCTACCCAAAATCAGGTTGACCTCATACTCGTTCCATGGGTACCTGGTTTGTTCCACGGATTCGTCCTAAGTGGCAAAGATGTAAAAAAAAATTAAATTACGGTGAAAAATTTTTTTTCCAAAAAACTGACACTGTCGAAATATTTTTTTTTAATTTGGAAAAATTTTTTTTACCTTAATATTTGCTGCTGTGCTGTTGCTGTCTATTGGAATGATGGACGCCGAGAGTTTGGTGTTGACGCATTCGCTGTTATCAACAGTTTCATTGGAATGTGAACTATGGTTGCTCGGAATCACCATGGCAACTATGGCTATTGTTAGATTTACGCGAAGCATGTAATTCAACATGAAACCCAGAATAACCATGATGTTGAGTACTTGGCGACAGGATAATCGATCTGAAAAAAATTAAATGTCAAAAATGTCAACTTTTGGATTCGTCACTGTTCAAAAATATTACGTGAAAATAAAGTGTGTCAATTATTATTTAATCGTCAATTGGTATCAGGCTAATCAATTTTATAAAAGTTTCATCTACATAATATATAGGTATGTACTGGGTAATAAAACAGACGTAGAAAAAGTCATGAGTCCTTGAATAAATTCTATTCGCAATTACCATTGCTTCGATTAATACAGCCAATTGTGACTTTCGAGATAATTTGCTCCTGATTATCTAATCAATTGTACCGTAAGGATACGAGAGAGTCTGCAGTTTTTTGTTTGGGAAATCACGTCGAGCTTAGCAGACGGGAAAATTTTTTTTACGTAATCACAGGTACTATAAGTGTCTAGTTTATTTTAATACCGACAACGTCAAATGTTATCTTTAAACGGTCCAGCGATCTTTATTAAAATTTTATTAGGATTTAAAATTGATATATCGTGCTGGAATGCATCAATGTGTAATAAAGTCAAAAAATTTTTTATTCTGCAAATGGATAAATTTTTGAAAAAAAATGGTAATAATTTCAAACAAAAAAAGTGACGCTTATCGTATTATAAAAATGTATCATATGTCAACGTCATGGGGTTATCGTATCAGACGAATCCACATATGTAATTTTTCGCGTCGGAATTGTGCGTGTTGACGTTTACTTGTTGTTTTCTTTATACCACGTGTTGCAGCACACCTGTTAGCGAATGGCTGCCAAAATTTTTCACCCACGCGGATGTTTTGGCTCTTAGAAAATTTTCGCGAATCATTGAGCAAAATTGCGAAATTTGTTGAAAACAAAAAAAATACGCTAACGAATTAATGGGCGTTTAATAAATTTCACGCTCGTTACGCGCAACTCGAAAATCTAATTAGTTACATATCCTTGGTCAAATGTATTGCTTAATGAATTGCAATTTTTTTTCGCAGTGCAACGACCAGCAATTCCGTTATGTGCAAAAATTAGAGAGGTTCGTTGGCATGGAGATGAATTTTACAAAATTAGCTTCGATTATTAATTTTGAAATTTTTCACCGGTACGAAGAGACCCTAATCGTTTTCCTTCGTAATTTCGACGCAGAGCGTCGCGACGCTGTAAATACTCTGGCTAGGTTTGTTTAGAGTATTTATAGATAGGCCTTAGCCTTGTCCTGTTGGTTCGAGGCTGAGGTTACTCGAGATTCTTTTATCGCCGAAGAGATTAATTGTCCTGAAGAAGGTCAGTGCAAAATTAATCGCGACAAAGGCATTAGGCCTGAAATCACCATCTGCCTGGAAATATTAAGAATCATATGATCGACTGGGTCAAAAAAAAATTTTTCAAAAATTCAAATTTTTTTTCTTTTCATTTTCAAATTTTCATTTTTAAGGTTAACCCGTACTTTTTCTATCCCGTTTCGCGTAACATATGAATCAGACCAAAGGAAGCCGCGTAACGAGTCCTCATAGTCAAGGCCGAAAAACAACATTCGTATCCGCAATTCCTAGCGGAAATCGAATGCAATCAAGCGACACAATTGCAAGTTGCGATTCAAAAAGTCATCCGCGACGTAATCGACCAATGGAAACTTCGCAAATAACCGTCTTCCTAGTCGCTCGTATAACGAAGTCGAAATTAACAGATTCGCTCGCCCGAGCGTTGTCGCTGTCGCCCGCAGTCATAAGAACTGTCACTTACGATTCCCAGGAATTTCACATAGAATTAAGACTAATTGTCAACTTCGCACTTGCGATTAATTATCATTCCGAGACCCACGAATGATTTACAGAGGAAACATTGACTCAAGGTCGGATACGCAAATGAGAGTTAATCAGCTCCATATGTCAATTAAAATTTACTTTTTTTTTTTTTTAACGTTCTGATAACAGAACATCTGTCGATTTTAAGATTATTAGTTGATTGGCAACCCCCTCCTCTTTTGGCCCCCCTCCTGCAAAAATTTATCATTAACACAGAATTTCACGTAATTGATTTTGAATCTTGTCCATTTTTCCAAAATTATTTTAGCCGTTATCAATTTTCGAATTCGGTATCGTATCTTATGCCGTAGTAAAAAAAGTTTCTCTTCTCACACTGTATCCATTTACATATGGACCACCCTATGGGGTAAGCGTGAGGAGATAATGGGCTCCATTAAAATAAACGAGAGTCGGTTGGTCAACCTGAATATGAGGTTGTCGGAATTAAAAGATTGGTAAGGTAGTGAGGTGGGGGTGGTAGTACGGGGGGAAAAGGGGGGGGGGGGTTCTCCACCCTACCCACATAAATTATCCCACGTCTATACATTTATTAATCATTAATTTGTCTGTTGAAATTGTTAATAATCAAAAGGAGTGAACGTGGTAAAATTTTTATTTTTAAAATTTTTTTTAAATCAGAGAACAACGTAATAAAAAATTCATTAGTTAGCACAGAAGAGCTTGAGAATTTGATTAAATATGGTTTAGAGAATTGGTTTATTTATGCATAAAAATTTTTGGCGATCATTAACATGCAGATTTCGAGTATAAATTATTTTAATCTTACCTGTTATTCTGGGATTCGACGCCATGATGAAAAAAAATTTTTCACGCTATTTGTACTACGAAGAATAATTTTTGGGGTTGAATCTAAATCACTTTGGTTAAGTAATTAATAATATTCGTAAATTATTATTTTAACGTCAAGAAGAACATCACGATATACATAAAGGTTTGCACTAAGCGACGAATGACTAATTAGAAAAAAATGGAGGGGATGGTCTTTAAATTTTTTTCAAAATTGAATTAACCTTACGAAATACGTTGATCCATTTTTTGTTACACTTTTTGGAAATTTTTCACGGTTTCGAAATGTTTACTCCTACGACGTTATTGCTACGTGTTAAATTTATTTTCAGAACCGAATCCGAGTAAATTCATCTACACCGGTTGAATAATACGCGTGTAGACGAAACAAGCTTTTCGTCACGAGTGTTTCAGAAAATAGTAAAAATTTTTGTAACGTTGGCAGGATGATGGTCGGATTCGAACTGAGCCCTAGAAGTGGACGATAGTCATCGGTTGGACGTCGACGACGTCATTTCGTAATAACGTAGGCACCGAGGTCGTGGAGGGGAGTATAGTTCGACGTCATAGAGTTCACGTTCAAAGATGCCGCCCTGTGCCAAGAAGATGAGGCCTCTTTTGTCTTGGATGACTTTTGAAGAAAACTAATAGAAAAAAGAAAAGAAAAGAAGATTGATCGTCCTTGTACACGCCTCTTCGAGTCTTCATTGAAGAATATAACTATTTGGACGTGAAAAAAGAAAAAACCAAAAACGCTTTCTAGCATTGTAATATAAAAGATATAGTTAATACACGGTGTAACAAATTTATTATAATTTTATATATGTACATGCTACGCTTAGTATGTAACTTATGGGTCAACTGCACTTTAGACGAATATACAAATTAATTAATATTTGTTAAGGATGAGCAATTTTTTTTCAATTTTTTAGTACGGTGCATCCATTTTGTATCCTTATGTAACGGTAAGGAATTTTTTTACATTGAGCATTTTTTTTTTCGTTTTCAATTTTTACGTTACTGTGCAGAACCCTGTAGACGGTAGAGCTGATTATACACGGTCGAGTGTATTTTTTTTCAAAATTTGATAACGTCAATAAATATATTCAATTTTTATCATTGCCATACGTAAGACGCTATGCGAGAACTTTGTTCTTGGGCTTTGAGTAGAAAATTCGAATTTCCCGCTCATTGATACATAAACCTGCCATTGTTTATTTGTTATGACGTTTACGTAATTTCGTGAACTAATCGATAATGTTCAGTTTACTGTTCGTCTTTCGCAACTGAGCTCGCCATGGTATTATTTGGGTGTCATCTGGATCGTCATTCTTTATGCCGTTTCGTTTATCTTCGTTTTCTATTTTTTCATCTTTGTTTTTCGCAACTGGCACCGGCGACGCGTCACGTTTTGGCGACGGCGTCAGTTCAATTTTTACGGGCTGTACTGTGAGTGGCGCCACCGTAGTATTTCTGAAAGAAGTAGCATCGATTATATATAAAAAAACGACGAAAGCAAAATTTGCAAAAAAAAATTGCAAATTTTTTGGGGTGAAAAATTAGGAGAATGATAATAAAAAATAATTAATCGGAGAGAATTTGCGTGATAAATTTTTTTTCAAAAAATTGTTAATTTCTATGCAAATTTAATTGCCTGTCAAAACTACTATTTTGCATCGATCAAAATTTCTGTCCTAATTATTATACGATAAATTCAATAAAGAGGACACGCTCTAATGATAGCTTGTAAATAAAATTAATAACTCCGTAAACCGTATAAGATATATTGATTTTATATCGATATAGTCGTAAATAATTTTAACGCCAGTTTTATCCCGTTAAATACTTAATTTTTATTCCAATCGATGACATTCATTTGCATAACTTACTTTTTCTCCTCGTTATCTTTTTTTGCAAGAAGCTGCCTCTTCCAGGCCGGAATAGCTTTCTGTCGCCTCTCTTCATTTTCCCTAGCAATTTGCTCCTCCAATTCCTTTTTCGCACGTTCCGCCGCCTTCCTAGCGAGCATCTGTCTTTTCCAGATAGGAATCACGTTGCCAGAACTGTCTTTCTCCGGAATCTGTATGGACCACAAGGGCGAAGAAAAAGAAAGGAGAGACAATAAAAAAGATTTAAAAGATCAAAAAAGCACGAAAACCCTCGATAACACAAAAAATCGAATTACCTGATCGACAAAATTTTGAGCACTGAAAGCCTTGCTCATCTCCGTCATAAGATGTTGCTCCTGCGTTTTCTCGACTTGCGCCCTTTCGACTTTCAATTTTTTGATACCCGGTATATCCCTAGTCTTTTTCAATTCCGCGATCAAATCCGTCTTCTGTACGAAGAACGGTTCCGAGACTGAAACAAAAAAAAAAATTTCCAAAAATTCCAAAATCACTCCAAAAAAAAACCCAAAAAAACTCACCATTGGTCATAGAGACACTACGCGGTGGCGGCGCCGAGAATGTCTTAGTAGCATGCATCTTAGAGTTCGTCCTCCTTAACTGAACGCTAGTCAAATCCTGAATACTGATAGTAGCCAAAGGCTGAGGTGTCCTTGGAGTTTCCGGTTCGACACTGATACTACCTTGATACTCCCTATTTTTCTGTAAAGGAGGTAAAGGAGGTGGTGGTGGTCCAGGTGGAGTATCTTTACTTCCCTCCTCCTTACTCTCCCCCTCCCCCTCCTCCTCCTCTCGTACGCGACTCTGAATATCCAAATTATCCACAGACCTTGAAACAAAAAAATTGCCCACAATTTCAAAATTCAACAAAAAACCACGCGTAAATCATTTTTTCTTATCAGCACGCACTTGGCTCTCTTATCTTGACACACACTGACCTTGCTTTGGACAAACTGTTCTTCCCCGTAGATTTGCATATACTTTTCAAGTATTCCGACGGCTTCAACAAAGTGTTAGAATCAGCCGCGTTCGCGAATTGTGGCGGTATAAACGGCAGCACCATGTGTCTGTTCACCAGGTGAGACACCTGGCTCGACTTCGTTTCCTCTGGCTCCGGCGCAGCTGGACTGGCAGGAGCGACTTCCGGCTGCTCGCAGGATACGTCGGACTTGTTGGCCGCTGTTCCGCGACATAGAAGGGAGTCAGTCAGTCATTATTATAAGTGGAGATATAAGATGGTGTGCAAGTGAAATCTAGGTAAGTATATTATATGCCTGCTGAGCGCCATGGTCTAGTAATGGCCGCATCCATAATCTCTAACGGTCCAATTAAAGACTGCGTACACCCTAAATTGCAATTACGTTCAATTAGCTTGAAACCTGGGCTAATCCTTGAAAATCTTATAAATGTTAATACAGACACGGTTAAGTTATGGGGGGTCGATTTTATCTCAACCATAATTACCACTGGAGCACCCGGTATATATTTATATATACACGAGCATGCGTATAGAGTACATAGGTTTCGCTCTTATTAACGTCATTTTTACTATTTTCGTTTGTTCCTCTACGAAGATTCTGTTCTGGTGGGTGGATACACAATAAAGATTTTTTCGGACCTTTTTTTTTTTTGACAATTTTTAATTACAGTTATTTCCTGCTGCAGTGTCGATGACATTTGCTGATTTTTATTATGGGCTTGTTACATTGTTATTTTTTTTTTTTGATTTTTCGAAATTACCTAACCTCTTTACGGGACCACGTGGCGATGTTACGCTGGCTGGAAGAATTACGCAAGATTATACGATTTATGGGTAATCATGGGATCTTATGGATTTGAAATTCTTTAGACAACCGGCAATTAACATTTGACTAATGATTTTTGTGCTTTCACTCTAAATGTCACGGAGTAGTCAAAAATAATTTTACACGAATTACATAATCTTACTTACCCGACGAGACGCTGCCGGACTCGCTCTTGGTATCGGCAGATCCTTCGTAAAAGTCCTTCTTGTCATCTCGTAGATTATTATTATCGTTGCTGTTGTTATTATTACTTTCAACGATCTTCGAATTCACCACGATTATCTCCTCGGTGTCTGGCGGAGGTGGAGGCGGAGGCGGCGGCGGTTTCACCAGACTTAAAAAGAATTAAAAAAAAAAAAAGTGTCAAACTCGTTTAACACGGACGTACGAGTCTACGAAGAAAGTCTGTCGCTTTCGATAATATATTCCCACGGTAAGTAGATCGGGATATTTAAATATTTTTTTTGGCGGGAAATCCGTTATCGATAATCGAAATTGTATGTCAATTTTCTAAAACGTTATTATCTCCTAGACATGCTAATTAATGGGTATCGTTGATCGAAATGAAGAAATTACAAAAAAAAATTCATCGAAAAATCAAAGAGTATCAAAGATTTATTACTGTACTTGTGTCTGCGATAAGAGCGTAAGTCTTTGGTAAGCTATGCAATTACTGGTTGATTAGTTTCTTTTATCAGCAGCCTTGTCCTACTTACCTGGGTCCAGTGTGCACTAGTATCTTAATGTCCTTTTCACTTTCTCCCTGCGAGGTGTTGGATTGCTTCCTCTCTGTGAGATGAAAAAAATCTTTATTCGTTCATCCGCTCGTTAACGATTTAAATAAATTAATCGATTTGACGTCTGTCAAATTTTTGCCGTAATTAGACGCCCAATCGAAATCGAGAATCGTTCAATCTTTTTACCGGGAATCGGCAGCTCCGGTACTTTTGGACTTTTGTTGATTTGCTCGTTGCTCGAATTACGTGATAAGGACGGCGTCGATATCGGTGACGAGTAACCGTGAATTTCACTGTGAATATTTGACGAGTCGCTGATGCTGCTGGACCGGCTGTAGCGTCGATCGTTCTTGCTGGATTTGGTCATGCTGGACTTGCTGGACTTACTGAAATTTCCAAAAAAAATTTTTCAAATTAATTAATGAATATAGTGACGTCATAGGCACGACCGATAGTGATTAATTTAATAGACGATCAATATAAATAATACTATCAATAAAAAAAATTACTCATTTTTTTTTATATGATTTTATTATTCTATCTGGACGGATCGTTCGGTCTTATCTGTGAAACTTTGAATTATATTACGTAGGTGATTTGATTGGCCGATTTGACTCTGACCTCTGTATGTGTCTGTCTTTGATATCTGTTTGATATATGCATGTATGGTGAACGTATTATCGCAATTGGTGATTGTTTACTGGATCACGATAAGGCTTCAAGGTAATTGGTATCGATCAAAAACTGCCCTTCACTCCTTCATAAACCATCCATCACGTATTATAGGCTATTTTGGAGTTTCTATGAACTGATACGGGTACAGTCCGATACGGTATTTCAAATTTAATTGGAGTCTGATAAAAAGTGGACTGTACAAAAAATTTTTTTATTACCATTAAATTTGAATTTGTCTATTTCATTTAAATGAATACAATAGAAATTTGGTCATACAACAACGTTGTCTAATCAGTCGCGATAGCGAAGTTTCTCATTTCCCGGGATACCGTATCGATTTGATTTTTGGTAAATTTGCAAAAAAAAATTGCGCAATTTTCATTGTTCTTTTTTTTTTTTACGTCAAGTCGATCGATACTTATTGGACAATCGAGCGTGGGGAGTGACGTCTGTGAAAAAAGTTCTATCCTAAATTAAAGAAAAACACAATTCTACAGGGTGATTCACTTTGACGCATCCAGATTGCACTTCTGTTTACGCGTACGTGTAATGCGTCTATTATCAACATCAAAGAGAATTTTCAAAACTCCCTTTATCAAGTACACTTACCGGGGTCGTCTGCGACACGTAATCCACAACAATAGATTAAGACACATGAGACTATCTGAACTGAAGTAAAAGCAATTAAAAAAAATTACTAATTAAAAAAATGTATGTCAAAAAAATACTGTTTTTTTTTCATCTCGACAGTAATTTTTCATAATTTGATAAAAGCGTTGAAAGTTATGAAAGAAATATTTAAAAAACAAATAAATAACAACTAAACTACTAGACTCGGATGCATCGTCGCGATTTATTTTCAGCGACAAACGATTCGAATACACAGAATTGATGGTTCGTCAACGTGGATCAATTTCCTGGCAAATCGGATCGTCGCGAACGATCGACTGATAGAATTCAGACTGTGATTATACCTGCTATCAGAAACATTATCGGAGTGATTCTTGTGGGATGACGTCACACTATCAGTTTCGTCTCGATGCAAACAAATTTGTTCGTATGCGTGCTCGCTGTCCTTGATTGGATCGGTTCTTATCACAGTCCCGTTTCCGATGCTCTTGTAGTTCCGGTTGTTGATGTGCACGTCGACTTTCACTGAAAAAGTCAAAAGCAGTTGAGAATTTCACGTAAAAAAAAGTCATTAAGATTACGCAAAATAAAATAATTATAACACAAAGTTTCTATAGAAAAAAAAAAAAAAAAAAAACTTTCGGTCATCTTTTCATAGGACGACCGTCGCTCGTAATGACTTACGTTTTCGCTCTTTGCTATAGTTCACGACTACTCGAGTAGTACCTATTTAAACGCCCTAAACGCCCTAGGTGCATTTTAGCATGGACTATACGTAATTACTAATTTCCAATTATCACCGTAAAAATCATCAATATATACACTGTGTGCAAAAACGACGAAAAGATAGACGAACCTCTGTAAAGATCATTAATGAATAAAATTAAGCTTCAAATTCTAAGAATCGACTGATAACAAATATTATTCCGGGTAAAATGATTGCGCGAAGTAGTCCGAAAATTCGTGAATCATCATCGTCACTATATCCTCCGATTGTTACTCGTGATTTTTCATATCAATTCCGATAAGAATTTACGATTTTTATACAGCGCGCAAGAGAAACCTGCGTGTATAATTTTACAATTTAAAAAAATTTTTTTTTTCTTTTCCCATGTTAATTAACGCTCCTCGGCGTACAATATTAGATAGAATTTAGACTTGTAATACGAAATTAAAGAACGTTTCATTTCGCGGCCCAGGTACTTCCTTAATGCTATTAGCTACTGGCGCAATGGTCTATTTGAGTTTCACTTCTTAAGTCCTCCGCACGGGTATACAGTCCAGCTCATAAATAATATTTTTTTTTAAGCTATACAACGTTTATAGTGTGTACAAAGCTTACCATTTATTTACTGTACTGTACCTGTGTATTTTATACTTTGCTTATATTATGTGTTACGTGGAAATACAGTTTACCCTATTCAGACCGGACGGCGACCAGAAGAAACATTTAAATTTCAAGATAGCCGCTTTAAGCCTGATTCACACGTGCGTTTGTGAACGGACATTGTAGTACTTGTAATGTTTAACAGTATAGTGTGTCGGTCGGGTACTGTATAAGGAGTCTGCAGCTAAGAAGTCATAAAGATAATTAAAAAATGGCGGGATACCTTTAAAGAATATAAGAAACGTACGACACTCAAAGATCTATTAAACTTAAATACATTATTAATTAAGTCGTAACAGAGGCTTAAGGATCCCGTAGTAAATCGCGTGCGAGCAGTCTAATCGATTTTACGCACGTCAATCAGGATACACGCAGCTTCATTTCAATTTGTGTAATGATTATTGTAATTATGTAATATCGAGATTGTAAGATTAGGCGGTAATCAATTAATTGATAATTAAAATTTTTATTGGACCCGATAAAAAACAATGATTTAAGAGAATTCGGTTGAATAACAATAATTGGATACCTTATATATATGATTAATCGTTAGCCAATGACTAATCGATTGTATCGATAGTGAATTGATCAAGATTAATATTATAAGAAACATTTGTACTTCTTATCAGTATAGTTTACTGTCATCAAATGATAGGTACTGATACTAGGACATATATTTCGTCCAATCAATAAAAATCTGGTCCTAAAATAACAACGATGGAAACTCGATTCTCGATGAAGAATAAATAAAATTAAATTTCATAAAATCTAAGTAAACTAAATAAATTTTGGAAAATTTTAATATCTCATTCTCGCCCACCGATATCACGTGCTCTTACGACGGTGTTAAAAAAAAGTCAGTTCTCAAAATCGAGAGAGGAATTTCATCCAATCGAACCAACAATGCAATCAATGATCTACGATCTACGATCTACGATCTATTCCAGACTCACAATAACAGTCGATCATAAGGAAAAAAAATCTGAGCGCGTCCAAGCATAACGCGAGCGATCGTCCGACCGTATTCCACGAGTATTAAATAAATCAAAAATATCAACCGGAAGTGAACGACCGACTGGTTAAAATAATCATTAAATAAAAAACCAGAGTAATCTAAATGAAAATAAATTTCCCACGCCTGCAATAAAAAAAAAAAAAAATTAAATCGTAACATCTACGCCGATCGTCAATATAGATCATAATCGTTCGACCAATCCAATCGATCTTTCTCAATACTTTTTTTTTCCCCAACTCGATCGTTCTGCCCAGTTAACGGCCGGTACTATGAACCGCGATCAACAGAGTATGAAATCCTAATCGGTTCGGATACGATTAGAAATAGGAAGTCGAAGATTCTCGTCGGGACGATCGCAACGAGAACGACAACGAATCTTTTCGAACGATGGAATCGAGGTCATCCATAGTACTTATATCCGGAGAGCCAGCAGACACTCAACTCAGTCAGTAACATTAACGGAGTTTGTAATATCTGGGACGTGCCACTTACCGGTTAAAGTTTCATCTTTCCTTTCGACGCGTTCGGCATTACGCGATTGTTCGCTGTCGCTGAACAAATGAGTTATCCTGGTGTAGACCAAGTCGTGCGGACTGTGAAGATAAAAGGATTCGGTGTCCTTGGGCTTCGGGGATTCCCCTATAAAGGCACTCATTGGATTTATATAAATCCCGTCACGTGGTCTGCTACCGGGTGGATGAAGAAAAAACGGCTCCTGTAGCATGCTGCAGCTTCTCAAGGAGCACTGATTATTTTTTAATTAAAAAAAAAAAATTATCAATCTTTTGAATACGTCTGAGCAAAGATCAAGGGTATGATAATGCATTGTATCCTTTTTTTTTTATTTAATTTTATCTTCAATAATTAAAATTCAATTTTGATACTTACTTTGTCTACCGAACTTGTCATACAGCTGCAGGTCGTTGCGTCACTCAGATTTTCTGAATAATCAGATCCTAAACGATCCCTCGCCATCTTGTCCGTGACATCAGTTCGATCTCGATTGATCTTCTTCTTGTTACTTGAACAAAAAT
This sequence comes from Calameuta pallipes, assembly GCA_030142375.1. Taxonomy (NCBI): domain Eukaryota; kingdom Metazoa; phylum Arthropoda; class Insecta; order Hymenoptera; family Cephidae; genus Calameuta; species Calameuta pallipes. Next base: position 128,806 of record JARQSW010000173.1, read on the forward strand.
TGCACGTAATTAATTGTCAAATTTTATATCTGACAGTTCTGTCAAATTTGACGTTTGGTTTAATAATAAACAACAGCTGATTTTCAGCGACACGTGGGCTCTTTCTGTATTCCTTGTAATTATCAGTAAGTACATGTATTATAAACGAGCTACTTAAAGTTATCATTACAGTCATTAGAGTCGCGAGAAATCATTAGCGGAGTAAGTATAAAATAAAAAATTTTAAAAATTCTCTAACCGTTCGCCATCTGGTAGGAAAGTCACGTACTTCGAGTTATTTATTTTTTTGTAATAAAATTTAATCCGATCGACACAGCCAGGAAATAATTGCAAAGTGCATTATTATCGTCCAGTTGGATTCTTAGCAGTTTCCCAATACGGCAAAAGCTATGCTAACGTCCGAGACTTTTAAATTAAAGCCGAGAAATGCATTTCGTATAATCTCTAACGTTCATATCTGCATGTTGCAACAGTGCAACACCTGTGCACTTTAAGAATCGTTTAGTCAATCGTCTCCACTAGGAAATTATTATACCGTATTAAGTAATACGAGTCGATTTAATTTGTCAGACGTCGTTCGAATTTCGTAACGATACGTCAGCCTTTTCGGTGTTACGTAAAAACATCAAAGCTTTGATATATTTTTATTTTCTAACCGTCACTATTGTCACGACCAGCCGAAACAATTGTTCGAATAGAAATGCACAATGGTACTGGGAAGCATGGGGAATTATGTGTAAAAAATGAAATTTGTTCCGGAACTGTTATACCTATATATATTTATCGAGTATAGACAAACCGGAAATAATAAAATTTATCCATGATTTTTCAATTTACGACTCGAGCGACCCGATTTACTTATTCCAGTCTATGTAGAAAATAAATTTAAAAGAAATAAATTAAAATTTTATTAGCCGATCATTATTGATTGGATCGATATTGTATTGAATTTACGAAATATTCAATATTTAATTGATCATGAGTAGTTTTATGCTTTTTATTATTCTCCCATTAATTTTTTTATACAACCGCATTGAAAATGCGTCTTAAACTTCTTATCTAGACGCAGTATATTTTACGATGGCTAAACTCATGTTTTTCACATGAAATATGACTTTCCAGTTTTTACATAGAAACCATAAACGATTTGACGCTCCTTCGTTAATTTGCGATTGGAGCTTAAGCCACGTGCTTTTCCGCGATATTATGTACGTCAGTATTTTTTGTTGATCCGTTGGTGTATTAAAAAAAAATTCGAGGTAAAAACAGTGAAGTAAATTAATGAGTAAAATTTATTCCTAGGCCGCTGCTCATATGAGCCTCGAAAAATCTCAAAATTTAATTAATGGCCTCTAAGACGTCAGAAAATACTCTCTTCAATTAACTATATAATAAATTGATGAATTTCGTTAAAATATTCGGTCAATTTTTCTTAACCGGTCATTTCGTAGGTTTCATTGTCGACTGTACGCTTTCGCGAATTTAAACAATTATCCACAATGTTCTTCGTCGTGAACTTTCTACGGGAGGGAATCAATTAGTACTCGTGTTCCAGTAGCCGTACCTGAGCAAGCCTATTGAGGAAAGGGTACGTTAAACCTGAAATTGCGGAATTTCGTCGAATAGACAAAAATACGGAAACTCCAATACCTAATGATCCCAATAGCGTAAAATCGATTATTTCAATATTTGTCAATTCCATATTGATTTTTCGTGACACGTAAACAAATACAATCCCTCGATTATTAATGGACAAATAAAGCGTAAACGAGAACTTTAAACGAAATTTTTCAAAAAATTCTCAGAACGTAAATCCTATTTTTCGCTATATTATCATTATACGATAAAAACTTAATAACGGGTGGCGTATGCTTTGCGATAAAAATCGGCTGTTATTGATCTATTGGATTTTACAGGCTTCCCCCCCAATAATCAAACAGCCTGCCGTTATCTGTTACAATGATAATTTTGTTGTCAAAAAGGAAACAAAAAATTCAACAAACCACTTCCTTACGAAATCACATAAATTCTTTAATAATCCCACTTAACTATTGTACCCGTTATTACCGATCGATAAAATCCAGTCGCGAGAAAGGCAAATCGATTTATTGAAAACCGCAGTGGGTATTTGCGGTAAAAATTCAAAAACCCACTATCGACGTCATAATTGAAAGGACCAAACGCTCACAGTGCATTTAGCACAGTAAAGCTGATAAGAAGTTATATAGGTTCGTTAAATTTCTTTTGGTTACCCGCTATTGTGAGAACTGTAACGAGCTAATTAAATTACGGTTCAACTGGAACTCGTAATGCTGTTAGGCAGGTAGGTAAAGTACTTTACGGTTCGCATAGCGTCGAATGTCCATAGAACGTCCACAGAAAGTCCCCCGGGTCTTTTGTATGGCTACAAGACGTTTAAGTATAATTTTTCAAATATTTATTCCCTTTGGTAACGTAACCAATATTTTTTTCTTTTTTAATACCAATTGGTACCAACTGTTTTTGTAAAAAAATTTCTATGCCGTATCTTCGCATATACGTTATTAACAGCTATACCCGCTAATACGTACTCCTTTCGAAAGGTGGAAAAACAACGCAAGTACGAATACAATTGTTGGAAAGAAACTCGCTATGAAAGTTAAAAGTTGCCAGTAAATGCGTGCGCACGTTCGAAGGCGAGTTTAGTGCCTCGTAAAGTCCATTTTCATTTAAATCGAATATTAGAAAAGAATATTAGAATATAGAGAATATCCATACGTGCATGGATACATCTTTTTGTACTGTGAAACAAGCATAACATGAAAATGGGTGTAGGTATTCAATTGTCTTACGTATGAAAAATAAATTTTTGTATTAAAAAAAATTTTTTTATTCAGTGTTATCACTGCGCGTTATCAGGATACGGAGAAAATAAATGATACGACACAAGGATCGATTTTGAAAATGAAAAATTATTATTTTGACGTATGTTGGTACTCGAATGAAAAAAAATGAATGACAATTTAATATTCAGTTATGATATTACGAGTTCAACATTCTCCAGAAGAAAATTACCAGCTTGCATCCTTTCTCCGCGATGTATCCTGTTGCGTCACGCGCAAACGATATACTTTTTGCCCAAGTGGGTGAAGGACGCGAATTTGTATCCTCTCCCGGAACGCCATAGAATTCGACGCCGTGACCGTGGACATTGTCGACGCCGACGCTCGGCATGCGGATGGACAACAATTGCGTAGAATGCCAGTGCACGCGATGCAGCAGCAACAAAGATCGGTAGGTTTTTTTTTCAAAAAATTACCAAATTCGAGAATTAGGGAAATGGCTCTTTCAAATTTTGGAATTCCAATCGTTATCTCGCAAATCGAATATATCGAGTCACGTGACTTTTCACGATTATCCGTATCATCGCTGTCGACCCTTGACTCCATTAAAAAATTTTTTTGAACACGACTCAAAATATCGAACCAGTTTCCCGAGAATGACGAACTCGTACTGATGTTAGATCCCGGGAAACGCTTCATGAAATCCTACGGCAGCAACCTAGATCCCGGCATTCCCCACGATGGTTTTACGAACACGCACGCCATAGCCCAGTTTCATCTATGACCAGCTAACGAGAGCTATGTAAATGATAGATCACGCTAGATCTTCGTGCGGTGTATTAATGATAGAAATCTTCATGCTATATCGGAGGATCAATGATAATTAAATAATCCAACAAATGCTTATACTAATTAACGTACTTGTTAAAAAAAAAATTAATATAAACATACTTTGTACACTCCCGCGCAAAAATAATCCGTAAGACGATTTAGCCCAGACTCGAACCCTCCAAATAGAAATTTTCAAGACTCTCCCATACCAAACCACATACAGTATAAATCCACAGACTTCTATGTACTATCGATAAAAAAAATTTTTTTATAATAATCTAATTAATCCACACAATAATACCACTGCTCTTCACAAATAAAGAACAAAGCACTTCCGCGACACCGGAATCACACGTCAGTTCCTACCGTCCCAGATTGCACCTGGGACATCAAAAAATGTATTCGTAAAAAAAATACTACCACGCTGAACCAGTCAATTAGATCGAATATAAACAAATACAGTTTTTCGATCGATCGATCTATTATCGATCTCTGCTATCGGCTTGACTCGAGTATTTTTATTTTTATTTATTTAACATTTTTTTATGTCTCATCTACAAGAGGATCATCCTCCGCGGATCAGAGAAAGACTCGGGCAACGAACTCGCGCAACAGACAACTAGGTGCAGAAAGCGGTAGACCGGGACTCCCAGCTCGGGTACCGTCCACCTGCTCGATACGAGAACTGCCAGGTAGGGGGATCCGACTACACGGTTTACCTGTACCAACTGTACACTTTTTACCCCCACTATGATCATTCAATGCCGAACAGCAGGCACGCTTTTACGAACTGTTATTTCATAAACGTTGCTTCAATTTCCTACACACAATGCTTGGATTAGCCGAGCACGTTACTCGAATGCTAAATAGATTAGTAGGGTCGATTAAAATTTGGAATTTTTTTAGACGATAAAGAAAAGTGATGCAGGAAACTTTTTGTCAATCAATATTTACATTTAAAGAATGTGTGCGATATATGGATCACATATGATTTTTTCTTATCAGTACCGTTTGAATTCAACGTCAAGTGGGTATAAGTATATCTTCTAACTTTTTATTACAACCTTAAATTAATTAACGCTGCGTAAGATTAATTAATGGAATGACAAAAATTTATATTTAAAAGTACCTTGTTGGGTTAAAATCGTGATTGCTTTTTGAAGCAACAACGTTTTTGTTATGCAATGTTTATATAGGGTGTAAAGTGACGTAAATGGAACTGTGCTTCGACTCCACGATTCTCTGGTTCGTGCAACGCAGTTATTAAAGCCGTTACGTTCTACTGGATGTAAAACCAGAGTAAAGCCAGAGTAGAAGCAGACTAAGCACGTATAAGCGCACCCGATTATAAGCGTACCCATGCTTAACTGAATTGCACCAGAAATTCCCTAGTTACCAAGACGGCAATTCCGACACGATCTCCAATGACCTTTGCACTCACCAGTTGTAACTGTTAACGGGAGACAAAAACATATCAGACTACCGAAAAATGTAATTGAGATGAATCGTGGAGTTTTGGTCTTTTTAAAACAAAATTTTACAAAAATATATTTGAATATATTTTTTTGACACCCGTTATACATTTTCATCGTACCACCATATATCAGAGACGACACTGTTTTCATCTGGCCACTTTCGACAACCATACTTGTCCTAGAATTTGGGATAGGATTTCCTTGGCTTAATCTTTCACCGGGCTTAATGAAGTTTAACCTGCCCAAAGTAGATGGCTACTATCGCTGCTCTACTCTTCGATAGTTCTCCTTCTTCTTCTTCTTCTTCTTCTTCTTCTTCTTCTTCTTCTTCTTCCCCTTCTCTTGCTCCCTACTTCCCCTCCTTCTTCTGAATCCGATACCCCAAGATCCTTGGGGGACTCTCGGGGACTCGTGATGATCCCACTCTCTTCCGCGTCATGTAGCTCTCTCCGCAATTTCGCTTAACTGTAAAGTCTTCTGCCCGGACTTACCGCTCGTCGCCAGCTTGGACCGTTGTGAACGCCACCGTCGCCTCTCGGTTCTTTCAGGACGCAGCCGCCTTGGACGGAAGACTTAATGCAAGCAATTACGACCCGATTAGAATAACTGGTTGACTGGTGGTAGAGGAATTTTTTGACCGGGTCAATTTCTTGGGATTTTTTTTATGGTTCTTTTTTTTTTTTGAAAAAGAATTCTTGGGCTTTTTTTATACTGTAATTCTTTTGGTATTTTTTATTACTGACGCAAAACCTGTTTGCCATTCTTGCATAATCTATGGACCAGTATTATTTCGCGATTTTAACGTGGCTCTTTATGCTACTCGAAATTCCTGCAATTTTTGGTCAATTTTTTGAAAACCTGAGGTCAGTGATCAATAATGCTATTGACTTTTGACTGCGTAGTGTTGCTCATTTTTTATTCTCTGGTACACGGAACTGTAAGTCATAATTGAGAATGTGTCTGCAGCCTCCTTGAAAACCAGTCTTAAGGATGAGACAGGATCTTACTGTAGTTCCGAAGACTGGAAATTTTCTTATTCAACCTCCTTGCTGATATTCTTTTAGAAAATTTCAGGACGATCGATGGCCGTTTATTACAAAAATTATTCCAAAAAAATTTTAACACTAAACTTACCATCAACGGGTCATTTGAACCTTTTACAGTAAAAAATATGTTTATACAAAATATTCTGCGGGTTTGGTGTTAATATAAAAAAAAAAATTTTTAATTTTAGTATTTTCGTATAAATTTATATTGTAAAACGAGTGAATATTTTTTAACCGACGACGACCGTCGATAAAAAATAATGAGCACGAAATGAAATTGAGAAAAGAAATTAAACTTAAACCTCTCTTAATTTTATTTCTATTTTCTTTGGAGCTTCTCGAAGAAATCTTTAATCCAAGAGAGATCGCAGGATGCTCTAGATCCTTTGGCAATCGTACACGTGAGTCCAGGATAATAAGACAACGCATGGAGAAAATGGATGTCGTAAAATCTTCGTCGACTTGTGATTTCTAAATGACGAACGCGACCAAGAAAGCAACAGATCAAATAATAAAATATAAAGAGGAAATTGCAGGTTTCTTAGTTTTCCAACTGCGGTCGTTTGCCTTTGTTAGGATACTAGGATACATCCTGTAAAATCTAGGTTCACCTACATTCTCCATCTACGCATAATATAAATCAGACGACCAATAATTTAAAACGAAAAAAATTGCATCACCCTGCATCGTCGTTCGGAGTCTGATAGTCAACCGTGATGACGGTATCGCACATGTACATCGCAAAAAAAATGTCTTGCAATGTAAATTCAAAAAAATGACTCACCCGTGCGTGACTACGAAAACAGAATAAAAAAACGTATTGAAAAAAAAATGAAAATACCAATTATAACAATAAATCAGTATTAAAAGTCATTAGGGTAGAAAATATAGGCTGCTACAATTATAACGGGTGATAAATAAAACGAATTTGATGACCTGTGGCGAGAGCAAAAATCGTCGAATGATTATACGTCGACGTTATCGAGTAAATAGTCGCTCGATGATTACAACGTGATCGTTTGATGACTTTGATAATTAATTGATTACTAATAATTCAGATTTAATTGAAATGGAAATTTATTAATTTTTTGTAATTTTTTTTTAGGTTAGATTTTTCCTTTCCTATTTTCCTCTCATTATTTTCCACAATGCGGTATCATTTTTTTTAATCATTTTTTCTTTATTGGTTACCAAGCCTGCTATCACGTGATCAGGGGCCCGCCGTTCAGTACGGTAATAAATATTTTCAAATAGCCGTCCGATATCAGGAACCTGCACCGTGGTCGAGCCTGTTGCCGGGGTCGTGCCTTCGGATATGAGACTCCTGATTGGTTGATAGTCAAAGACGTAAATACGTTTTGCATAATTTCTATCTTGTTGACGCGACTCTGAGGCCGTCCGACGGCTTATAAAGTCAGGCCGATTCGGAATAGACTTGTTATTCGAGTTAAAGAAAAGTTTGCGCGATGAAGGACGATCTTAAGGTAGTGTGAATTTCGAATTTTTGTACGTAAAAAATGAAAATGGTTAATGACTTTTGATTATGGAAAAAATTTTATTAATTTTATTTTTGTACCAGTACTTGTCAGGTTTCGGCTGCGAATTCGCAAGCGAGGATGAACGTTGTCCTGGGTCGCTTCCGGTTGGACAAAATAGTCCTCAAAAATGTCCATACGGCTTGTACGCCGAACAATTGTCCGGCACTGCTTTTACTGGTAAGTAAAAATCGGATTAGTTTGTAAAAAATTAATTTTTTATTATTCCAAATTTTTTTTTCATCTTTCATATCCAGCGCCGCGTTTGGAAAATAAAAGATCGTGGCTCTATCGCATAAGACCGTCTGTTTTTCATGAACCGTTCGCTTTGCTCGAGGATGCTCGTGGAAGTCTCACTTGCAACTGGGATGAAAATCCGCCGAACCCGAATCAGGTAAGTGATAAGAAAAAATTTTATCAAGATATTTTTGAATTTATCCAAAAAAAAATTTACATCGCTTAATCTACGATTTTATAGATGCGATGGAAACCGTTTGACGTTCCAACTCGTCAAGATCCGGAAGTCGATTTTGTTGACGGTTTACATACGATTTGCGGCGCTGGTGATCCGCGCATCCGGTCCGGAATTTCCATACATGTTTATCTATGCAATGCGTCCATGCATGACAAGGCCTTTCAAAATTCCGACGGGGATTTTCTTATCGGTAAGTGAAATGATTAATCAAAACTGTAACTTTCACTTGGCATAATTAATAAAAAAAATTTGTTATCAGTACCGCAACTGGGAGCGTTACAGATAACCACAGAATTTGGAAAACTTCGTGTGGAACCAAATGAGATATGTGTCATACAGCAAGGCATGAGATTTTCCATTAACGTCTTTGGTCCATCCAGAGGATACATATTAGAAGTTTTTGACAATCACTTCCAGTTACCCAATTTGGGACCAATTGGTAATAATAAAAAAATCAAAATAACGATTGCAATTAAAATTTCCTAAAATTGACCTGTCATTTTTTCTTTTTTAATTTACACACAAAGGAGCAAACGGTCTTGCGAACCCACGTGACTTTCTGACCCCAGTCGCCTGGTACGAGGATCGTGAAATTCAATTTCAAATCGTTTCCAAGTATCAGGGCAGATTATTTTCCTGTCGCCAGGAACACAGTCCATTCGACGTAGTAGCCTGGCACGGAAATTACGTACCATACAAATACGACTTGGATCGTTTTATGGTGATAAATTCGGTATCCTTTGATCACTGTGTGAGTATCGAAATTTGTATAAGTTTACGTGATATGAAAAACAATAAATTTTCATTTTTACGAACGCGTCCATATTCATCATTTTTAGGACCCCTCGATCTTCACGGTCCTAACGTGTCCATCGTTGAAGCCAGGAACGGCCATAGCGGATTTCGTAATATTCCCACCGAGATGGTCAGTGCAAGAACACACGTTCCGGCCTCCTTATTTCCACCGTGAGTAAATTTTATTAAAAATTTTTATTAAGCAAGCAAAGGTTCCGGCGCCTCTTGAGGATTCGCCTTAAAGAATTTAAGATGCCCGTGAATAACAGTAACGTATAAATATTTAAAAAACCAAATTGATCGAATCCATTTCAGAATAAGAGGTTAGGACGAATTTCCATAAAATTCCTTGAATTCTCTTATCACTCCGTCTCTCTTGCCTCTTTGATATTTCTATTTTCTTTCTAAACCGCTTAAGCGACTCGTTCGACCGGTAACCCGATGTCGCCGTTCCGGAAGACCGCCTCGGAAAATTGGCCTTTACTTAATCGAGAGAAAACTCCACGAGTTTTCCACTGCATCCCCAATTCCTATTGTTAAAATGCGTCTGACTATGCAGACTGGAACGTTTGCGAAAAGTCGGCAATACGCTGAGGCTAGAAGCGACAGCCGTCCCGAACCCATGAATTTTACCGATGATTCCAGCCGCGAGTCTCAAAAGTAAAAAAAAAATTACCGATTTTCATTACGAACTGATATGAATCACGTACCGTTTTGCTATACGTTCTTAATGTTAAAAAAAAAAGTCAATTAACTCACAACCTACATGCAGACAGACTGACAGACACTATGCCTAATACCAAATTGGCCTGAATATTTTTGGCGACGGTGTACGAGATGGAAGTTGCGAGTTCAAGGGGGATGCTGATAAAACGTAAATATAAACGTAAACGAAATAAAGTGCCACCGTGTATATAGATCTGTGTTTGTAAAAGAATCCAAAAAGTTTTATATATATGTTAAAACAGTAACAAGAGTTTTATCAATATTACATTTACCGACTATATTCGCGGAGTTATCACAAACAATGCTTATCCACCACTAACCATGAATAAGTGTCCCAAAATCGAACTGACGTCATATCCTTTTTCCGGTGTATCTTCGTATTCTCTCTAATGGGAATTCAATGTTCAGATTTTCAGCCAATCAGCACTCAACCGATTATTTATGTCTATGATAGCTTTAGCCCTTATCAGGTTATCAGTTATAAGATTAAACGCGAAAGAATACGATAACGATATCGCCGAAAGGTCAAGGAACGACGAGCAAAGCAGCGAAACTAATAATCGATCTGCATTGTCATTGTTATTCGCTAATGAACGAGTTTCCATTCCACTCGCAGGTAACTGCATGAGCGAGTTCATGGGTCTCATTAAGGGTCGCTACGAGGCCAAAGAGGAGGGTTTCCAAGCGGGCGGCGCGTCGCTGCACTCGATGATGACGCCTCATGGACCGGACGCACGTTGCTTCGAAGCGGCATCGAATTCAAAATTGGCGCCAGAACGTATCGCAGATGGGACTCAGGCTTTCATGTTCGAGTCCTGCTTGAGCCTGGCCGTGACCAATTGGGCTGAGAGGATTTCCCGTAAATTGGACGAAGACTATTACAGAGACTGGAAAGGACTGGTCAAGCACTTCGATCCCAATTGGAAACCAGCTGACGAACAATAGTTTAAGATTTCAGTGCTACCTGCCATTTATTTTTTGCATGCAATATATACTCTGCTCCGTATAACTTCCTATATGAAAGTGTACTGACAGCTTATTCGATGTATAAATATTTTTCTCATCGACAAGTTCGCTAAAAATGGGCATTTCTTTTACCTGTCCAATCCGAAGGTCATTTCGAATGTCAAACACGAGCTGCCAACTGTTGCTCGTGGTTACTGGTTCCGGTATCTTCGGGAGATTCTGGGCGAAAGTGGAGACTCCTGTCAGTTTTTAATGTCGGTGTCAGTTCGAGGCTGTTTGGTTTATATGGACCGTAAAAGACGCGTTGGTCTCGAAGAGGTTCTCTGATTTGAGGTTATAAGGCTCAAGGATTATTTTTGATATTTATTTATAAATACCTAAAAGTTTATTTATAAATATCAATTTAGTTATAGGTTTAGACGCAATCATGGTTTATGTAGGTTAAATGGATTTTTTTCTGGGTAAAGTCTTTTGTATTATAGGTTACGATGCTCTTAGTGTACTTAAAATAAAGTTACGGCAGCGTAAATTTTCTTATTATGTATACTGCTGTTTCCTCATCGCGCAAGAAACTTTGCTTTACGAATATCCTAATGGTTGGGTCAGATGGAAGCACAAGACAAATAGGTCTTGCTAAAGAAAGTCTAAGAAAGTCATAAAGTGCAACTATCGGCAATAAGTCATCGTGTTAACTGTTTCGACATTGTTTGTGTCATTGTAATACGAGGCTCAATGATACGTCATCATCTGCTTTGTCTGTGTTGACGAAGGACGAAATCATTGCGCGAATTGAAATGTTGCTGGAATAGATTTAATATGCGCTATTCATTTTTTTCTTTCATTCTGCTTCGTTCTTTCTGTTCTGTTCTCATTTCACTTTCCACTGGGCTGGTCTTGTCCTTTTCTATTTATTTGGTTGGGCTGAGCATATTTTTTCGAGTAGTCATGAGAGGGTGCTTCCATTTTGTTAGAGAAATACACGTGGACTGTGGTTGGATCTTGCGTCTCATCTGCTGAGCTTGCCCGGTGGGTCGGGTCCAGGTTGGGGTCGCAATATGGTCTCTCCGGATCGGACCGAGGGGGTCCTGAGCACTCTTAGGGTACGCTATGAACATGGTCTTGCGTGCAGTCGAGATTTTTTTGTGTTTTTCTGAAAACTCTTCCTGAAGACGTCGCTGAGCTTTGAGAATTTGTGTGGGTAGGGACGATGCCATGTGTCTCTGTCTGGTTTATTTTTATAAGTTTTTCAGTATCTTTGATTCTATGTGAGATTTTTCAAAAGGTTATTTAGAACTAGGAAAACGTAGGTTACGACTGATGAGTGGCTTACGATTGTGAATTTTTAAGATTTAGATTTCCGTAGATGGCGATACTGTTAAGGAAAATGCTAAGTCTCTTATAAAACTTTCTGTTTTACCGACCGAAGACATAATAAATCACGGCATATTCGATTTGGTAAAATGCTTGATATACTTACCTTCAGTCGGTGTCTTTACTTCGGTTTCTTCCTTACCGACAACTGAAAAGTAGATTACATCGTAGTGTATGTTGGAATTATGCTTATCTGTAATTTGAGTCATAGTGTTTCTGGTATGTTTACCGCAGATGGCAGCACTATCAAGAATCTTGAATTTCAAATATTCAGTGGCCTCTCGGACCGAAACAAACCTCGTTAAAATGATTATTCCATTCAACAATACGCACATGAAAATGTTTCGGTCTGTCGCCTGGCTACGAGCACTGTTTATTCGATTCAGTTTGGAAAAGCCGAACGCCTCATGAAGGCGTCTCAAAAAATTTAAGTAACACACCAACAACATTAAGATGTTTTCCCGGGCCGCAAAATCCGTCGTTAAATCATTTGGACAGCGAAAGTATCATGTCGGCGAAAATACTCTGAAGGTGAAGTCAAACAAATTTCTCCCTCCAAAAGAAATATATTTTCACGAAAAGAAATTAGTAACAATATTATACATCGTAACTCCTTGAATATCTTTCAAATTTTCTTTGCCCTGAATATCTACAAAAAAAAAAAAAATAATCTTTAAATCCCTCTCAGACGACTGTCGTAAAAGCTGCCGGAGGAATCGGACAAAATATTTCGCAGCTTCTGAAACAAACTACAAGATTGAATCAGCTAAGCGTTTACGATGTTGCCAGGACCAGTTTACCAGGAGCACCATCAAAAATGTCCTCGAGAAAATCAAAAGAACAGATTTTTCAATCACAGGTGTGACATTCTTTTTTTTATGCTTCCCAATGACTTATGCAAATTTTCCTCCGTATCTAATCGGAACTGAAAAAAAATTTTTTCTTTCCATTACTCGCTACAAAGGAGAACCAAAGTCCTCCCTCGCTTTCCACGCAAAAGTTATTGCCTACAGGATTGGCAGTGGTTCCAGTTAACAATCGGAAGAGCGAATCTCTCCCTTCGGTCGTAACCACAAACCAAGAAAGTCTGATGTCCTACTTTACGACTTGTGAACTGGAAACAGATAGGGTACGATTCTTGTACTAATTGTCCCTCTTGTTTTTGGGAATCGCCCCTAATACCCAGAGTGCCAATTAGGAAAGTTTAGGGACAATGGAAATATCGTTAAACTGTTCTTACAGGCGATACCGAAACTCGACCCACTAAGTTCAGAAATGGCTGCTGAGATAACGAGTGAAGGGATCGCTGGGAATTCGAGTATTCGACAATTCACAAATTCCCCATCATTGCCAACGGTAAAATTCATATGACGATCAGTCGTAGGAAAAAAAATTTTTTTAATTATTTTCACGTAGATTGGATCCAGTGGACTGGTGGAGAGTCCAGCGAAATGCTCGAATTTGAAAAAGTCACTGAACACGAATTTTTCTGCGGGAAATTGGAAAGAGGTATTAAAATTTCATTATTACAATTTTTTATTTTATGGTTATTTTTTTTTTTTTTTTTATTACCTGGTTCAATACCATAATCCGCATGGTTCATCCTTGCGCAATTTATCTCGGAAGTATCCTGGGGTTTGAGGATCCTTCAGGATCCTGGTGGAGTGGTAATAAGAGAATGAACCCTGTCCATAGGGGAGGTCAACGTTCTGCCTAAGTCACAACCTTGTTCATGAGGATTCAGGATGTCATTCAGGACAAGATACCCAGGTCCTAGCGAGTCCTTGTATCCAGGACCTTATTGCCACTCTACCAGTGTCTGGTAGCAATTTTGTTTCAAGTATAAATAATCCTGGTGATCCTGAAAAGAATGATAGTCCTCTGAGGGTAGATGGAAATTTATCAAGAATATTAAAGGATCCTAGGTTACATGAATTGAATGAGTATCTTCAAAGATGTCGAAATCCTGATGAAGATCCTTACTTATTTAGACTTCTTCAGAATGCCAGGATACCCAGGACTGCTTTGTCAGAGATATTAAAATTTTATGAGCAAGCAGAAACGGCAAGAGGGAGAAATGATGTTCACAATGATTTTTCTACGAGATCCATATATCCTGTAGATTCTTTACTTCAAGGATCAAGGGACGTAAATAAAAAGGATCATAGAATGTCCTTGAAAAAGGAAGAAGATCGATTTTTGCCAAAAGTCCAAATAAAATCAAATAACAGCAGCTTGATTTTTTTTGATAAAGATCAGAGCGATCTAAGGATATTATCGGTTTTTGATATCCTGGAAAATCTTGTGCAACGCTATAATATTGTATTGAGACAAAATCTTTGTAAATCCTTATCTACCATGTTCAGAAGCTGCTCGAGATTTTTCGAAGATCTTGCTCAGCATTTTTCAAAAACTGATCTTGCAGTTGGGTCCAGTTCAACCAGACAGAGTAATCTTGAAACTATTATCAAGGGTCGTGAATTTTACAGTTTTCAGCCAATTTTTGGACTGTTTGAGAAATTTTTTAAAAAAGTAACAATCGTTGCTGATAGTGTTACTCTGGTTCTCTTTGAAGGATCTTCAAACTTTGGGAATGATAAAGGATCCAGGAGCAGCCTAGGTAGTTCGAAGGATAATCGTATTTTTCAATGGCTCTCAAAATGGACCACAGACGGGATACGTGATCTGTCGAAAAAAATGGAACGCGTCATAACGTCCCTGGAGGACAGATTACGGAGATAATATAATTAAGAAAATTTTGAACGAAACGACCCAAAATTGTCAAAATTTTTCAAATGACTTTGCGTATCCGTGTGTCCTCAGGAGGCTTATAACTGGAGCAGTATACGTGCCTCGCCGAGAGTCCTTGGAGAAATGGGTCCTTCAAGAAATTCTTATCAAAATGCCAAACAAGAGCTACTGAAGTTGCTTCCCGAATCAGAAGATGTAAATGGAGATTTCTCACGCATGAAAAAGAGGAGGAAGCGGAAGTGCATCAAAAGGAAACTTAGGAAGCAAGTTGAAGAGAAAATAGAAAATTGTCCAAGTATCGTGCAAGCTCAGTCCAAAAAGGTTACCCCGCGTGAACAAAAACCAAAACCGTCGTACATCCATAAGGGTATAAATGATAAAATTATTATCAAGGGAGACTGGATGTTGCCAGCTATTTTTGATAACAGAAAACCAGTTTTATTGCACAATTTTGAAGGGGGTGAAAATATCGTGCGATGTGGAGTCACAATGATATCGCAAGATCTGGATCAATATAATTTTAATGAAAAGAAAAAATTCAAAAAACAAAGAGATAAGGTGACAAAGATAAAAAGTGTTGAAAAGATTTCTAAAAAATTATGTGAATCTAAAGGGGATATTGAAATTGATAATAAAATTAGGTCGGTACATATCAGTCATGATAATATTTCAGTAGAAAAGATAGATTGTGGGATTCAGATGAATTTTCAAAATGTGCACTCTGATAAGGAAGGCATGAAGACTTTGGAAGAATTCCCGAAGCTGGAAAAGAGTTATGATAAAAGTTTTCCAATAATTTTGAAAGTTGAAAAGGAAGAATCCGAGTCAGATAAACTGACGGATCATAAATTCGAATCTATATTGACCAGAGAAATTTTCAAAATTGATAAAAAAAGAAAAACTGACGATAACCCACTTTCATTGAAGTATCCATCGATATCTACAATAAATTCGTACCACATTGACGATTTGTACGAAGATCAAGAATTTAGGAATGATCTAAAGGAATCGAATGATCTATATCTGGCGGCGAAGGAGGACGACACGAGATCGAGATGCAATAAAATCATTGAAGATTATTGTAAGAAGAAAAGAAGCGGAGAAAAAGGCAAGGAGAAGGATCCGTGCAAGAAAGAAAAGGAAATGAAGAAGAAGAAGGAGGATCCATGTAAGAAGAAGGAGGATCCATGTAAGAAAAAGGAGGATCCATGTAAGAAAAAGGAGGATCCATG